>OX596250.1:215037-815037 GCA_951394255.1 Polyploca ridens | reverse complement strand
CCGTTTTTTCGCTGTTTGTAAATTTTCAGAATCTGTAAATGTAGATTGCAATTACTCAAAAAACAAAAAATAACTGAAGAGAGAAAAACAAGCTCTTTAATCTATAGAATTTTGAATATAACTTGAATTTCATAAGGTACCTATTGCAGTCGGGGCCGAACCAATAACCTAAGTATGTATTTTTTTGTAATATTTGTTTATCGCCGACTGCAATACTTTATAAAATTCAAGTTATATTCAAAATTCTAAAGCGCTTGTTTTTCTCTTTTATGTTATTTTTTATTCTACGAAGTCGGGCTTTTGTTTCTTTTAAAAATTTAATTTGGTATTTTTAATTAATTAATTATATGTATTAGTAAGTATATGTGCGGTACGGTAAAGTAAGGCTAACCATGACAAACTCTGTGAGTTACGTACGGTAACCGCCCAGTAAGTAGGTACCTACTGTCCTTGCATTAAACATGGTTTTTTGCTGTTTACTTCAAAATGGTACCAAAAAAGTATTAAAATATATACATATATGGAATGGGCTGTTCACAAGCTTTCATTTGATGCCCATATTGTTATAATAACGAAATTTTTGTTTTTATTAGCCCCCCCCCCCCCCCCCCCCCACCCTCTTTTTTATTCCTAGATGTCATATAAAAATAATATACCCTATGACACTCCCATCGTTAAGACGAATCTAACGACACCTCATATGCTTAAATCCATCAAGCCGTTTAGGCTGTAGAGCGTGCCAAAGAAATAGACATACATCCGTACATACATACATACACTCGAAAAAATAAAATCCTCATTGCAACAGTCATCTAAGACCATATTCGCGTGGCTTCAACCCGTAAGGTGCCCTTATGCTGACTGGTCTAAAATGTCCACCCTGTATATCTCAAAACTGCCGGGTCAGATTTTGATGCCCCTTAACCTTGCCTATAGTTGAGGTATCTCCACAGAAATACCACAACAGTATCGCTATTGGTTCATAGAGCACTTCCCATACAAATTTGAACAGTCTCCTTTCAAGTCACAAAAGCTACCAACTATAAAAATATAGTTGACTACCTTCTTCCCTGCGGTTTTACCCGCGATGCCGAGGAATCTTATATTTTCCGGGGATAAAAAATATTTTAAACTAGCTGCCCGGCGCGACTTCGTTTGCGTGGTGTCCTACCCTTTTCCCTAACCTACCCTTAGATGTGATTATACTTAATTATACTTAGATACGAAGTACGATGATTAAACTACAGTACCTGGGTGATCGAGCTGTGCTCTTTTTTTTTTTGTAAATCACACAAAAGAAGGAACTTGAAAAAAAGAAAAGAAAAAAAAATATAGTTATCTATCTGGTCTCGAACCGGGGTCGTCTGATTTCGGGGCTGCACGTTCCCAACTGAGCTGTTATAAGCTTGAGAGCGGTGGCGAAATTTACCTTCGTATTCTAATGATATTGCAGCAGTTTTTAATTGCCTGAAAACACGATACAACTACGTTTTCTAAAAATTAAACCTAGCTAGATCGATTTATTGCCCCCGCATACAAAATTTCATGAAAATCGTTGCAGCCGTTTCCGAGAGTCAGATTATATACGGGGTGGATATGAAAATATATGAAACCACGTAAAGTACTCATAAATACGATCAACTGTTACTATGGGACCAACTTCGAAATAGAAAAAAAAACATTCATCTTTTCATAAAAAAAAGTAAATCGGCAAAAATGTATGAAAAGCTGAAAAAAAGAAATTGCGATTACGAAGTTGGTCCCATAATAAAAGATCTCCCATTATTTTCGAGTAGGTACCTAGATTTTTCATAAATTGCACTGATACAAAACGTGGAGGAGGCACCGCGGAGAGAAGCGACGCAGGTCCGTCCTCCGTTACGTTCTGATGAACACAGGCGCGGTGCGGGCGGTGTTGAAATCAAGCAAGCGCATCTCGTAAAAAACGTATAAAAATTCGTAAAAATTGAATATTTACTATTAGTTATATATTATACCGACAGTCTACGTGGTTTAGAATTTATAATTTTTTGGTATATTTTAAAATGTTAAGCACAACTGAAAATGCAGAGAAAAACTGCTTTAAAAGGTGAAAAAAGCGGTATGTTTGAATTTTTTTTCTATGTAACTAAGTATATTTAAATATGTTTTGGATACCGGCAAGCCCTGCAAGAAGGTCTTGAGAATGTGATATTAATTTTTCTAAGTTAAAATAAGTCTCTGTATAAGAGATATACTGCTTTGAAAATCCTGCTTTTACCAGATTTAGGAATTAACGGCGCCTTAAAGGCCAAGAAAAAATTGATACCTACTTACTTATGATTGAGTTTGATGAAGTAGCAACAAAGTTAATCAAGTAACTACTAAAACTAATGTGTAAATACTAAAAATAAAATATTGATATTATCAGAAAACATCAACATTCTTAAACAAATCAAATACTTATTGTGAACCTAATAAAATACATAATTATAAAGACTGTAAGAGGACCGTACTATCACAAAAGCACACCGTATACCAGAGATTAAATACCAAGACACCTCAAAAGAAATTTCTCAGCACTTGACCGCAATCTTAAGTTTCAATGAAGCGATAAAGGGTCCTCAGTAGGCTATAAGAGGTCAATTCTAGTTTATATCCTATCCAGACGATCAGATTCGGTACATAAATTCTGAAAAGGTTCTAATAATATTCTTGCCATACTATTTTATATTATAGGGTTGAGTATCACTTGTGTATTTGTCTATTTTATTACCCGACTGACCCAGAAGGAGGGTTATGTTTTTCGAGTGTATGTATGTATGTATGTATGTCTATTTCTTTGTGCCGCTCTGCAGCCTAAAAGGCTTGATGGATTTAAGCATATGAGGTGTCGTTAGATTCGTCTTGACTGGAGGAGTGTCATAGGGTATATTATTTTTATATAGCGCCTAAGAATAAAAAAATAGGGGGGGGTATTAAAAATAAAAGTTTCGGTATTATAACAATATGGGTATCAAATGAAAGCTTGTAAATAGACCATTCCATATATGTATCTATTGTAATACTTTTATGCTACCATTTTGACGTAAACTGCAAACAAACACGTTTAATGCAAGGACAGTAGGTACTGATACGTAAATCACAGATTTGCGATGGTTGTTAGCTTTCCTTTACCGTACCGCTCATTTACTTACTACTACACTACTACTTAATACATACAACTCTTTCTGTGTGTGTAAAACTAAAAAGTCTGAAATAAATTAAATTATTAAAAGAAACAAAAACAAATATTACAAAAAAATACATACTTAGGTTATTGGTTGTCCCCGATTGCAATACCTTATCAAATTCAAGTTATATTCAAAATTCTATACATTTAAGAGCTCTTTTCAGTTAATTTATGTTTTACGCAGTCGGGTTTTTTGTTTCTTTTAATAATTTATTTATTTATTTGACCAAAATTACATAATAGGTACATAGTTTTACATAGCCACCTGACGAAAGCCTGAAAGGCTTATGTGTCCGGTGAGAGTTCATTATATATATTGACTATATTATGGTTTATATCGCGGTACTTATGCTAAAGATACACATAACTAAAGTCATCCCCTTCCATTCCCAGCATATACTTTTTTATAGGCTTGATAATTTCAACATTTTGTGTATATATAGTTTGCAGTTCCTTAGGTAAACTATTAACTATCTTGGGCAGTGTGTACTTAAAGTTTCTCATTCCATAAGTATTTTTATATCTAGGCAAAACATACATTTCCGAATCCTTTCGCTTTCTGTTTTGCGAAGTTTTGCTTTCTGTCACAGCCAAATTTGCTTCGAATCTACTGGACCGATTAAGTTGAAATTTGATACACAAATATGAATTGTTATTTGTTCCCAAACACGGAGGTGTATCGTAAATAAATTTTGGAATATGGGAGTCACTTTTGGGGGGCAAATTAGAAAATTAAAAAAAATGTTTTGCAATCAGTCCCATGTGACATATCAACAAATGAAAGGGCTTGAGGGTTATAGAATAGAATATACTTTATTGTGCACAAAAGAAAGAACAAAACAAAACTTTTATCAAAGAATAAAATGGCGAACACAACATAGGTCATGAAAATTGACTCACTAATCTCCGAAACTACTAAACCAAACTTTTTTTTAAGTACAGAAAATATTTAGTTACTTATACATTACAGGAAACCTATAAGAAGTCTATACTCTTCAAATAACATGGTAAATCTGTCAATAATGTGCGTACAAACTTACATTTGCAGTTAAAATATATTGAAGAACAATTTTTCAACTACAAACTTATTGTACGGAACCCTCTCCATACTAATTCAACTCGCACGTGTCCGGTTTAAGACATAAAATCCTAGTAACGTACATTGTTCTATTGAATTTAATACTTGTTGTCAAGTTAATTTAGTGTTCAAAGTCGGAAGGAAATGTCACTTGCCTAGCTTTCAAGTGTTCCCGACACTTGTGAGAAAGTTCCCTTGGGACCAAGTTCCCTTCTTGGCCTTGTGTGCTGAAAGCCGACTTTCTAACCGATAGTGGTGCCGATTCTGTTGTAAATCGCACTAAACTAATTTTAGTCACATCTCATCTCTTACGAACATTATTGAAAAAGGATAGAACATATTTTAAGTTGTTAAATTAATCTTTGCCGTCTTATTTTGCGTGTATTTAGGCGTAACCGCGATAGATGGCGACTAAATTTATATTGAAAACAAGCATTGGACTAAGTTGACAGGACTAAATTTCTTACATCCTTTTCTTATGTTCTTTGTTAGAAAGAGACATTAAAATTAGTTTAGTTGTGAACAACAGAATCAGGGCCACTGAATAATTTACTTTGACTTTGATTACCACCTTTGGCCAAACCATTACGTACCATGGTGTGTTAGTCAAATATAAGCGTATATACCTCCTTTGTTTGGTTGTATCGATTACAAAATTTATTTTTACATTCATACGAGTTATTGATCTATAACATTGAAACGAGAAGGAAATGATGTGAAAAGTTCAATAAACTAACATTCAAAATATTTTTGTTATTGCCAGAAAAAACGGTGCCAACAACACAGCGTCGCTTCGGAACCCGAGCAATTTTCTTTCATAAAAAATACCACAGTGTGCATATCATAATTTGTTTACATACTCAAAGAGTTTTACTAAAAGTGTGTCAAGACGACGAACAGTTTGTTCATAGTAATAATAATTCACAATGCTTGTTGTTCCTGCTAATAATTTAAAG
This sequence comes from Polyploca ridens, assembly GCA_951394255.1. Classification (NCBI taxonomy): domain Eukaryota; kingdom Metazoa; phylum Arthropoda; class Insecta; order Lepidoptera; family Drepanidae; genus Polyploca; species Polyploca ridens. Next base: position 809,792 of record OX596250.1, on the reverse strand, counting down.
AAAATATCTTTTTTATTTGACTTGAGTGCACATTTGCACAAAGTTGTGTATTTAAATAAAATATAAAATGTGAACATTTATTTTTCATTGACATAAAAAGCCAAGAATATGTGTTTGAATTCCATTCAATGGCTGTTTTACGATAATAATTGATATGATTTTATATATTCAATCATTTCAAACAAATGGAATGGTCTAATAAATCATAACTGTCAGAAAGTTTTACTTGTACACTAATATAGTGTAGTATATGTACTTACTATTATAGGTACCTTCCTTCCTACCACAAAATGTTACCTCAAAGGGAACTAATGTATTCCCGGGATGAAATCCAATAGAAGTAATCCAAATAGTACCTTACCTACATTACACGTGTGAAATTATATCAAATTCCGCTCATCCCTTGTCGGAATATATACTGGGTGTTGTTTTGGTCGGCGACAAGCGACCCAGGAGCGGTAGTACAAAATATATATTCCCCAAAAATGGACTTAATTCCATTAAATACTGTAAATATGTTGAGAAATACCTTTTTCAATTTGAAATAAAATTACCGCAAAGTATGGTTACTAGGCACGTGCACTGACTACAGCTAGGCACAAGCCGCCATCGCCCCACCCCTTTACTCCCTCGCACTCCCGTTGAGTATTATGTCCATTGAATTATTACGCTTAGAAGCGAAGTATCGAACAAAAATCCTCGCGACTCGTAGGCCACTTGACAACCAATGTGTGCGTGAGTACTACTGAGTACCATATAATTACACTCGCTGACACGCACACAAGCGCACGAGTAATGTTGCAAGCTAAACGAAATTTTTCGGTAAAATTAACATTCCGATACTAGTGAATGAAATTAGAAGTAAACTTTGAGTATACATAAGAAGTAAGTATTCATAATTTTAATTAAATAGTTTAAAATGTTCTACGTCTTAGATAATTTATCATAGACACAGGCCTGTTATTTATTTATTACTAGTATCAAATGATTATGTTTCATAGTACTTATGTCGGGTATTTTAACATAGTAAACCAAGACAATGTGCAAAGCTATGAACGATCGTACAATTTGTAGTAGGTATTGTTGGTAATGATAGGTTTCATATATGATAGGTTGTATAGAAAAAGAAGATTAAGAAGTATGTAGGTATTTAATTATCATTATCGTATAAAAGTAGTAACTGTAATCTATTGTTTTACTCAATAAACGTTATTATTATTAAAAAAAAAAAAAAAAAAAAAGACGAATAGCTATACATTCTTATAATATGTAACTGAATCTATACTAATATAATATTAATATTTATAATGCAAGAAACCGGAAGAGTTTTTTGTTTGTTTGTTTAAACGGGTCAATCTCTGTAAAAAAAATTACCTGTAAAACTAATACTGTGTAAAACTACCAGGGGGGGGGGGGTATTTTTTGGTATACGAGTCACTCATTATATACAATTCAATTTAATAAAAGATTCGGACTTGATGAATTGCATAAGATCTGCCGTAAATTCGAAAAAATTTATTGCGTTAGCAATATTGCTTTAGCTTCCTTTTTAGGAGGGCTGTCTGATTCGAAATTATTTCACTAATATGAAGCTACATTATCCCGAGTATTATAGGCTACTTATCCCAAGAACGCGGGTGAAACCGCGGGGGACAGCTAGTCAGTTATAATAGCTATAAGTAAAAGAAACAACTTATCGGACTCAATTACTTACTCTACTTCCTATTCTAACAAAATCAGTATCAATTACGTAAAACAACACAAATTCGCACACAAACAGCTGGCAACACTTTGCTCGAAATCTGAGTGAAGTATTTTTATTTTTGAACTTTGTTATTTTAGATGAATTACGCAATAAAATTACTGGCTTTTCTGTGGAATATTACAACAGAATTCTAATCTTTCTTCCCTGATGAATTATGACACAATTTTACTGCACAAACCGTCATATTTATTATTTTTCTGAGAGCTCCACTCACTAAAACGCCAGTCAGTACACTGACAGCGCGGCGGCCATTTGGAGCCATCATGGCTCCAATTGAATGGATTATGTTTCGCGCGTGTACTTTGTTTCTATGTGTAATAATTCAATGATTATGTCTATAATTTAGCTTATTACATGATTTTCAAAATTTTTATTTTTTTTATTTTTATTAATAAAAAGAATAAAGTATTTTTTTTATATTTTTTTTAGCACCAGTATCTATTGTATGATCGACCCTGAGTCGCTCGTCGCTGACCAAAACAACGACCTGTATATAATAAACATCCAAACACACAAATAATGTTTCACATTAATTATTTCGTACATAACTGAATGACAAACCAAATTAGTTATTGAAATCCCATGAAATGTTACGAAACATACAAATCAGCCTTTGTAATTGAGCGACACCTTGGCAAAATTTCAAAGGCCATTACATACATACAAAATATTAACACAAAGCTGATATTCCAAGCGGGTCGTGTAATGTGTCTTTCTTTCTTGTATACGTGTTGGGAATGAAAAATGATCCGTATAACAAGGAGAAAGCTTTGTTACGCCATTTTTAATGTCAAAGGAGGATTAAAAACAATACTGTTATGTTCTGACTAATGCGACAACATGGTCTTTGTTTTGGGTTCAAAATCTTACAATTCTTTTTATTACTTAATAACATTAAATCCTTCTTAGTCGGATATCCCGTGTTCCCCACTAATGAAAATAATAACTATAGCTATACATATTTAAAAGGCGGTTAATACACTGCCACGCACCACGCAGCGTAGCGCATGAATGCGTGTTTTAACGTTGCTTAAATTTATCTTCATTTGTATAGAAAAGACGCACAGTCCAACACACAAAAAATGCATCCACGTGCGTTCATACAGATCACGCGCCTACATGCGGAGAAACATGAACAGCTTTGAATGAAATGAGTCAGAGCCGCCGTGAATCCACAAAACGCAACTACGTACGCATGAGTGCGTAAAAAACCGGCACGATTATGCAGATCTGCACTCCCGCAAGTACGCGCGTAGGTGCGTTGACACGCAACATGCAGCGTGGTGTGTATATGTAATAATGTAGGTACAGTATTACCCAACTGATATTGCGCGTCGTGAATCTTCGTTCGCACAGAAAAGAAAGTATGGCCCCGAAGATTAACGAAAGAATGCTTAAACTTACAATCAACCTTAGTTCACTACTATAAGGTTCATAATACACTGCAGCTGTTAGTTCCGTCTTACTCGCAAGTCACGCCCCTCCACACGGCGCGCGCTAACATGGCGGCAGCTGCCGACCAATAGCGGTTTCACGCGCTTTGAAAATCTATCTTCTGCGCAGGTACATCGGTAAGCCATATCAGTTGGGTATTACTGTACTACCAAGCATTGAATGTAGTCTGTACTTATGTAATAATGTAGGTATGTAAGCTGAAGTGGCAATGGGCAAGCCACATCACTCGAAGAACCGATAATAGATAGGGAAAGGAGGTTTTCGAGTGTCGACTACGTACTGGAAAGCGCCGTGCAGGACGATCGACCAGGTGAACTGACGACCTGGTCAGAGTTGCTGGGCTTCGTTGGATGCAAGCGGCCCAAATCTGTTCCAAGTGGAAGCCTATGTTCAGGAGTGTACATCCTTAGGCTGATACGATGATGATGATTCAATCATTTCAAGTTAATCAAATTAATTTTTAAGGGGAAATTAAGTTTCGACAGATGGAGTATTGAGGTTTTATAAAAAGAGAAAATTGTCCCTTTTATTATGTTATAAGGCAGATACGCGGGCAACCTATTCACCCGATGGTAAGTGGGTACCATCGCAAAATCTATATTATATTAATAATAATATAATAAAACGAAAGTGATGTTGTTTTTTTGTTTTTTAAAACGGGCTTATTCCTGGAACTACGACCAATCTTCAAAAAATCTTTCACTAATAAGAAGCTATATTATTCCGGAGTATTATAGGCTATTTTCATCCCGGGTGAAACCGCGGGGAATAGCTAGTTAGCAATACCAGGGAGATTGGAATGTGTTTCCAATCTTTACTAATCGTAGAAAGAAAGTGGCTCTCAAGTGCAACTGTCAAACCGGCCAAGCGAGCTCTACAAAGTACCCTATCACCAATTGCTACCACCATGCTACGGTTTCCTCGCGAAGTTTTCCTTCCTTCACCGAAAGCTCAAGGTACGATAACAATGTAATGATTCTAATTTTGTTTTGAAAAGAGTAAATTGTTGATTTTATTGCCGGCTCTTCTCAGCAAATGTAACCTTCCGAACCGGTATTAGAGGCATACTATTCGTAAGTGCCTGAAAAGGTCCATTTGAATATTTTTATTTAATGTTTAACTTATTGGCCTTGTGCTGCATTTGAATAAAATCATCACACCTATTATATCAAATATAAAGTCGTTAATCTAATAATATATATAAAATGCTTTTGTGGGTACGTAAATACGCAGTTTTCTCAATCACCACCAACCCCAATCAACTTCCCGTTGGGGTGGTAAATACCCCTTGGTCTCCAGGTGGTAGTAAGGGAGTCTGGTCACGGTGGGTGGAAGTGGGTGGTTGTGGGTGGCGAAAATGTTAAAACATATATTGCTGTCCTTTTCTAACGCATGAGGACTTCTGAAAAGATCTAAAAATTTCTTGAATGATCTAGAAAGTTCCAAAATGAGTAAAACGGTTATAATTGATCTGGCTTCATCGAGTTAGAATGTTCTGGAAAGTTACAAAATTTGTGCAATTGATTATGATCGATTTAGAATGTTCGAGAAATTACTTGAATGATCTAGAAAGTTCCAAAATGAGTAAAACGGTTATAATTTATCTGGAGTGTTCTAGAAAGTTCAACAAATATCTGGAATGATCTAGAAAATTCTAGAATGAATGCAAACTATTATAATCGATATAGAATGTTTGAGAAAGTTCTACAAATTTCTGGCTTCATCTAGAAAGTTCCAAAATGTCCCAAAACTGTTATTATCGAGTTAGAATGTTCGAGAACGTTCTAGAAATTTTCCGAATTATCTGGGAAGTTAAATGAGTGCAATTTATTATGATCGAGAATTTTTGGATTGGTCTGGAAAGTTCCAAAATGTGTACGAGTGTTATTATTGATCTATAAAAACCAAATCGAAGTGGTGTACATCTAAATATTCTAGAGTCATCTTGTACTGGAAATTTCGGTATATAAATCGTAATTCTGTGACTTTTCGTCAGTTCAATTGTAATTGCAGTCGAGTAAAAAAAAGAACAAACTATTTGAATGTTCTGGAAAGTCTCTCAATATCGAAAATAGAAATCTATAATATGTTAAAAAATGTATCCTTATACTATATTTTTTATACCATTAAACATGCGATGTATTTTAACCCGAGCAACGCCGGGTTTCGCTGCTAGTTCTAAATAATTTGCACTATTCGCACTCTACCTACTTACTGAAGAAATACGTTTTTATCACGTTTAATCTTCGACTTGAGACGTTCACACTTTTATTGATATCCTTTTTCAAAAGGTTAAATATTACCCTTGTTGAATCATTCATGTGCTCGCCCACGCGTCTAAGACTTTTCTCAGAAACCGTTTGATTTGAAACTTGAAGGGTTGAGGTATGCATTTATCGACAAGAACAAAAGGTCTGCAATTGGGTGTCAGGTATTCCTGAGGTAAGAGTTACATAGAATGTGGCTCATATTTTCCAGAATTCTGGCGTGCTTATACACTGCGTGGGCATAAGATGAACCAAATAAGGCCTTTATTAGTTTTGTGATTGTGTGCAGACTAATAAAGGTAGGGAATATTATTCCTATAGTGATTTTCTTTTCAATCCTGATAAAATGGTGGTTGCACAACAAGTCGCTATTCATCTCTGACTGCTAAACATTGTATTAAGGCTGCGTATAAAGCAAAATAACAATCGTAGAATTGAAATTTAACCAAGTAAATAGTATTTAAATGAAAAAATATTTTTATATGGGTATTTTCATTATATACGCGAGGGTTCTCTCTGAGCAAAAACATAATGGAATGAAATTTCCTCGATAGAAAAAAATCACAAAGCTGCCTCTAATAATAATGAATTTTCGGTTTTATTCGTTCATGGTGTATCTAATTAAGACAAAAATTCGATAAATAATATCACTAACATATGATCTAGGGCTGCTACTAACGATTTTTTAAAATATTCTATACTTTACGAGTTATTTAGATAAAAAGCGCTTAGTTCATTTTTGTTACGCGGAACACGCTATCTCCATCTCATCTGCACGCGAAGATTAGACATAAGTTTGTTTCATCTGACATTGCCATATTTTTCTGGCTTGGTACGCACTCTTAAGTGTACTCATGGCTACAGATCAAGCTATACATTTCCAGCTGACCCCTCATTTTACGGAAATCCTATACAATGCAAGATCAGCTTATACTGGAAATGTAAAGCAAGATGTGTAGCCGTGTGTACAAACAATTCATAAAGCAGAAAAAATTGCACTACGATTTTTTTATTGTCTTGGGAAGAAGTTATTTTTGAATTGAAAAAGTCACTGACCTTTCTAACTTTATATCGAAGATAATTTTTATTTTTTCAACAATTAGGTACTTTACCATGATACCTTTGAATTCTAAAAAATGGGAGCTAAATTCAGGTTCGTTAAAATTATGCTCGTGAGTCTATTAAGACCTAAGCACTCTTAAATTTGTCTTCATTTTTTTACATAGCCATGTTGAATTATGTACGTCTCGTTATTTGGATAAATGGTGAAGCAAGTTTCGCTAATGTCACGTCAGTTAAAGATATACGAAGAGGACATTTAATTTAGTTTTTTTGAAATTTTGTTTTTTAATGAGTAGATTACTATTAAATCTATTACTATGTAGTCCCTCAATCTTTTTAAAAATAAATTCCGTGAGCTACTACTGACAAACCAAATTGGCAAACACTCTTTTTTCATTCGCCGCACGTGTCTTAATTTAGTCATTTTTTTAAGTAATGTTTTCCCTTTTAATGTTAATTATATTTTTTCATTTGAATACAGAATATTTAATGTAAGCAATAGTAGGTACTACCATACCGCTACTTTTTAAATCCAACAGTGAAAGTCAAACGGGTCTAAGCTGAAAACCAGCGCTGGACGACGGACTTGTAACCCGAGTTCGTCTCCAGCATAAAGCTGAGCTTGTGTCCATTGCTGCAATATTATTATTATTTTGTTTAACCTTATTATAAATATGTTATGTTAGTAGTAAATTGTAGCAATAAAAGCATTTCTATTTCTATTTCTAAATACAGGACAATACTGAACAAACATTATCAGCCAGAAAAAATGAATTGAAAGTAAATTTATAAAAAATGAGAATAAATATCGGTGTAATTTAAAAACTGATAACCTGGTAACCTTGACGTAAAAACGTAGGTACCTATTGTTTGCGGAATAATAAAAAAGCGTAGGTGAGATGATACGATCGAAAAAATAAAAAAAGGCAAATGCGAATGTTGTCAGTCAACAGACGCGAAATATAATCTCAAATATGTGATGTGCGGCGTCATCTGTATTAATGAGTATTTTTAACCTTTTTCCGTGAATCTAATAATGTTACCAAAATGTTGACTGCAGTAATTATTTTATGAAAACAAGCTAAAATAATCTGAAAGAATATTGGATTTTACAACGTCAGGCTACACATATAGTAACATAAAATTTTTGTGCACGTCGGAGATTTCGAGATGGCATATTTTCGAAACCTATGTTGGGTTAGTCATGCTGAATAACTTTTACTATGGGACCAACATTGAATTCTCAAAAAAAAATTTGTACTTTTCATACATTATGATCGAGTAAGATTGACATTTACTATGAAGAGTAAAATTTTTTTTTTTGAGAATTCAATGTTGTTCCCTTAGTAAAAGTTGTTCAATATGACTAACCCAACATAGCTTTCGAAAATATGCTATCTCGAAGTCTCCACCCAGTATAGTTGAGGTTATTTATTAAAATCACCGGTCCTTGTCTTTTGAATAGGTAATATCTAAACATGAAAATTATAGACATTTAAAAAATATAGGCAAGCAACTATTTTATTCTGAGATCTGCTCTTGAGTTAGTTTCTTTGTCTTCACCGTTATGAAAAAATATGTAACTACTGTAAATAGATCGCATAGCCTTTCAGTAAATTATAATGTAAAATCTCATGATCAAACCGACGCGTCCAGCTTGCATCCGCGTTTGCGAGCAAAGAAAACATGCTCTCATGATATAGATTTAATTTCCTAGTATATCTTCTATCGATCTTTTTACTTCTACGATTATAATAATTGTAATATTTTTTTTTTATGTTTGCCCAATAGAACTACAACAAGAGAGAACATTATTTTAACGTTAATTTGCTCAAAGAGCAGCTCGACTGCGGAGTTTACAGTATACCTTTATGTTGTGTTCCAGAGCGGATTGGGGAGGGGGGAAGGGTCGGTAACGCGTGAGTGATGCCTCGTGTATTGCAAGTGGCTATGGTAACCGCTTACCTTCAGGCGAGTCGTACGCTTGTTTACCGGCTACTGCCCGGTTCCAATAAACAAAAACGAATCGTTTTGCTTACCAATGGTAGGTTTTTTTACTGCCAAACTGGACATATAGATCATTTCGTAAGCTAATTTTACCTGTAATAGCTACTTCCATATGGGAGGGTGCGCTTTGAGGTCTTTGCTTCATTATTAGTAAAGATATAAGAGTCTTAATTTTAATAAATCTTAACCGATACCGGTCGGTAAATTATTGAAACCGGGCCTTAGTCATATAAAAAAATGCTTCGGTAATTGCGACAATATTCGTTTAATAAACATAATAGAAACTCATTAATAATTATCGCTTTTACTTCAGCAAGATTATACAATATTATAATAAAATTAATTGAGATTAATTAAAACAGGAGGCTCGTAATTCACCTTTTCTTTACAGATTAAATAGGTTAAGTAAATAGTTAATATTTTTAATTAAATTAACTTTAACAACGTGAACCGACTGACCGGCCGGCAAAAGGTAAAAAAAAAAACGTAAAGGTCGTAAAGGTAAAATCAAATTAATCCTTTCATGAAATAGCCTGTTGATTACCCAGTTCCTTGCTTTGATTTTCTAGCTCTCAGGTACCATATTACCCGTAAGAACGAGGTTACCTTTCAGGTCTGCTAAAAACGATCATGCACATTTATTTAATCAACGAAAGATTGAAAGAAATATCAATTTTAAGGAGCAAGATCAACCCCCTTTGTGTATGAATTACGCATTCTTGGAAATAATAATTTTCGCGCGTTTAACCAGTCAGGGACTTATCCTCCGTCTTGGCTTTCATCATCATCATCATATCAGCCTATGGATGTCTACTGCTGAACATAGGCCTCCCCCATTGACTTCCACTTTGAACGGTTTTGGACCGCTTGCATCCAACGGTTCCCAGCGACACTAAAATTCAAAAATTCAAAATCATTTATTCAAATAGACCTTCGCAGGCACTTATGAAAAGTCTGACTCTAATACTCTAATACCGGTTCGGAAGGTTGCATTTGCTGAGAAGAGCCGGCAATAAACTCAGCAATTACTCTTTTCAAAACAAGCTTAGATTCATTACATAATATTTACATTCTAATCGCACTGACAACAATTGCGTGCCCCGGCGAGGCGGCAAAGACTACAAAGTAGACTGAATCTATATTTAATAAGTAAATAAATAAATGACAAACTTAAGCAGACCAGCCCCCACAAGCAGCACCTGTTCACAAGTATGCCGCGTGTGGCAGCTATCGCCCTCGTCGCCATATTGGAGGGAAGTGAGCGACCCGTCACACGACGCCGCCGCAAGCAAAGACCTTAAAGTGAGCATGACTTACTTAAGTCTGCCTTAGAAATAAAAAAAAAATACTAAAGGGAAGCTACTAAACACACAATTTGTTATCACTGTGACTATTTACAACTTTAGATCAAATATCATTTATATGGAATAGAATATAACAATTAGACAGACATAAATCGATGAATTTAAATCGAAACAAATAAACGAACATTGAATTGAATTAATTGTAATAAGTAATTATCTGTAACCTAAAAAACATACCTTATAATAAATAATAATAACATAGGTACTTTGAATTAAAATGGACCTTGAACTAGCTGCTAAGTGAAGCAGGTGCAGAGAGAAGCTACTTCCATACATCCTTGTCGTCAATATAGTGAGACACTTTATAATAGGCCCTACTCAACAACCGCTTTTTGATATGTTCCTTAAATTTAAAAAAGGACATACTGGTCACGCTATGTGGAATTTTATTGTAAAATTGTATACAATTCCCAAGAAAGGACTTATTTACTTTAGCTAATCTAAATCTAGGCACAGTTATTTTGTCTTTATTTCTAGTGTTTCTATCATGATAATCACTATTGACTGGAAACAAATTAATGTTTTTACGAACATACATAATATTTTCAAAAATGTACTGAGAGGGCAAAGTTAATATATTAATGTCCGGAAATACCTTTCTCAGAGACTCGCGAGACTCTGACCAGGTTGTCGGTCCACCTGGTGGGAGGTCGTCCCGCTCGGCGCTTTCCAGTACGTGGTCGCCACTCGAGAACCTTCCTTCCCCATCGGCTATCGGTTCTTCGAGCATTTCAGCCTACTAAGTCTACGAGCTATATCGGTAGTTTTCGTTCTCCTAAAAATGTCCTCGTTTCGGACCCTGTCACGTAGAGAGATTCCGAGCATAGCTCGTTCCATAGCGCGCTGAGTGATTTTGAGCTTATTTATTCGGCCAGCAGTAAAAGACCACGTTTCTGTTCCATATGTCATCACTGGTAACACGCACGAAGACCTTTGTCTTCAGACTCTGGGGTATTTTAGACGAAAAACTATCGTGCACATTAATTTAATCAATTAAATATTTAAAGACAAATCTATTTTGCAGCAAGACATAATCATTTTCGTGCGTTTAACCTAGCTCTACTCAGATAAATGGCAATGCTTACCTTCCGAATTCCAAGAGATTATGTGTCAGAAATCTAACAAAAAGGCAGGTATGCGGCCACTGACTGTATTATTACAGTTATACTCATTTCAGGAAGAACATTACATAGTTCACACAACACACACTCACACACACACCCCACAAACACACATGCACACACCCCACACACAAACATACCCAACACAAATATGCACGCGCACACACACACATATACACAAACACACATTAATGTTAAATTATCATTTTATTTAATTATCTTGTAATTACTATTCTTTTTGTTTTATAAATTATTCAATCAATTATTCATATATATTAATATTAATAGCTTTAGGGGGGAAGACACTGTCGCCTGTAACACAGTTATTATATAACTAGCACAGACGACAGGGCTTCATGTATTACTGTAATATCGTTTTTTTGTGAACAATAAAATTATATTTATAAAAAAAAAAAAAAAAGATTAAAATTGTTGCAATCAATCCCATTACATACAATGTTATTTCGCCCAAGCTCGAAATTTTATTAATTTTTTATCATTTTAAATGGAAAAAATGATGGTTTTCACGTTTAAAACTATAACACGGTCTCAAGCTGGCTCTTTTAGCTTTGAAACGATATTAAATGCAGTGCAAAAAGCTTATATTGGGTAGAGAATTTTTTTGCTGAAACCTACTTTGTATGTTTGGACCTTGGGCCAAGCTCTATGACAGTGAGTGTATATAAAACGGATTCTACATGAAAAATACTATTAGCATAAATAATATAATATTGTTATAGGTGCACTTCAATGAACCGCACGCAAAAAAACAAACTAAAACCTAAAAGCTGCCAACTTTATGAGCTGTGAATGACGAATTTTCCCAAACACCCTGCGATTTGTATTTTTGTCTCTTTCCATAATATTCACCTCTCTATCCCACTCACGTAGAATACAGCCATTCAGTTGGCTGCTAGCTTTTCAGCATTCCGGACGTTGCTGAATTTTTCATATAACCTCGCGCGAAAGTTTCGCAAGTACATAATTCTTTTTTCGAAAGTCGAAGTGTTTTAAAATTGGAATAATTGTTTTTGTTTTTTAACAGAGTTAATTTGTTTAAGGTTTTTAGTGAACATTTAAAATACTGGTGAATAAAAATGTAATAATATATGAAATAGTTTTGAAACTCAAAATAGAAGTGAAGTGTTTTAAAGTGTAAATAAAAATGAAATAATCGAGTCATGTTTTCAAATATGACTTTAAGTGATCCCAGCTCTTTACAGGGTCTGAATATAAGTGATTCCATGAATGAGACATTCCAATTAGGGACAGATTTGGATGATTTATTTTACCAACCTCAAAAAGTCCTTATCAGTTTATACGTGCCGGTCATATTGTTTTCATTGGTTGCTAATGTGCTATTAATATTTGTTGCAGTCAAATGTAACTATACGAAAAGGTAAATATTTCTTCCTTTTTTAAACTATTTATTTATAAGATAAATTAGGCTTATAAAGCTAGAAAAAAAGCTTTTCTCGGGGTAGTGGGAATGAGCGTTTAATCTAAGTCATAATGTATAGAATATTTGAGAAAATCATTAGTATCAGCTCTAGGTCATGCGTTAGTGATATTATTTATCAAATTTTTATGATAGAATCAAAACGAAATTCAAAATATTAGAGGTAATTTCGTGATTTTTTCAATCGAGGAATTTTCTTTCCACTTTTTTTTTCTCAATGTGAACCATTGCGTATATAATAGAAATAGAAAAATAGAAAATATTTATTTCGGTAACTTATCATCTACAATAATATAGTTCATTGGGGTCTCCTTTTAAGTATAATCAATACCTGTGCTAGGAGGCCCCGCTCTTACATATCTAGTACAATTTAAAAAATGAAAATACTCATTTTTTTTATTTACATAAAATTTGGCAAAATTCAATTCTAAGACATGTGATTTTGCTTTAAACCTACTCTTAACGGCTTCTTTTCTGCTTATTATCATCGTAATCAATTCAATAGGTTTAAAGTATGATAACGATGGCAGTTTCATCGAATTGTTGCTTTTATAGCATTGGTTTGATAAGCAGTTTTGGTAAAGGAATATTTCGTGAGGAAACCATAACACAGTGTTAGGTTATTTTGTAGTACCTGTCAAATAACTGCACTTCATAGCCTTTGGTGACCTCATTACTTACAGAGAAAGGAGTCCCGCGCGCCTATATAGAGATGAAAACAATACCCGTGCCCCGTGAATTGCATAACCGAGCGCGAGCGGCCGTCAGTCTAATATCAACTCTACAGGTTGTAACAGAAAGTGTATAATCCACTTTTTTGGTACTAGGCGCACAGATCGCGGAAGAGAAAATTTTATATTAAGGGGGCCCTTCATGGCCAACACAACTTTAACGCACGCATAGCCTAAAAGCTTGTACTTTCATCCAACGTAATGTTTGACTGCGAAAAAAGAGAGACAGCATCAGAGCCGTCGGTTATCAGTCGGTAAATTCCGCTGATCACTCGCGGCCGCTTCGCTAGGTCGTCATTCATGTATTCGCATATCATAAAACTTGTTCCAGGAGTATAGGTACTTCTTGTGAAAAATTCTTACAAGTTTGTGAAAAAAAAGTTAGTTATTTAGAATTTCCAATACATTTGCAAGCCTGGTATCTAGATGTTTTCTTTATTTTTTCAATTTATACGCTACCATTAGGTATGGCCAAAGTTCAGGTAAAATGCTATTTTTCGGAGGCTTTTACTGAATTTGTTTCACACTTTTTTTATTTTTGCTTAGATACATGGCTAGATATAGTGCACAAGATACTAATTTGTTTAAAACATCTAACGAAAAATGTTTAACAACGCCATCATCAGTACAGAGCTTTTGTATAAAAAGTATGGCGGATTGATTGCTCTTAATATTAGCAAGTGGCGCACAATGCAACCTTCCGAACCGGTATTAGAGTATTAGAGTCAGACTTTTCATAAGAGCCCGCGAAGGTCTATTTGAATAAATGATTTTGAATTTTGAATTTTGAATGATCATGACCTTCATGCGGTGACATGTTGGTTATGATTTAAATTCAATACATTTGGAAGCAAAAAATTGGTATGAATTTTTGAGTAATTTGTCTTGAGCAGAAACTTTTTATAGAGACTCTGTACCTGATGTAGTTTTCACCCCCTTGGGATGTATATACCCTTTTTGTTACATCCAGTTTACCACAGCACTATTTGTCAATAGAACTTAATGATATGACAGACAGCAACACATATGTCATCTGTCAGTACAACCTTCGTTAAACGTGACCGCCCACTGCCACGCTTAAGTAGTATGGAATCTTTTTTTTTTTTACTGCTTATAGGCCTGTGTTTGACCGCAATCTCACCATGGAATCTGTTAAACAAGGCATATCTAGTAGGGGCGAGGTTCTATGTTCTGTGCTACCTTACAGTAGTACCCAACTGATATGGCGCGTCGTGAATCTTCGTTCGCACAGAAAAGAAAGCATGGCCCCGAAGATTAACGAAAGAATGCTTAAAATTTATAATCAACCTTAGATCACTACTATAAGGTTCATAATGCACTGCAGCTGTTAGTTCCGTCTCACTCGCAAGACACGCCCCTCCGCACGGCGCGCGCTAACATGGCGACAGCTGCCGACCAATAGGGTTTCCCGCGCTTTGAAAATGTATCATAAGCGCAGGTACATCGGTAAGCCATATTAGTTGGGTACTACTGTACCATAGTGAATTTGAGTCAGATTCGTACAAAGTTATTTTGAAAATATATTGTTTCCGTGCATTGAAAACTAAGACTTATATGGAAGGACTTACCACATCTGATTTTTGAATGTTTTTTTTTTTTTTTTAACTGTATATAGGCCTGTGTTTGACTGCAATCTCACCATGGTAAGTGATGATGCGGCCGAAGGTGGTAAGCACACAAAGCCTAGAAGGAACTGGCTCTCAAGTGCAGCTATCGGAACACACCGAAAGGTGCTTGGCGACAGATTTTCAACTTGAGGGTGGTAGCCAGCCAGGCGGGTACTACAAAGCACCCTACCACCGTGCTATGGTTTCCTCACGATGTTTTCCTTCACCGAAAGCTCAAGCTCATTGTAGGATTCGAACCCGGGACCTTCATCTCGGTATCCGACGTCACTACCACTGAGCTATCATCGCCTTGTATATGAAATAGTTTGACATTTGAGTACGGTTTGAAATGAGAACATTTATTGTGTATCGGTATACGTTAGTAATATTTTGACGTTTAACCCATTTCAATTTCCCATATCAGTCCTACGGCTTACCCCATAACGGATCTATCTCAAGATCATCTGAATTGCTGCCAACAAAAGACATTTAAATCGATATTATACTAGTGAAATATATTAAAGCGTAAATATTATGATGAGTAAGGCGCCGATTCCACAGAAAAGAGTTCTAGAGTTCCGCGTTCCAAGTTCCGAGTTCCGAGTTCCGCGTTCACTACTGTACACATAGCGAGCGAGCAATCTAGAGTTCTAAAGGTAAATGGGCAAATTTGTATTTTTTTTTTTTTTTTTACTTTAGGCCTGTGTTTGACCACAATCTCACCATGGTAAGTGATGATGTAGCCGAAGGTGGTAAGCACACAAAGCCTAGAAGGAGCTGGCTCTCAAGTGCAACTGTCGGAACACACCGAAAGGTGCTTGGCGACAGATTTTCAACTTGAGGGTGGTAGCCAGCCAGGCGGGTACTGCAAAGTACCCTACCACCGTGCTATGGTTTCCTCACGATGTTTTCCTTCACCGAAAGCTCAAGCTCATTGTAGGATTCGAACCCGGGACCTTCGTCTCGGTATCCGACGTCACTACCACTGAGCTATCATCGCCTTAACCACTGAGCTATCATCGCCTTAAAAACTTTATATGGTATGGAGCTTGTCCCAATGGCGGACAGCAATAATTTCTTTGTTTTCTATTAGGCAATAATATATTAACAAAAATATGAAAGCTTATTACCGTGGTGTATTTAGAAAAAAAGTTTTAGAGAATCGAAGATTTAAGAAATAATTGGAGATATTATGAAATTGCAATGGTATTTGCATTAAATGTTATTAGAATCCCGTACCAAAAGGTGCTTACTGTATGTAATTATATACATACAGTAAGCAAAAGTTTGATCACATTCTTTATCCCGTGAGCTTATGAGCCAGAATACCATTGTCCTTTCTGCCTTGTGTCACTCAGTAAATAAGACAGTGATAGCTCATACGAGTCACCTCAACTGCCAGCTTTAGAAAATGGAACTCCGCATTCTCTTGAACGCCGAGTTCTCTCGGAACTCGGAACTCTAGAACTCTCTCTGTGGGATCGGCGCCTAATAGTATTAAAGGACTTTTTCAAGTGGAAATGTATAGGTTTCCATAATAAATTACCAAAAAAAAAAAAACTATATGTGCAAAGCAATATTGAGACATTCCTCACACACAGCTGTTTGATTCCAAACTAAGCAGAGCTTGTATGGAAACCAGATAACTAATATTCTTCTTCTTATGCATTGCACTCTTGGCAGAATGGTCGTGGTCGTCATAGCGTGTGATTTGTGGCGCGATCCTAACACGCCGCCATTCTACCCTAACTGCCGCCCTTCTGGTGCAGTCATTGATGGGACCGTCTATTGCGGCCTTAATTTGGTCGGTCCATCACATGGGTGATCTGCCACGGGCTCTGGTGCTACTTTACCCTGCACCACCAATCGCTCTATGTTATACTTCTTATCTTTTTTTGTAAATACCCACCTAGATTCAGGTTATACAGACATGCCCACATAGCCTTTTTACTGGCCATCATTTTAACCCATGGAAGCATATCAAAATCAAAATCAAAAAGTCATTTATTCAGTTTAGGCCCTAGTAAGGCACTTATGAACGTTAAATTGGTACATACAGTTGAATTTAACACAGGTTCGGAATACACTTAAACTGAGAAGACTCCGGCAAGAAACTCAGCAAGTATCTTTTTTTGTGGAAGATCTTTTAATATAAAGAAGATTTTTTACTATAGGATTATTAGTTCCGGTATGAGTTGAGGTAATCTTTTGATCCTTTGTAAACATGTCTATTATTGGCTATTATTCGCGGCACGTTCTCCTTTAAATGGTAGGCATTTTGTTTAGCTGTGTACTTTATCTATTTTTAGA
Organism: Polyploca ridens; assembly: GCA_951394255.1. Taxonomy (NCBI): domain Eukaryota; kingdom Metazoa; phylum Arthropoda; class Insecta; order Lepidoptera; family Drepanidae; genus Polyploca; species Polyploca ridens. The sequence continues at coordinate 792,623 of OX596250.1, read as the reverse complement.
GATGGACCGGGCTATCCTCGGAATTCTTATATCCTCTATGCGGCCGGGTCCGAAATGAGGAAATTCCTATAAAAGCAAAAGTTAAGGATATAGCTCGTTGGGTATATGTTGAGTTTGCAGTGGGCAGGCCAAGTCGCTTAGTCGCCGACATAGAGGAAAAATCCCTTCAGCGCTTTTGCACTGATTTTGAACAATAAGGACCAATCACTGCATCGTGTGTTCTTGACTTAGCCAATCAGAGCGAATGTTTCTTTGACATAACCAATCTGAGCGCATTGTCGGTAATTTCAATCTATCTATACAGATCTGTACGTGGATTACGTAACTTTATTTCAATGAAATTCAGATTGAAATAACCTCTGAATCGGTAGAAATATTACAAAATCGGAAATGGTTCCATTTCTAATGAACCACTGTTTGTATTTACAGTTATCAGAACGTAAAAAGGTTATCAGATAACCGCTATATTGAACCGATTTAAATTGAAATTTGTTTACGTAATCGTCCCCACAGATTGCCGTGTGTGAATATAGAACCAAGATATGCAACTAGTTTCCGTCGTGCGGTTTCTCCCGCGTTACTGAGGAGTCGTATGTTTTTCCGGGATAAAAAATATAATATGTGTTAATACAGAATATAATCTATCTGTGTGCCAAATTTCATCCAAAACCTTTTAGTAGTTTTTGCGTGAAAGAGTAACAAACATCATCACAAATCACATCCAAAAAAAGTTTTACATTTATAATATTAAAAGTATATATAAGTAAGGTAATATATACTGACTTTCTGGCCGTAAGTAGGTATGTATACCTTAACCTTTACATATTTTTTTTTTCCAAGCATTGATTAGCGTAATATTTCAATGTTTTCAAGTTTTCTTCGACCTATATTTGTCTGAGATTAGTATGTCTCGAGGCAACGGCTACTTAGCAACCTAAATTGCACCTTATGGTATGTAGGTTAGTTGGCGGACGGTTGGCGGTCAACTTTATGTCAAGATTAAAATAGAAATAAGGTCGTATAATAATTATAATGCCACAAAATCATACTCTATCTATACTTGTTTTGTGGATGCTTGTAACTATCGCTGTTTCTATAAAGCTTGCCACATAGGTATGTATATATCCTACTCCTACGAGTAAATGTGAAAAATATTGTGATGGATGTGAGGATGATTATGATTTGTGACGCCACCGATTGTCAGTTTTTTTTTACGAACACAGACCCTGTCCATTAAGGACGAGTTCGCGGCAAAATCTCTCGCGCGTATTACGAGTCGAGATTGGTGACGAGCAACGTATTGGTGACCATTAGGGCCTGTCCAGCAGAGCTATTTTAAAACGCTCGGATTCGATATCGGAAACGGATTCAAAAACTACCGAGGTGATATTCCGCAATTGCTATTTTAATTTCCGAATTCCAATATTTTTGATCTTTCTTTACGGAAATATCAATTCGATTCATCGAAAAGTTTTCGGAAATTATAATAGCAATTGCTGAAATTCGCCTAGGAAATTTTTGAATCCGTTTCCGATATCGAATCTGACGTTTTAAAATAGTTCTGCCGAAAGGGCGAAATCATCTCGATTTTCTGAAGTATTCCCATTTACGCACCGATTTTTTGAACACCGATTTTTTGAGCACCGATCCTATTCCCTTTTCAGCACCGATTCATATTTCGGATCGGTGCTCAAATGGGAATAAAAGTTTAATTAGAAATCATTCCCTTTTGAGCACCGACGGATTTTTGGCTTCTAGTGTTGTGGTGTTTTAAAACAACTAATGTACCTTGTTTATCTTTGCCCACTATCCTGTGACAAAACGTTTCCTGTGTTCAGCTTTAGAGTCGAAGCTTTTTCGTCGAATCCCATGCACTTACTAACTCTAACCTAACTTCACAAACTCTACACACCGTAGTCAAAATATGTGGCTTGGCCGTTTCACTACTACAAGAACTATTGAATAACAAAAAAGTAATATACAGTGAATACATTTTACACCTTACTCCCATGTGACGGTGACGAAATGGCCAAGCTACATATTTTGACTAAGGTAGTTTGTGAAGTTAGGGCTTGTAGAGTAAGTGCATGTAGAGTTATAAGCTTGGCTCTACATGAGATCTGATAACTTTTTGACAGTGCGAGACATATGTCTTGCCAACATTTTACATAAAAATGTTTTTGGTGGGATAACAATAACACAAAGTCAAATAAAAAAAAGAAAAAATGCTCAACACATTTCGTTGGCCAAAAAATATTCAGTGTTTTGTTAAACTTATACCTTTACTTTACGGAATTCCCCATAGCAAGCTAACCTAGAAAATAAAATCATAAATACATTCTAAATAATAAAATACTAAAACATGCCTCATTTTCATATGAATGTTTCGGGTTGAATTCAGTTTACCGTAACATTTGTTTGTTAAATTAATGCACGGCCTCGCCTTAACCACGAACATTTTGTGTTTTCACAGGTTAAATAAGCTGCGAGTACAAAATGTAATCCAATTAACAATGATACTTTGTGTTTAATAAGGTATGATATAATAATATTTGTTTATTTAAGGTAACGACGCCTGTAGAATATAATTTAAACAGTTCAATCGGTTATGTATCATAATAATTATGTTATTATTAGCATCAGAGTTAAATATAGCAGAGATGGTTGAGTCCAGTAATTTATTTACTTATATTTAACTGAAAAACTCGTCAATCTCTATACAGCGTGTAAGGGACATCGCCGCACAAACGGATACCATGGGTCCAGGACATGATTCTGGACCCCCCATGTTGGAATTTTTCGTCGGTTTTTCCCAAATTTTTTAATTTGTTTTTTGAGTTTTTTTTTACTTTAGACTGTTCATAATCGTTATTCTTACCTAAGTAAATAGTATTTAAATGAAAAAATATTTTTATATGGGTATGTTCATTATATACGCGAGGGTTCTATCTGAGCAAAAACATAATGGAATGAAATTTCTTCGATAGATAAAAATCACAAAGTTACCTCTAATAATAATGAATTTTCGGTTTTATTCGTTCATGGTGTATCTAATTAAGACAAACATTCGTTAAATAATATCACTAACATATGACCTAGGGCTGCTACTAACGATTTTTTAAAATATTCTATACTTTACGAGTTATTTAGATAAAAAGCGCTTAGTTCATTTTTGTTATCGGAACACGCTATCTCCATCTCATCTCCACGCGAAGATAAGACATAAGTTTGTTTCATCTGACATTGCCATATTTTTCTGGCTTGGTATGATTTTATACGCTCTCGAGCGGCAAATGCTATTTATTTTTTGTCTCTAGAAAAATTATAATGAATGAAACCGACGGGCGAGAGACGATATTAAAAGTTAAAAGAAAGTGACATGAACAAGATATTATTCCTGAAGAGTACAAGTATTCGTCGTTTCTTTTATGAAACTTTCTTGAAACGAAGTTTTAAAGATTCTTTGCAAAACTTTCCGTCTGTATTATTTTAGTCTATAGCTCTGTAGTAGTTAGGTCGTATATTTTGGTGAAGATTACTGGGGGCCTACCACAAGCTCTTAAAACAAGGTTAAAATTACCTTATTTGTCTCTTGTCCCGTTTTGACGCCGGATGTCAAAGAAAGACAAAAGTCAAATAAGGTTATAATAATATTGTTTTAAGAGCTTGTGGTTTGCCCTCTGGTCCGTGTTATCTTAGTGAGTTTTCGGTGAAAAAATAAATATTGTGACGATACCACAGGACGACACCATAGCACGAGAGCATGAGAGATATGAAGGCCTCTATTTCAATTTTAATTTTGCTTTAGTATAGTTTAAAAAAAAATCTCTTAGGACATACTGTACACACGGAGCCAGAAATAATAAATTGATGCACAAGGTTGTGGTTCTGGGAACCTTGTCACCCTTGAAAAATGTGCATAGCAATCTCTCAACCGGAGTTAGTATAATTAGGTAACTAGTAACTACGCTTGAGGGCGCCCCAGGTGGGGTATGAATCTTGGCTGAGGGCGTTCAAATTCAAAATTCAAATTCAAATCATTTATTCAAATAATAATAATAATAATAAAATATATTTATTCGGACAACTGAATCCATTTTTTGTTAGTACAATTACTTATAACTAAGGGTTAGTATAAAATAACAAATTTAGATTTTGTATGCTCCAGCCAATGATTGAGATAGGTGCCTTCAAATCTCTCAGATATAGCTTTGAGGAGACTGTTGCCACTCCTCCGTACTCTCTGCAGCAGCGATGCCATCTTTTTGCGCATAATTGCTGCAAATGCATAGGTGTGGGCCTCAGCAAACATAGCTGAAGCACTGCAGAAGCGGGGAAGCCGCAAAAGCCTCCTAAATAAAAAATAGACCTTCGCAGGCACTTATGAAAAATCTGACTCTAATACCGGTTCGGAAGGTTGCATTTGCTGAGAAGAGCCGGCAATAAACTCGGCAATTACTCTTTTCAAAACAAGCTTAGATACATTAAATAATATTTACATTCTAATCGCACTGACAACAATTGCGTTACCGGGGGATGAGGGGACGGACTTTTATGAGTTAAGACTTATTAGGGATCGTCGGATTACTCATCATAGCAACTCGGGCCGCTTGAACGGGCCGAGACTGTGTGGGACGCCGCGACATTCGTCCTCGCCGACGTGTGTTGTGTTTGTGTTGCGAGCTTCATCACCTGTAATTTGAGTTAAGGTGTTTGGGTCATCTGGCTCGCTCATAGTCATGGGCCATCATGGCGTATACATTATACAATACAATACATACACCGCGTGACTGATCGGTGACCTTAAGTCACGTAAAAACATTATGATAAGACCAATAGTTGTAATCCGTAGTTTTACCTGCATTCATAATGGATGTCGTGTATGCCAGTTTTTAAGAAAGGTGTGTCCAATAAATGCGCTTTCTTACGAAAAAAATACTGTGAAAATCAGACTAGTAGTTTCGGAAATAAACGCGGACCAACATATAAACAAACAAAATGTTATAATATTTTTTTAAACTTTTGTTCTTTAATTATTATTGTGATATATCCAATTGCCTGACAAAATACTCCTACGTAAAAATATTGAATTTACTTACCCACGTAGTAATAAAATACATCAAATAGAGTACTTACAATCAATTCGGTAAACCGTAAAATATCGGTAGCTCTGAGCACAATACTCTAGCCAGATAAATGTCTTACTTCCCAAGTAAAATTGGCACTCAGCGAATTGGATGGCGAGTACGGAAGACAATAAAGAGATTTTAAAAACTTTTGTAGAACCATTTGGTTAATACGCAAATTTTATCTCTTATATATAGCATTTTTACCTTACAATTTTGCTGGGTTTGCATGTTCTTTAATATTTTTAATTTCGGATATAATATTGATAAATACCGGCGTAAATTGCGTTTATTCTATTTAATACGATATAAATAATTATGTTTTCTATTCTGAAAATCTAAATAATATGTATAACTTAGGGGCTGCGCAAACGTAGATACTTTTTGTTACCGACACAGCTTACCATCACAGGAAACCGTAGTTGCTGTGTCATGTAGCAGCGATCGGATACAGTCGCCGGTCGCTACTTCTGGTCACTGGTACAATTCGTTGCTTATTTTCCGTCAGTTTCAATACAATTGTAAGTTTTTTTTAATGTTGCTTGTGTCTTTAACTGACGACTTTTAGTTTCCAGTTACCGACACCGAACACTTTTTTTATCGTCACTGAGTATGTGTAAAGTGGAAGCAACTGGACACAAAAAAGATTTACATCTGCGCAGGGAGTGGCTGATTTCATACTGGTTCTATAGAAATCAAATATTCATTGGTAGCTTGTATCCAACACAAGACACAAAAGTGTCCACGTTTGCGCAGCGCCTCACCCATGCTATCATTCAAAAGATGTTAGCAAAGCATTTACCCTTTGGCCGTATCATCACTTATCACCCTTGTATCCAAAAATGTTGTAAGCTTTGAATAAACATCTTTCGAATTCAGCAAGAGGACTCTAACATGAATCGGTTTCATTGGGTCGTTTATTGTAAGGATCGGTTAGTGAAAAGGACATAAATACCGCCTTTTTTTGCCATTGGTAAGTATAATGTAGTAAAAGTGTTTCTGGTGATAAGTAGTACAAGTAGTACCCAACTGATATGGCGCGTCGTGAATCTTCGTTCGCACAGAAAAGAAAGTATGGCCCCGAAGATTAACGAAAGAATGCTTAAAACTTACAATCAAACTTAGATCACTACTATAAGGTTCATAATACACTGCAGCTGTTAGTTCCGTCTCACTCGCTAGTCCCGCCCCTCTGCACGGCGCGCGCTAACATGGCGGCAGCAGCCGACCAATAGCGTTTCCCTCGCTTTGAAAATGTATCTTCTGCGCAGGTACATCGGTAAGTCATATTACTTGCTTATTTGTCACGATCGTCAACGATGAGAAGTTAGTGAATTGCACCTACTGATAACGGTCTTTAGTAATTTATTCTACTCGCAAACGACACGAATAAGCATAAAGTATTGACAGGGTTGCTTGCTTGATTTGATCAAGTGATTTTGAGAGATTTAACTCTGAGATTATAGTATACAAGGGTCCATTGTTATCCCAGGCTAAAAGTATCTAGAACATGTTCAATCTGTGGGCCAAAGCTTGGTAAAATAATCATTGCTGTAGTATCATTATCCAGAGAGGAAACCGAGGATTGCGTTTGTATGGAACAAACGCCACCAGCATTTCCTCTTAATTGTATAAAGTTTGTGTTGTTCTTATACACCTCAGTGCCCAGTAAGTATCGTATATGTATCTTAATATTAAATACATACTACAAACTTTGATTACCCACGCAACACCAACACAATTATGTTTTAATCATCTCGGATGTTATGGACCGTATCGTAATAAGTTTACCAACATGGTTCCCAATTTCACGTGCAAATATTGGCCAATGTCATTACATTGATGGTTCGAAATAAGGTATTAATATCTAAGCTACGGGGTTTATGAATATCTCGGTTTGGTAGGTACTTCACATGGTTCATCCACTGGTAAGCGATCACTTCCTATATACGTTCCGCATTATATATTCTGCAATAAAAACGTCTTATAAGTCATTACTTTTTTAAATTTTCTTTCAATAAAGTCCATTTTATTGACGATAAAATAAAATCCAGCCAAGTGATATTTTATGGAAACGAAATCAATTTAAAATCGTTAAAGCGACGCCTTTAAAAGAAATTGATATTAGCATGGATGGACTAACGACCTCAAAAACGGCCGGGCTATGAACGAATTTTCTAAAAAAAATAATACCTTCGCTTAGCTCAAAATTCTTATAGTATTAATAAAACTAGCTTCTGTCACCCAGTTTTAGCCGTGTTCCTGAGGTCCCAGTTTAGGGCGTGATGTGTAAGAAACGTACAACAACTCTTTTTATAGTAAGAATATATTTTATTTTGTTCTATATTATTACGAAAAAAACGGTTTCCTGAAACATTAACATGCCGTGTAACTCTTTGATATAAAAGGCTTATTACACTATTCGATATCAAGACAGTCTTACTAAGATTCAGCAAAGTGTAATAAGAGTAAGCAAGGTAGTCTGTCTAATTAGACCGACCGAATGGGTTCGGCCGTGCTTGCTTGCTTGCTTGCTGAATAACGCGTAGTGTAATAAGACTTAGCACGCGAGACCGTTCAGTCGGCGCGCGGCGGCGGCAGAGTGAAGTTCTCGGGTAAAGTCCGTGTTTGTTTGTTGTGGCGTGCACAATGGCTTGTTCAAAAGAAAAGGAAGTGATTTTTAATGTTATTGATGTGTATACCGTGACATGCCATATTTATAGCATATAAAACTTTTTAACAAAACAATTAAACCACCGAAAAAACTGAAAAGCAAAAAATAATGTTGAATATAACTTGAATTTTATAAGGTTTTGCAGTCAGAGATAAATTTTTTGCTTTTCAGTTTTTTCGGTGGTTTAATTTTTTTGTTAAAAAGTTTTATTTTGTCATTTTTTTGTGTATATAATCTACTAATTACTACATACTTAATTTTTGATATCTTTTGATGTAATACACAACTCAGCATTAAAATCTGTGAGTGAACAATAGATCACCCCTATTTTCCCACCCTTAGGGTAGGTTTTTTGTATCCTTTATATGGGACCAACTTCGAGGTATACTCTATCCAATAAAAAAAGAATTATAAAAATCTGACTACTCTGTAAAAAATTATGCGTGATCATACATTAAAAAAAAATATTCGCGTCGACTTGTAAACCTCCTCCGTTTTTTCGTCGGTTAAAAAGTCACAAAAAACTTCTTTACCTTCTTCACCCATATTTTACTTTTTAATTTTGTATTCAAATCAATAGTCGCAGCAAGAGCTATGGCGATTTTCTGGTGCTTCGAAAGTCATCCCATGACACCGCGACAACCGTCACCGGCTGCGTCCGCCTTGCAAATGAGTTAGCATGCGATATTCAGCAAGGTGTAATAGCGAGCTTGTCTAATTAGATTTTAAGACAGTCTTACTAAGACTGGCTTGATATCGAATAGTGTAATAAGGCCTTAAGCAGAGATTATTCTATCTTATTCCACATAGAGCTTGTACTATGGAAACGAGATAACTACATTGCCTCAAGACATTTGCACAACTCGACGACGTCGCGTCGTTGAGTTTGTTTCTTATTTAGTCACTAATAATTATATTTTCTGTTTCTGTATATCCGCTTCTTGTCTTAATTTCTAAGACTAATTGCTTTATTATTCATGATCTCTTCAAGCTTCAGTACTTTTTCCAGGCCATAGCAATTCATCTCTGAATCTTGCTCACAACTAGATCTAAGTAGGTCTAGCTAGGCTTTGTTGGCCCTCGCACTGTGATTGCGAGCACCGTATTACTCTTTTTGTTTACTCTTAGATTTTATTCCCCAAGATTTTAGAGCCCAAATTACGAGTAGTACTATGTTATAAGTTTGGGGGTAATATTTTTACTTGCTTCAGGCAATTTTATAAAGAATCGCCAAATGATATACTTTAATACTAAACTTTTCGTATTAGCTACTTTTTAAATTTATTTTTCTTTATTTAATTTTTGGCATTAGAAACTTTTATTTCATTGATATGACATATAAACAGTACCACTGTTCGAGGGGTAAGGTCCTAGTAACCAGTAAAACAGGGTACTTTGCTTATACTAAAACACTAGTCTCTCTTAAAATGAGTAGTTTCATTATTAGGAGTAAACTTTAAAATGTAAATTATAAGATATAAGAGAAAAATACAATTTATTATTATATTCAAAGATTTATTAATAAAAATCTAATTATTGCTCATTAACACCAAAGATGGCGGAATTCCTAAAGCTAGTATCATTTTGTTATATCCCTCATTCCCTCACACTCGCGTGATTAAATTGCGCAAACGAGCCCTCTTAGCATCTTCAAAATTAGTCTGAATTTGAGGGTAGAATTATCACATCTAATATAATATTATGCTTGCCTTATAATTAATCTTGAAATTGTTCTAAATGAGTCTGCCTGTGTATAACGGGAGATGCTTGGTTGATAAAAGGTACATACTTCGTTTAGTTAGAGTTGTATAGAAATTGTTTATCTGGGTAATTGTACTTAATTGACCTGTCATTGCTCATGATGGGCAAATTTGTCGCCAAACACCCACTTGTAGTGTTCATCTGCATTTGAGTTCTTTTGTAGGCTTTGTGCACTTCATCACCATCATCAGCCTATAATGTCCCACTGGTTAGCAAAAGCCTCCTTTCACAAATGAGGGTGAAAGGGAATGGGCAGATACTCCACCACACGGGCCCACTGCGGAATGGTGGAGGTAGGCTAGTGGTCATCCTACTGTTGGAGTTTTCAAACCGCCTATTAGGCCTCCAACTAGCTTAACGACTATTACAATTAAGTGATAACCGGGACCAACGGCTTTACGTGCCTTCTGAAGCACGGAAATGCTCGATTTGAAATACCAGTAGGCAGTCACTGCTACACCACGAGCGATTCTTCTTACTTCTTCTACTGCTTCTTTTGTGTACTTACCATTTTTGAGTACATAATCGCAGATCATGGTAAGATTGTGGTAAAACGTAGGCCAATATGTATGTAGCCCTCATATATCACCAGAAATAACGTGTGACACTTTGTCTAAAATGTATTTTGATCACCCAAACCTTGTCACATTGTCAAGACCAAATGCAAACACCGTTCAAGATTTTTTTGAAGTTTTTTTTTGTTATTATGGTATGTTTTTAGGGTCTAGAAGATGTAAGCCTCATATTACTACTCGAACAATGTAGCGTGACAATGTTTGCGTGATCGAAAGACATTTTCGACAAAATGTCACACGTTTTCTGGTGAAATATGAGGGTTACATACAGTAGAGCTATTCTGAAAAAATCATTTGCGATATCATTCCTGAATCCACAGCGCCACTGAGTGTTTAGGGAAGCGGGAAGAATTACGTAGAGTGTTTTTTGACGTTTCTCTCTCTCTACAATATAACTAATACACGTACCTATATCAGCTATCAGGATTCCGATCACGCTCTGCTTATTTTGGATCTTATTCCAGAATAATCTCCTAGGATATTTTTATTACATGACTAGCTTTTTGCCCGCGGCTTCGCTCGCGTAGTCTATAAGATCTTTACATTCGTGTTATCAACGATATATTGTTCGTGAAGATTGTTGTTGTTGTTGTCAAAATACTCGTATATTCTTGTGGACTTCGGTGGACGGTACCGACCGTATGAGGGTATTTAGGGGATGAGGACGTGGCAAGACATCTTAGGATTCCCCAAAATTTTCCTTGTAAGAGAATCGGGTAGGTACCCGGTATTTGGCTGCAAGCTTTCTTTTTCAAGAGAAGTAAGGCATATCGGGTTCTCTCGTTCAAAATTTGGAGCAGTCCAAGTGACGGAGTACCTGTACCTTACAGAAGATTGCAGCCAAATAAGATTACTTTGTGTTGTTGTATTCCTGAGAAGTGTGAGAAGTGTTGTAGAGCTCCATAAGGAAACAAAGTTTCTCCTCAGGCTTAGGGCTCTAAACCACTTGTGAGCTCGGGATCGTCGAGAATTCTAATGGCACGTCGCTGAACTGAGTCTAGAGGCCCAAGCTGGTATCAAAGTGCTCCCGCCCACAGATGACAGCAGCACTCCATATGGGGTCGGACTTGCGGCTTATAATGTTGCAGTCTTTGCCCCGATGAGAAGTAAGCTTCGCTCTATTAAGCACTCCGAGTTTTTTGGATACCAGTTTGACTTTGTCTTCTAGATGACTACGGAACAGAAAGTCGTTAGAGATATCAACGCCAAGGATCCCTTAGCTTTTTATGATGTCGAGGAAAGTGTTCTGGAATTATGGAGCTACAGCGAGTGAATGGAAGTAAGAGAGGTAGGTACTGCATGGGAAAGTACCTCCACCTTACAGAATACTGCAGCTAAATAACTTAATGTTGTGATCGTGCGCGTCAGTGAAGTTACCAAAGCTCGTTGGGGAGGAGGAAAGGTTTATAACGCTTGATGCAAGCGTCCATATGGCTACGGTAACCGCTTACCATCAGGCGGACCGTGTGCTAGTATACCGACTTCATCGCAAAAAAAAGTGAAGTGAGGGTCGGCAACACGCGATTGATACGCAGGGTGCAAGCATCTATAGGCTACTATCAGACTGGCAGATTGCATATTTGCCACTTAAAGAAAAATTGTATCTTATCTGCATCTAGGTACACCTATTTACTTATGTGCCGCATCAATGCCAGTATGGTACTTTTATTGATCAGCTTGGCCACCACATGCTATTGTGCGTAAGAAGCGCAGGCACGCCACTCCAACCGATTTTAATGACATCATTCATAGGGCTCTTGCCAGTGCCCACATGTCAGCTATTCGTGAATCGAGTGGCTTGATGCGGGACGACGCCAACGGTAATAAGCCTGATGGAATAACATTAATGTCCTAGAGGAAAGGACAGCCTTTAATATGGGATGTAACTTGTGTCGATACTCACGCACCGTTACACCGGTAAGAGACTGTCAAAATAGCCGCAGTGAAGCTGACTGTGCTTAAAATCTAAAGCAGCGCAAATGTAATCAATCACCTGAATTGTTGGAGGCTACATATTTTGCTCAGGAGGTCAGAAGATCGTCGTATTTAACGCGATTTTTCGAAGTCTCTGATTACCTCATGCTTCGCGTGGCCAGAGGGCTGGCGAATACCTTGCCAGTATATTAGCATCACCATACAGCGCCGGCAACGCTTTAGGCTTACTACAGGCAGCTGGTAGCGATTTAATAGCTGATCCACTACCAAACATTTTAGCGTTGATTACACGAATGTAAAAATCTTATAGTCTACGCGAGCGAAGCGTCTAAGCCATTTCTGAGGAATCGGTGAATATTATTTTTAATAAAATGACGTTGCGTTTTGCCACTGACCAATCCATAAAGGACGATGACGAAGCCTAAGATAAAGCACACTTACCCAGAAGAAACCTATTCACTCTGGCCTTGAAAGTCCCTAGACGACGGACGCAAGTCCCACTCCCTTGCTGTCCGCATTATACATGAGGATATACACATTACTGTGTCCGTACTTTCAGTATGTCAACAACATACGTCTGAAAATGTTCCCAGCGTCTAGTGGTTCGGTATAAAAATGGGGATGGTGGAATAATTCCTGCGCACACTCTTCAAAACAATTATATCCTGTAGAAAATCGATAGGCAAGCAACCGTTCGATGGTCGAGGCTCGTGAGTTTCGCCTTAATAAAGATTCATCTCCAATGAGTACCCTTTTCGACGGTCTATTGAGTCAAGGGCTCAGCGGATCCATCCCAGAGATGGCAGCAGTACTCTATGTATGACCGAACTTTATAAAGTATATAGGGTGTAACGGAAAGGGTATATACATCCGAAGGGGGTGAAAACTACATCAGGTACAGACTCTCTATAAAAAGTTTCAGCTCAAAATAAGGTACTCAAAAATTCAAACCAAATTTTTGAATTCAAGTTTATTGAATTAAAATCATAACCAACATGTCACCGGTCAATGAAGGTCATTATCATTTTGCGTCCCTTGCTAATATTAATATAAAATTTTATCTTCCGCGATCTATGCGCCTCGTACCAAAAATGTGGATTAGTGTAATGTATATACAGTTTCCGTTACACCCTGTATAAAGTTAGCTAGTATAGCTTTATAAAGTTGTAGCAACTGTTCAGGCATGAAGTACCGCTTATTCTTAGACAGGTTCCCAGCTATCTAACAGCTGTTTATGCCTTCGACTCAATAGAACAGTCCAAGTTTATTTTGGCTGTTAAATTCATGCCGAGGAGATCAAGCCAATCGCACATAGGCAAGGATATATTTTGGAAAGCAGGAGCCTGGTGGAAAGAACTCCTTTTGGCGGTGAAAAGAGACGGCTACATACATGCATGGCAAAAAGAAACATCGCGTCGATCAAAGAACCTCCTCTTTTTTTTTGAGTCGGTTTATTATGGCACCTTTTGTAACGGGAACAGTGGGAAGTCTAAAATATCTTTAATAAGATTTTTTTTTTATTTCGCTGATTCGTTGCCTAGCTGGGCCTTTTTAAAAAATCTATCAATACGGCTGTGATATTTTTTTAGCTTATGTAACTAAACTGGCTTTTTTCAGTGGACTAAATGGGAGGGAGTCTCTGATGAATTTATATTCCTCATCTGAAATCATCTTAATTTTTTTTGTATAGAAGCTGTTTGTGCCTTCCTTACACGGAGAAAATTCTTACTAAGCAATCATTGAACGTGTCATAAAATCGTGAGAACGAAACCATAGTGCGATTTAGGAAAAAGACAACGCCATCTAGTCATCAATATTTTAGTACTTACATCTGTGTGTAGCCGTGAGACGGCCTGCAAAATTATTAAATTGGGATATCTTTTCTTCCCGTCATTCGTTTTCAATGAAACAAAGCCAAGTTGAAGCGCCAAAAAAAGTCGAATCAGCTCGTGGAAGTTCCATACAAATCCGTTCAGTGGATTCTGAGATTAGCGTGTTCAAACAGACAGACAGACAAAAATTTTTTTTTTTAGTTTTTTGTATTCAGTTCCTCATCTCAAATCACCCCCGATCAGTTTTTGGGAAATATATTCAATGTACAGACACGCCGGTTCTACAGTTTTATTATATGTATAGAATAGATATAGATATCATGAAGCATTTATGATAAACTTTCTATTTTGCATTACTCATGTATGTACTTAATCAAAACGATTTTCCTAAGTCAGTTGAAATCATATTAATTTAGCGTCGATAGACACAACTGAGATTCAAAATGTATTATTCAAATAGGCCTTCACAGGCACTTATGAATAGTCTTACTCTCATACCGGTTCGGTTGGTTGTATTTACTGATAAAGGCATTGCATGGTTATAAACTCATTTGTATTCGGATCTTACTGACAAAAATTGCATGCCCGGCGGCAAAAACAATTATATCTAAAAAATCACGCCGTAATTTAGAGTCGATGGTACGATCATCAAATAGTTTCGTATATCTATAAAAACAAATTCCACTTCACAAATCAAATTGCATTCGCGAATAACAACTTTGCACATTTCAACTACTGCGAGAAGTAATCATTATTTTGATTGATTACCAAATAAACATCAGGAGGTTATTCAAAAAAGTAATTTTAAATGTTAAGAGGAAAGGATGGCTGCAAGAAATTTGAAAAATAGGTATTTAACTAATCTATTGCTGTCGCGCTGTTGATGGGATATAAATGTTTGAGGGACGATAGAGACAACTGCAGCTTGGATCGATTATACCTATTTAAAATAGACGAAATCGCTATTTCGTAATCCCCAGTTTCCTCCTCCAATACTGGATCATATTTTTTTTTTCAAGAATAGTGATAATAAGGGCTTTGGCCATGTCTGTCGGTTTTCCTTTTATTTTTTATATTCGTCAAATTTTTTTTCTGGACGTCTGATAAGGGCAGTAAAAATGGTCAGTTTTTGTGATTTTAGAAGGCTCCTAATTCTTATAATAATTAATTTATGGAGAAAAACACAACCGAGGGACACACAGTGGTATTGTACGTAGTATTTATATACTCTGAGGTGGTATCTACAGATTTCATGGTAAAATAATCATAGCTCTAGTGTCATTATCCAGAGAGGAAACTGGCGTTTGTATGGAACAAACGCCATCAGCGTTTCCTCTTAACTATAATTTTAGAGTAAGCTAGTTGCCAAATAAATCATGATTTAATGCAATTTGCTGAAGGTTTTGCATGAATCCCGAAGATCGCCCCAAACACTATGCACATGGAAAATAACTATTTAATTGAACCCAAATTACTTATGTATTCGCAAGAATTTTAACATCACAATGTACCTACTTATTCCAGGTAAATACATATACCTCCACACATGTAATGCAGTAAAGCTTTCCATCTATCTTTGAGTTCTTCAAACATTCTACAACAAGGATTTTCAAAGTTTTAGTCCCACCAACTTGTTTGTATTTTTTATTATTTCTTTAACATCTAAGCGATTTAAAGTAAATACAATAATCATAAATTAAATAAAACTGACTAATGGACATGGGTGTAAAGTTGGTTATTACATACGAGGCGGTATTAAGATAAGGGAGTCGAGGCACACAGGTTTTTTTAAGCGGTCTGCTGTAATTTTTTTTACCCGATTAAGTTAAGAGAGCTTGGTCTACACACATATCACTAGCAGTGAGGTACAAACTTAACATAATCGGGATAATATCATAAAACTAGTGCCGTAATGTAAAGTAAAAAGCACTAGTGTGTAATAAGCTGCATTATGATACTAAAAACGGTGCAATAAGAGTCAAAATAAGGGCATGTGAATTGAAAAAAATATTAAAAGTTGCCTCGTAGCATATAAAATATAAAAAAATAAGTACAAAGTAGCTACACAAATACAATAAAGTTATTTTAATAAAAAATTTAAACAAAAATAAATAGTTTTTTAATGAATTTATGTGATAGACCAGCTTGTTTTCATCATGGGTAAATTTTAGGAGCAGATTTAGTCAGATCATAAAAGAAGCATGGCAATGGTGTCGATTCTGTTGTAAATCGCACTAAACTAATTTTAGTCACATCTCATCTCTTTCTTACGAACATTATTGAAAAAGGATAGAACATATTTTAATTTGTCAAATTAATCTTTGCCGTCTTATTTTGCGTGTATTTAGGCATTACCGCGATAGATGGACTAATTTGACAGGACTAAATTTCATACATCCTTTTCTTATATTCTGTGTTAGAAAGAGACATATTGAGATTAAAATTAGTTTAGTTGTGAACAACATAATATTGCTAATGAAATTAATTTAATTAAACATTTGCATTATGTGCACTATTGCTTTAGCTTCCTTTCTCGACTCCCAGCTTAACTTTTACGTACCACCAACAATCAACCGTCGCCGCTTCGCGTCACGTTTCGTATCCTTAGGGGCACGCATTTCCCACTTTGAGAAACCGTGATCTACCAACTCTAAGAGGATACAACAAACTAAGTAAAAGCAATGTGTTTGTTGTTGTTCCTATAGTGACTGCACTGCACTGGCTTTTGAATTTACAATAAGATTTACAAGTTCAGTTCGTAAACTCATGTAAAAGTTTCTGTGAGCGCTCAATCGCACCACACACAGAAGGTAATGAAACAAGTTTGTGCTATATTTTATAGAACCGCTTAGAAGCTCTGAGTAAAAGTTTAAAAATATTAGAAGGAAATAAATTATTTTTCAACACACTCGCTCGTAAAGTTTAATTTATTGCAAAATACAATTCTGTTTCTTTCCTCGCAAGAGTGTTGAAAAGCGTCGTATGACACGCGTGTGCATTGATTAATACTGCCTCGACTGTTAAAAACCAACTTTGCATACATGTATCATAGTGTACTATTATAATAAAGCTGTTGTTTATGTTATTTACAAACAATACTAACAAAAAGTCCAGCCATATTAATCCAATTGCTTGTTTTCAACGGCAATTTAGTCGCCATAAAAATTTGGGTACCACTTTTTTCCTTTATTTCTCGATTCTGAATATTCTTTTCATACTACATTACATCCGTGTGCTAAAGGCTACTTTTCATCCTGGTAAATCAGGCGTACGTAGCTAGTAACTTATAATACTGTTTTGTAATTGACTGACATAATAACTGACTTATAACGCAAAGCCTTTTGTAAGTTCTATATTTCTAGAAACTTAATCAGAATTACCTACCCTGGCTTGTAACGAAACTTCACTCAACAACTCCGAACTCAATTAGAGATCAAACTTTTGTGAGGACAGAGAGAACATAAATTTGGGCCAACATATGGTACAGTAAGACAAACCTAATTCTTAGTCCTTGTATATATTTTTTGCAACAATTGCCAGTTGACGCAATCAATTTAATATTTGATGCTTTCATGTATTTTTAGACGGTATCTCTTGCATCTTTCAAGTGTACCAAAACCGAATAAAATGGCAAGCGGGAATAAGAAATATGTAATTTTGAGAAATGTTGAGGGCGGTAAAACGTCTCACATAGACAGCTGTCACTGGTTTCTTTTCGCACTTGGCTGACGCACCGCCACGCGTTTGATATTATTAATGTTGGGGTAATTTCGTATTTCGAATTAGAATCTATGCAATAAAATAAAATTGAAGTCTCTATCTGTGAATTTGAAAAAATAGCCTCTTTGCTCATATGGTTTTTTGCACAGTACCAAAACGTAAACATTTTATTTGAACTTTTATCGCTCTGTTTTATGTATGGGCTAATCTCCGAAATAGCAAAATCGATTTTGGTAGGACTTTCATTAGTACCAGGGATGTTACGGATGCAGATTTTTTGACACCCGCGGACGCGGATGCTGAGGCGGATATTTGGAGGCTCACATCCGCGAATGCAGATGCGAATCCTAAGATATTTTATAAGAAACGATATAGGTGGAGAAATAAAATTATAAAAACTCTTCTGGATGCATCGATTTTAGACGATTTTTCAAAGATGTGGTGGTACGGCCCTGGCTTGAGTAGGTTTTATTGCATATTTTATAATACCTTATCCTGGTTAAGTTAATTTGGTTTAAAATAATTCCAAATATCGCTTTGCGTTGGTTGCGGTGGTGACATTGTAAATTCACTTTTTAAACAATCAACTGCAGAAATCTCGCTTAACACACAATGCTCACTGGATAACAATAACAATCTAAAACTGAAATATTTATACGACATGTGTAACTAAACACGGTATGACTAATTTACGACAAACAAATGATACACAATAACAAATGCGTCGGATCTTGCCACCGAACGAAATCTACTCTCCTATTGGTCTATGAGCATTTGCATACGGCACATGCCAGTCGCCAGCTCTCCTTATTTCCTGTCTTGTCGCGACCTGTGCTATATCTGCATCCGCAAAAATATATGCAGATGCGGACGCAGATGTCCAAATCGATGCGGAAGCTCCGCAATTGCGGATGTGAATGCGAATATTCGCGACATCCCTGATTCGTACGTAGAGGACTTTTCATTGAGTAATCTCAGCTACTGTTTTTCCCAGGAACGCAGTTAACGCTGCGGGCGACAGCTAATAATAAATTAATTTCAACCAATAGCGAGCGTGAGAGAATTGAAAATACAACATTATTAAAAACCGCAAAGAGTAACTGATTAACTTCTCGTTCTTCTACATGACAACCTCATTCCAAAGGAATAGTAAAGCTTCATAACTTTTATAAGGATTATAAGGATACGGGAAAAAATGTATGATCAAATAAAGTTTTGTACAGGGTTAATATTGGCTTGAGAAAAAATCGTGAAATATGTGAGGTGAACCTTTAGGTTATCTATATGAGACCGTTTAAGGACTGATTTCGGAAGATTAATCTTTGTTAGTTCTTTGATGTCACTGAATTTCACGTTGCTATTTTCATTGTTTAAGGCGCCGATCCTTCAGAGAGAGTTCTAGAGTTCCGAGTTCCAAGTTCTGCATTCCGTGTTGACTATTGTGCACACAGCAAGCAGTCTAGAGTTCTGCAATATTCTCTACTGATCGCACATCATACACTTTTTTTACTTTCAAAGGCCTCACATAGCTTACAGTCAACGCGGAATGCAGAACACGGAACGCAGAACTCTAGAACTCTTCTCTGTGGGATCGGCGCCATAGTTGTCATGTCAAGTAATCTTTTTTGAAGATAATATAACTTTTTATATTTCAGCCTCTTTATAAAGTTTCTAAGAATTATTTCTATTTGCGCGTGTTCTGTTGCCTAGCAACTCAGTCTTGAGATTTCAAGCACAATTTCTAAAAGCAATCTATCTATACAAACAACCGTTTATCACCTGTAGCCTTAGCACGAACCACTTTCGTATCGCCTTCGTAGCGTCATCGTATCGAGTAGATGTCATTTTTGACAGAAGTTCTATCGTCTACTCGAAACCTAGCTTGCGAGCTACGTTAAATTCGTCTAGAAATTTTGAGACATACATTTTTGATTTTATTGGTACACAATATTAAAATATTTATTTCCAATAACATAAACTAAATTAAATAGTCAGCTTATCTTATATTATTAGCTAACGATATAAGGTATTACATCAAAAAATGTTTTCTTTTTCACAATTGAAATGTGATGAATGTGGAAATATTTTTGAACGTACAGCAAAGAGTTCACGTTTTTAAAGGTTTGAATTTAGAACATAACAAGACGAAGAAGATGAGTCTTGTGACTCCGTTAGAAATAAACTCGACGATTTTCATTTCTAGATTTGTGTTTTAGCAGTTTTAGAGGATTTCATATAAAGAGTGGCTCAACTTGAACTATCGACATCCCCTTATTATAATTAAGTATATATAGGTGTTTGAGAATCAATGTGAATCGATACTCGCTTAAAAATTTAAAAATTCGGATAGTAGTCAAACAATACATGAGGCTCCCCAATTGAATGTGTTTTAGTTAAAACTAACATAAATGTAAATGTAGTATTAAATAAAATTATATTATTTTAACTAAATGATTCACCATATTTAGTTATAAGATTATAAATAAAGAAATACAAAAAAAATCTTAATGCTTAAAAAAATAACACATTCAAAATATTCCAATTACCTACCTAAGATGCGAGATGTTCACGTAACGCTCTCACTGAAAAAATTACGGTGACAAAGTCTACGTTAGCTGGCTTGCGAGTAGACGATACCATACGTCAGAATTAGTTCCAATTTCAAATTATATACCAAACCACGTTTACGTAGTGTGACGTGAGGTTAACGTAGTTGTTCGTGCTACCGATTTGAACGTTTGGCAGCATTCGAATGACACTTTCCCATACAAATTTGAGTTAACTCTCTCGATACGAATACGTTACGCTTGCGATAGATTTTCGTGCTAAGGCCTCTGATCTAAGAATCAAATGAAACACTCGCAATAAAAAACCTGTGAAAACAGTGTACATTAAACTTCAATCATAAAACGTTACACCGGATGTAACAAGCAGGTGTGCTCATTTTATGGGGTTATACTCATTAATATTTACCATTTCTCAATTCCCTTATTGTCAGTAGGTATTATTTTAAGACTTTAGATTTTGTTCTCATATTAAAACATTATAATAATTATGATATTGAATTTCATAAAATTTTGGTACGAGAATATGAATAGGTAGGTATGACTTGCACGCCTTGTAAATCTTAGTAGATTTCGTAACTCATATTCTACCGTTTGATCTGTGAAATTAAAAGCTATTATAATTTTAAGGCCTTAAGAGGAAATGCTGGTGGTGTTTGTTCCATACGAACGTAATCCTCAATGTTCTCTCTGGATAATGACACTAGAGCAATTATTATTTTTACCATGCAATCTGTAGGTATCATTGTATATCCCTCGGTTGTGTTTGCTCCATAAATTAATTATTATAAGAATTAGGAGACTTCTAAAATTACAAAAACTTTTTAACTCCTTTATCAGACGTCCAGCGAACAAAATCGAATATAAAAAAGAAAAGGAAAACCGAAAGATAGCTAAAGCCCTTCTTATTATGATTATTGTTTTTTTTAAATCGATTCAGAGGGCCTACTACGAGTACAAAAAGCGATACACGATATTCCGATCATCATTTTCAATCAATTAGCCAATAGAGTAATACAAAATTTACGTCTCGTCAGTTTTGCTGCGATTCTATTGGTTAATATTTGACAACGATGATCAGACTTTCGTGTATCGTTTTTTGTAGTAGGCCCTCAGTTTAGGAGGAGAAAACCGGGGATTACGAAATAGCGATTTAATCTTATTTAAATAGGTATAATCGGTAGTTGTCTCTATTTCCCTCGGGCGGGATATCTCGGGCACAGCGCGACAGCAATAGATATGATAAAAAACCTATTTTTCAAATTTCTTGCAGCCATCCTTTCCTCTTAAAAAGACCAGGTTTTATAAAGGCCGGCAACATATTGACAATGGCATGATATTTCTACTAATACATAAAACGCTGTCTAACTAATCACGATTATTGTCACATTGTTTGACAGTTTGGTGACGTTATTTACAAGTCAAAACTGAATCTCATTGTATAAGGCCAAAATCATAATATTAAACAGAGTACAATCAGCTGGTAGCAATTTTCATTCCTTTATTTGTCCAGTTCAGCGCCATTTTAATCTCGTGTATTCTGTAACATTTTTTACTTTAGTTCTTTGTCGGATTTCCGTGTTTCTATCTTTTCTCGTGACGTTGATACTTCGCTCCATATTGTGCTGACACACTCTTTTAATTTTTCTGTGTTGGCTCTTGGCAACCATATAGGGTAGGGAAATAGTATATTAGTTAAAATTACGGATTCTCTCTATACTAATATTAAATAAATAAAACAGTATAAATCCATGTTTATGTAGAACCTGTATTTCTTTTCATTTCATTTGACACACCATAACATTTTCCATATTCAAAACTATGATTATAGATTATATCAGCCAGTACCAACAACAGTAAGGATGAGAATGTTTATAGGCGACCGGTAATCTTATGATCAATAGGATCGCTCGCCTACATGACACAAAAAATCTGTATTACCAGCATTAACGATCAGAACAGGTAAACACTTAGGTACCGGCGTGAGTGTATATTTTAAAAATAGCGCCGAATAGGTACACGGCAATTGATAATCTGCCAAGTAACGATACAAACACAGTCACGGGCAATTTATGATCAAAGGTAACTCACGAATCGTTTCTAAATAAACATTTTAGAATGTTATATTTTCATGTTTTTGAATTCATTAATGTTTCAAGAGAACGTTGCTTCAAGCGAGGTACCGACGTTGAAAAACTGATCACTGTCGTGTCTTTGCATACGTTATTGTGAACGTGCTTCAAATCTGATCAGCCTTTTACGGTACGTGGATGTTTATTAGATTCTCGGAGGTTAGATACGAATCTAGGAGAAAATGTTGTGTGCCTAAACTTGTTTATTCTGAGTCTGGGTGTATAGAACAATATGTAAGTGACAAGATAAACTTTATTTATAACAAATATGTACAAATTACAATCTATATGTAGAAAATTTCCTCAAGTCTGTCGCTGCTTCCGATTAACGGCAAGGTTCCCAGAAGGCTGGCAGCGTTTCCTCTTTGGATAGCTAAGCTGACGCGTTGGCGGAAAAAGCTCTCCGCCTGCTAGTCTCCGGAGGCCTCGATCAATTTTGATGACAAAGCGCGAGAAAAACGGCTAGCTTCGGGCCGCCCATCGTCTTGGCCGCAAAAGGCGTAAAAATATAATTTGGTCCAATCGATGCAATATAAGTATATTTACATGAAGTTTAGTAATTTGGTAAAGTATTTAGTCGTACACGCCGAACTATGTTTGGAATCCGATGGATGTGATAAAAGTCTTAAAAAATATTTTTCAATGGCCAGCTAAGCATTATCAGTCGTTAATTTGAAATTAGAACTGTTCTTGTAAAGGCTTATCAGAGACAGCTTTTCCGGGGTTTATATGGCGCCAGAAAAACGTCGTTAATCAACTATTATTTTGAGCCATCTCAATTCTAATAAATTGGAGCTAAGCCTAAAAGAGCAACTTGAATGAATTAATGGAATTCATTACAAGTACATAAACTAGAACTTAAGATAATCAACTTGACATAATGAGAGGGCGCGAACTAATTTCCAGCGCACAGAATATAATAATAAAACAATATTGACTGAAATTCTGGTTCATATTGCTGTTTACATTATAATCAAATTATCCTCTATGTTCCTATTTGTTTGGTATACAAGACATGAGTTGCAACTTAGTACCGTTGTGTATGGAAAATACCTTTTTAACAATGACATTTTGCAAGTAGACGAATCATAGACTAACATAATGGTACTACTAAATAGCATAAATTTATAAATAAGTATAATAGTAGTTTATCTTATAATTAAAGTATCTTTCAACAACTCAACATTTTCAACAATTTGATCCATGTTTGTTATCAGCGTCAGACACGTTTTTTGTAATTTTTCATTGTATGTTTTAAATACATTGACCGAATCCTGTCCCCCATAATACAGGCTCTTGCCTAGCTTGGGTGTCAGTGTTCAACGTCCGTAACAAACACATACATAACTCTCTTGCGTGCATTAATCTTGTATAGCTGTTAAAAAATGTGTGTTTATTATTATTATAATTCCCACATATTCTGTAAACAGAGGATGGCATTGTTTTCTGTCAAATGTTGATAAATTACTCTTTAATTACGTTTGGTGTCTAGTAATCAAAATATAAAGTCTACTTATCGTTGATTAGGAGTATATATTGAGTATAGATTAGTTTAAGGCGATGATAGCTCAGTGGTAGTGACGTCGGATACCGAGACGAAGGTCCCGGGTTCGAATCCTACAATGAGCATGAGCTTTCGGTGAAGGAAAACATCGTGAGGAAACCATAGCACGGTGGTAGGGTACTTTGTAGTACCCGTCTGGCTGGCTACCACCCTCAAGTTGTAAATCTGTCGCCAAGCACCTTTCGGTGTATTCCGACAGCTGCACTTGAGAGCCAGTTCCTTCTAGGCTTTGTGTGCTTACCACCTTCGGCCGCATCATCACTTACCATGGTGAGATTGCGGTCAAACACAGGACTATAAACAGTAAAAAAAAAAAAAATTGACATTATGACCTATGTGAGTATATTTGATTTGAAAAATAGGTTTTTAACATATCTATTGCTGTCGCGCTGTGCTCGAGCTATCCCGCCCGAGGGCGATAGACAAAACTACAGCTTGGACCGATCATACCTCTTTAAATTAGACGAAATCGCTATTTCGTAATCCCAGGTTTTCTCCTACAAAACTGGATCGATTAAAAAAAAATGTTCATGAATCATAATAAGAAGGGCTTTGGCTATGTTTGTCGGTTTTCCTTTGTTTTTTTAAGTTCGCTGGACGTCTGATAAGGGCGTTAAAAATGGTAAGTTTTGTGATTTTAGAAGGCTCCTAATTCTTATAATAATTAATTTATGGAGAAAAACACAACCGAGGTGTTTTGAACTAATAAAGTAAAAGTTTTTTTTTGTACATAGTTTTGTCTGGCTGGTCAACCCAAGAATTTACCAGGCTAAAAGATGGAGATAAAGGAAACTGAATAGGCACTTACAAGGTCTCACGTTCCACCACAACACTGTTATTTTTCTTGATTGTTAGTATTTTTAAAATTGTCGAGATAGCGGCCGCTTCGGTTCGTTTTAAATTCAATATGTCTGCTGCACAGTGTTCTTTTCACTCAAACACGTATATCATTCGCCGTGAGAGGGCGACACCGTACATTGATTGTAGTTTGTGGGTTTTAGGCGCGAAATTTAAACCCTGCGTGTTTAGGAGTTAGGAAAGGGATGGAAATGAAGGAAATTAGGGATTATCTCTAAGCCTGTTCATATCCCCCCACTTGAAATAAACCGAGTATTTCAAAAGATCAATAAGAAGATAGAGACTACTACTATGCGGATTCATATAGTCATTTTATAGTTACTTAAGTGTATTGATTATAATAATAATTGTGTTGAATAAAGGCTATGTTAAATATAAGATAAAGATTTGAATTAGGAATGTAATGTTAATTTAATCTATCGGAAGTGGACAGATTTTGATAGCAGGTCTCACAAGTAAACCTTTTGAAGTCTTAACCGTCACAACACGAATGATATTGTCTCTACCTGGATGAAGCTGTACTACGCGACCTAGTCGCCATTCGTTAGCTGGTAAGTTAGGTTCGTAAATAGTAACAAGATCGTTCAGTTTTGGTTGACGGTTATCGCTTTTAAACCATTTCATTCGTTGTTGCAACGTATGCAAATAATCTCTTTGCCAAGTTCGCCAGAAACTTTGAGATAGTCTCTGTAACAGTTGCCATCGAGATCGTAGAGTTTCATTTTCGGAATATACTGGTTCCGGCAACGATACCAAAGGTCGGCCTATCAGAAAATGGCCTGCGGTCAGAGCGTCAACTTCATCGGGATCGGACGAGAGTTCTACCAGGGGTCTAGAATTCAACATGGCTTCCACCTTCGTCAAAATAGTATAAAACTCTTCAAATGTAAGAATTTGGGATCCGATAATCCGTTTTAAATGATATTTGGTTGATTTTATACCACTTTCAAATATACCTCCGAAGTGAGGTCCCGATGGTGGATTAATCTTCCAAGTTATACCGCGAAATGATAGTTGATTAGAAATATGATCGCTTTCTTTGCTAAGCATTTCAGAAACTTCAGACAGATAGCGCTTGGCGCCTACAAAATTGGTACCTCCGTCAGTAACTATGAATTTACAAAGGCCTCTCCTAGATACAAAACGGTCTAAAGCTGCTATAAAGGCTTCGGTGGTCAATTCGGTGACCAACTCAAGATGAACGGCTTTAATTGCATGGCATACTATGAGGCACAAATATCCCTTATAAGTTCTAGCGTTACGTCGCTTATTCTCTTTAATCATAAATGGACCTCCGAAGTCGATTCCAACTGTTTGAAAGCAGTGATCTGATTTCAATCGGGAAGGTGGAAGATCGCCCATGACAGGCTGAAGAGACTTAGGTTTTACTTTAAAACAAATTACACATTTAGATAATCGGGATCTGATAAGATTTCGAATGCCAAGTATCCAAAATCGACGTTGAATTAAAGATTGCAGTAGGCGGGGCCCACAATGAAGGTAAGTTGCATGATAGTGATCTACCATAAGAGTACTCAAACGAGATAATTTTGGCAAGAGGTATGGATGTTTGACGCGTTCGGGTAAGTCTGTGTGTTTGAGTCGCCCCCCCACTCGCAAGACTTCGCGAGAATCAATGAATGGAGAAAGCTTCAATAAATGTTTTGGAAGTAGTTTATGATTATTAGATTTAAGATGGAGTATGACTTCCTCAAAATGTTGACGCTGAATATGTTTAACCAAATATTCTAAAGATTGATCGTGTTCCGTGGAGGTTAGAAAAGATGAAAGGTTACGCTCGGAACGTGTAACTTTAGCGTTATTAATGAAACGATAAATCCAAGCTACTACTCTTTTTACACGTAAAAGAGTGGAGGAACGTTCCAGGAGGTTGTCAAGCACGTCAGCATCTTGTGTCACTACACCAGCATGACACAAGTGTGACGATGACTTAAGCTCTTCGACGTTGTCATGCTTTTCAACTACTGACACAGGCCAGTTAGTTGACTCGCTAGTTAGCCACTTAGGACCTGACCACCAATTTTCACAAGTAGCCAACTGTAAACACGACAAACCGCGACTACAGATGTCGGCTGGGTTGTCATGAGTGGAAACATGTCGCCACACAGTTGGAACGATAGAATCGTTAATTTGCACTACGCGGTGTGCTACAAAAGTTTTAAGTTTGTGTGGTTCCGTGCTCAACCATGACAAAACAGTCGAGCTGTCGGAGAATAACATTGTTTGATTTAGATTAAGTTTTTTACTAAGTAAGGCGTGGATACGATTAACCACTTTGGAGAGCAATACTGCACTGCAAAGTTCCAAACGGTTAACGGTAAGAACTTTTAAAGGTGCTACCTTAGACTTAGCGATAAGAAGGTGGATTTGAACTTCACCATGAGTAACCACGCGGAGATAGACACAGCATCCATATGCTTTTGTGGATCCATCACAAAATCCAATAAGTTGGAATTGTTTTGACTGACATGGTATGACTCGACGTGGAATTTCGATAAGTTTCAAGTTGTAAAGGTCTGAGATGAAATTTTTCCAATCATGACATATGTCTCTGGGCACAGGTTCATCCCAAGAAAGATTGAGACGCCATATATCTTGAAGGAGCAATTTTGCTTTGAGAATGAATGGTGTGAGCCACCCAAGTGGATCAAAGATTCTCGCCACGTTGGATAAAATAGAACGCTTTGTTACATTGCCATCCTCAATCGGAGATTGTGAATAGGTAAAGTTATCACCTACGGGGTCATATTGGACTCCTAAGATTTTAAGCGTAGACTTGTTGCTTTCTTCTGAGAAAGGCTTTGGAATTTGACAATGATCTACTGGTAAGGTGTTAAGAAAAGATTTGGAATTACTGCTCCATTTGCGAAGTTCAAGTTGAGCACATCCTAATAGATTGACAAGTTGAGTTTTTAGTTCGATAGCTTGCTCTAATGAGGGTGCCCCGGTAGTGACGTCATCGACAAAAGTTTCATGACGAAGAGCCTCAGCGGCGAGTGGATACTCAGCGCCGTGATCACTAGCTAGCTGATGGAGAGTACGGATTGCGAGATAAGGGGAACTGCTAACTCCGTAGGTGACAGTCGCGAGTTCGTACTCATTGACTGGGTCACAAGGAGATTCTCGCCACAGCACGTGCTGATAGCTGCGATCCTCAGGCCTAACCAAAATTCCTCGGTACATTTTTGATATGTCACACGTGAATACTACCGTATGTAGTCTGAAGCCAGTGATAATGTCTATGATGTCAACTTGCAGCTTAGGTCCAGTAAATACAATGTCGTTTAAAGATAAACCGTTTGTGGTTTTGCAGCTTGCGTCGAACACTACTCGCAGCTTGGTAGTTGTGCTCTCAGGGCGAAGGACGCAATGATGCGGGATAAGGTAACGCTTGTCCGTTTGTAAGGACGCATTAGGTACAGGATACATGTGATCCAAACTTTCGTACTCGCGCATGAATTTAATATAATCAGTTTTAAGTTGACTTTGGCGGCTAAGCTTTTTTTCGAGATGAGTTAGACGCGACAAAGAACTATTATATGAATCACCTAACGGGCAGTCGCGATCCTTTAAGAGGAGTGGTACGACGTAGCGACCATTAGATTCTCTATAAGTTAAACTAGTATATGAATGTTCACAGATATCATCCTCGGGTACAGTAATAGGTACGTGCGGTGGTTCCTCGACTTCCCAGAACTGCCTAACTTGTTCATCGAGACTGCATGTAGTGACTAATAGAGAAGACGTTGTAATAGGAGGTAACGATAAATCAGAATCGACAGCACCGGTAAGTATCCAACCGAAAATGCTATGCAGAGCGGCCGGTAGGCCGGGCCCCAGTTTGATACGTTGACCATCATATATTTCGTGGAATAGTTCTGCCCCTATTAATATGTCGACTTCCGCGGGAATATCGTAATCGCGATCGGCTAATATTAAATGCTTGCAATATTCACGAACGACTGACGGTACAATACTGCTAGGCAGTTGAGCTGTTATATGATCTAACACGATCGGCTTAATGTTAAACTGCGGATCGTTACTATCGAGTGGTTTCAAAACGCATTCCGTCACACCCCTAACTTGAAATACTGTGTTTTGTCCTAAGCCAGCGACTGTAAGATTACATCGGCGGAGATTTAAACCGAGAGCCTTGGCGCAAGCCGTAGTGATAAAACAATCCTGCGCGCCGCTGTCAACCAATGCGCGCACGGTGCGCTGTGTGCCGGCGACAGGGTTGCACACGCGCAGCTGACACGTACCTAGTAGTACTATACCGCTACTGCTTCCGACATGAGCACCGGTGCTCGCTTGAGTGGCAGCGCTAGAGCTGGGTTGCGTTTGCTCAGTATGTAGTAAGGTGTGATGACGTAATCCGCATAAAGTACAAAATACTTTAGAAAAGCATTTATCTACGACATGATTAGTACGTAAACAGTTGGTGCACATTTTTTTGTTTTCAATTAAAGTGAGTCTAGCACCAGAGTCTAAAGATTGAAAAGTAGGGCACCTATAGATTGAGTGCGCTTCATTACAACAAGAACAAGTGAATGATGTCGTAGGTTGAGATTTAGTAAGATAAGATGAGCGTTTTGATCCGCTGCTGTTCTGCCGATTACTCGCTGGCAATTGTTTTCGTTCAATGGTACGGGTAGAATTGGTAGAACTCAAAGATAGTTCGCTAGTTTCTAAGATCTTTACGTAGTCTTGAAGAAACTTTAATAGTTCACTAAATGAAGGTATTTCTGAACTGTTTTGAGATTCGAACCGTTTGCGGGTATCTGAATCGAGGGTACGAGAGGCTAAATGAAATAAAATAAAATCACCAAAGTTTTTGATATTTAAAGATTGGAGCGCATGATATGATTCATAAAACACGTTTGTTAATACTTGCAATTCTTGAAAATTACCCGATTTAACTGCTGGATAACTTAAGAATTTATCTAAATATGTCAAAGCTAAGATACGTTTGTTTTGGTAACGTTCGATTAAGGCGTCGAAAACAACTTCATAATTATTGGCTGTCATTGGAATCCCTTTTACAATCGATAAGGCGGGTCCGCGTAAACACGACACAAGGTAATGGTATTTTTCTATTTGTGATATAGAATTATTCTCATGAATTAAGTGAACAAACGTATCATAAAACGTTTGCCAGTTTTCGATGTTGCTATCAAATTTAGGTAGATCAAATTTAGGTAAACGCGCGTTGACTTTGGAATTCCCGGAATGCGTGAGATCGGAGTCGACTCGCGCCGGCGACGCGCCGCCCGCGCCCGCGGCCGAGCCGTCCGCTGGCGATCCGGTGACGTTGAAGCTCTTCTCGTATATCGGCAACGTGCTACCCGCTGCGATCACCGCATAATACAATTCGTCAAATGAAACCATAGAATTTTGGTTAATTTGTACATCGGGTTTGATTGCTAACTCTAAAGTTTGTATTTCATTACACAACGAACCAAATTCTTCGCGAATTGAATGAACTCGAGTGTATCTCGACTTGAACGCCGATACCTTTGAACGATCTTGAACCATTTCGTTAGATAAGTCGTAAAGGATTTGCATAGCTCGGAATACATATTCGCGTTGTGATTGAAGTATTTTAAGTTTACTTGCTTCCATGTTTTTTAGTTCGAAGCTAAAAATAAAATAATGTTAGATAGCCTACTTTGGTGTATGAAGGTAAATGAAATCAATTTAGGTGTAGATTTGAGGTGGAGTGTGTAAGTACCTACTTACATATATAAGTTTTATAATGTAAATGTAACATAAATACCATAAAATATTGTTACGAATTCTATAAAATTTATAAAATATTTTGGAGGTAGGTTCCAATCTTATATGAAGACTCGAACAAAATGTAATGAAGATGTAATGCTACTAAATTGTAATGACTTGTGAATCCGTATAGTATCACTGTACGTATAACCAACACAATTTTATAAGGTTATACCTAGTTTTACAATAAAATGCGTAATTTTGCTTATTTCTCAGAGTTTTCGATCGAAATTGAACCTGAGATTAACAAAATACTGTTTTTCCATAGGTATTCGCGCTCGTAATGGACCAACTTTATGTTTTGAACTAATAAAGTAAAAGTTTTTTTTTGTACATAGTTTTGTCTGGCTGGTCAACCCAAGAATTTACCAGGCTAAAAGATGGAGATAAAGGAAACTGAATAGGCACTTACAAGGTCTCACGTTCCACCACAACACTGTTATTTTTCTTGATTGTTAGTATTTTTAAAATTGTCGAGATAGCGGCCGCTTCGGTTCGTTTTAAATTCAATATGTCTGCTGCACAGTGTTCTTTTCACTCAAACACGTATATCATTCGCCGTGAGAGGGCGACACCGTACATTGATTGTAGTTTGTGGGTTTTAGGCGCGAAATTTAAACCCTGCGTGTTTAGGAGTTAGGAAAGGGATGGAAATGAAGGAAATTAGGGATTATCTCTAAGCCTGTTCACGAGGGATATACAGTGATACCTACAGATTGCATGGTAAAGGAATTATTGCTCTAGTGTCATTATCCAGAGAGGAAACTGAGGATTAGGTTTGTATGAAACAAACGCCACCAGCATGCATGTGCCAGATTAACCTCAAATGTATGATTTATTTATGTATTAATACAAGTTATATTTCAATGGAGCGATGACGCATATTTTGCAATTGCGGCAAAACTTTCGACATATCTGTAAACGGAAACGATAAATTTAAAAGGGTTGTCGTTATCGTCAACAACGATTCGCGTCAACCCTGCCGGCTCGTTAGGGTTATCACTCCCCGTTTGACGATATCTCGGTAGGTCATTAGTCAACCTCGATGAGACCGTATTTCTATCTAACTTGTAGGTATTAATTTTGTTTTCTATCTATATGCAAATGTGAAACAAAAAATGGCAAAATGTTTGTATTTGTAGCTGTTTTACGACCACTGCTGTTATGTTAGCGTGTTAGCATCACGATGTATAAATAAGTAATTGATTTTGGTATTATGTAAACGAACACGTCGTAAGTAGACTATAGCCATGCGGCTGTACGTACGGCTGGACGTACTTCAAACGTATAAATACCTGCTAACTTGTCCCGTCGGCCAATTTTCAGGTACCAGGCTTGAAAGATATATGCTATGCACATTACGTACTTTTCTTAAATTCTGCGAGCTGATTTTTATCTACGAAACTTAAAGAACTATTTCAATACTTTTTACAAGCAGGCAAACAGGGGTTGTAGACACAATTAAAATGTCTCTGGAGTATTTACGCGAGGGCATTATTATAATGTAAAAAGGCATTTTGGATCCATAGAATAATGGGGGGACGTCAGATGATAATCAATACAAGGCCCTGGGATTTCGGTCTATAAGTCTATGGTCTGGGGCCTAAGTCTACTATTACAATAAAATTATGTACCATTGAACTATCAGCGGTGTCAAAATTGACAGATTTTACAGTTTTGGTACTTTACTTATTCAAAAGCTATGAAAACTATTATGAATTTATTAGATTTAGTAATTGGATTATGTAAAAATAACAGTCGTGGCCCCACATATATAAATTTAAATAGTAGAACTGAGTGTATGTAAAAAGTGAAAAGATGTGCAATATGGGATAGCAATGCTCTTGTTTTGAAACCGTTTCACGCGGACGTAGGGAACTCGAAGGTTACATGTCCACCAGAGATGTTATGTGTAGCGAGGGATATGTAGGATCGCTTCATTTTAACTTTATAGCTCTAATGCCAGCCTTACTAAATCTTGTGACATTATGGTAGTTATAAAAAAAGTTACACGCTTGGTTTTCATACGTATAGTGCTAAACATAATTTAGTTTCACATCACATCACAACCAATGCGTCTAAACTATTATTTCAAAATTTATATGAGGTATCTGAATCTTAGCATAATATTTTGGGAACACACGGTATTATTAGTGGAATGTAGGCGAAACAATACAATTGTTATTTTGAGGAATGCTCCGTACAAGTATTTTGGGACGTGTTTACGTTTGTTAGATCTAAAGGTCCATCCTCACAAAGTCAAGTTTGACGACACGTCAAAAATATAGCTCAGGAGTAGTAGAACGTCATCCTCGCAACAGTCACCGCCATCGACACGTCACGGCGGGATTTTAAATACCCCATTTTACAGATTGATGGCTGACTGATGTGTGGAGACGCACCTTATTTTTAATTGATCAAATTAGAAATAAGACCTCACAAAACCGTGCCGTAATAGTAATCTTCTTTGATCGGAGAAAACTAGTACAAAAAGGATACTCGAGACTTGTTAGGGAGGTACGCGAAGTCTTATGTAATAATATATTAAATTTATAAAGTAATTGGCTTATAGGCTTTGTGTGCTTTCCACTTTTGGTAACATTATTAGGTACATACTTACAGTGATGAGATTATGGTCTAACAAGAGGTCTAATATGGAAGTCAAAATTTAAGCTTTATATAACAGTATTCAGAAATACTTAATAATCAACATCAAATGTTGTTGTCGCTAACGTGCCTTCCGTACTGGAACCAGTCGGTATTGCGCGGGGCGATGGCAAGAGACCGGATGGTATGTCTTTGATCCCTTGGAGTGTCGGCAGGTCACTGGTGTGGGATGTCACATGTGTCGATACACTCGCGCCATCTCACTTACCGGCGACTTGTAAAGCTGCAGGGGCAGCTGCGGTCATTGCGGAAAATTCTAAATTAAAAAAATACGCATCGATTGGACCCAATTATATTTTTGTGCCTTTTACGGTCGAGACCATGGGACCGTGGGGGTCCGAAGCTCGCCGTTTTGCTCGCACCTTGCCATCAAAATTGATCGAGACCTCCGGAGACCAGCGGGCGGGGAGCTTTTTCCGCCAACGCGTCAGCTTGGCTATCCAAAGAGGAAACGCTGCCAGCCTTCTGGGAACCCTGCCGTTAATCGGAAGCAGCGGAAGGCTTGCGGAAATTTTCTATATATAGATTGTATTTTGTACATATTTGTTTTATATTGTTAAGTAAGACATCATTATTATAACAGGCACTTTTGAATAGGCTGACTTTAATACTCTTATACCAGTTCGGATGGTTGCATTTGCTGAGAAGAGCTGGCAATAAACTCAGCAAATACTCTTTTCAAAACAAGCTTAGATTCATTACATAATATTTACATTCTGATCGCACTGACAACAATTGTGTGTTTTAAATGTGCAATTGGCTCGCACTTTGTTCTCAAAATTGAACGAGACCTCCGGAGACCAGCGGGCGGGGAGTTTTTTCCGCCAACACATAAACTTGGCTATCCAAAGAGAAACCTGGCCGCTGGGAACCTTGCTATTAATCGGTAGCTGCAGCAGACTCAAGGAAATTTTCTGTATAGGTATAGATTGTAATTTGTACATATTTGTTGTAAATAAATATGATGTGCAATACAGTCAGATTCAGTCTACCCAATGTGAGACATTCGGACACAAATATTGTAATTAAAGGCGAAAAACTGGATCTTGTTGAAACAACTGTATTTTTAGGTATCACTTTAGATAATAAGTTACAATGGACCCCTCACATTTGTAAATTGGTGGATAGACTTAGTTCTGCAGCTTATGCAGTGAGAAAAATTCGCGCTCTCACTGACGAATCTACGGCAAAATTAGTTTATTTCAGTTACTTTCACAGTTTGATGTCTTACGGTATCCTCCTCTGGGGTAGTGGTGCCGAAATCAATAGAATTTTTATACTGCAGAAGAAGGCTGTCCGCGCAATATATAAAATAAGGCCTAGAGATTCTTTGAGAGACAAGTTTAAATCTATTAATATAATGACAGTGTCGTCACAGTACATATATGAAAATCTTATTCATGTGAGGAAAAACTTAAATAACTTTCCTAAGAATAGTGACACTCATAGTTTGAACACTAGAAATAAGCACAAACTTGCTGTACCTTTAACTCGGCTCAGCAAAGTCCTTAACTCTTTCAAGGGGCAATGTATACGTTTCTTTAATAAAGTACCCAAAGAAATCCAAGAGCTTCCTATACATAGATTCAAAAAGATAGTTAAACAGAAGTTATGCACGAAAGGGTACTATAAAGTTTCTGATTTTGTAGATGACAAGAATGCATTTGAATGAATTGTTCGCTTCGCAGGCTATTGTTATATATATTTTGTAATTGTAATACTTCTATTTACATACTTAAAAAAAAAACACTTGCTGAGTTTCTTGCCGGAGTCTTCTCAGTTCAAGTTGTATTTGGAACCGGTGTAGAGCCATTTGTCAACGTTCATAAGTGCCTTATCAGGGCCTAAATTGAATAAATGCTTTTTGAATTTTGAATTTTGAATTCAACAGATTAGTTTACATTAGAAATGAGAACAATATATAATTTTTATCAGTCTGTAGCCTTCTTTGTTCAAAGCTATTTGTTGGAAAGTCTGCAGAGCTTTCTTGTCTATTATTTTTCCTTTTGAGGATTTCCTTCTCAGAAATATTGAACCTGAACTACAACATTATTATAGGCAGCATTATATTTTACAAGGTGCTTATAAATCTGTATAAGCTTTTGAATATTTCCTTTGTAGGATTGTATAAATGTTATGTAGATATCAAAAGTTTGCTAGGTAGTCAGACAGTTTACGTGATGGTAAGTGGTTACCGTTGCTTATGGATTTTAGCATTATCAGGGGTATTGCTAATAGATAATGAATGTGAGGCGATGATAGCTCAGTGGTAGTGACGTCGGATACCGGAGGTCCCGGGTTCGGATCTTACAATAAGCTTGAGTTATCGGTGAAGGAAAACATTGTCAGGACGATAATAGGGTACTTTGTAGTACCCATCTGGCTGGCTACCACCCTCAAGTCGAAAATCTGTCGCCAAGCACCTATCGGTGTTCCGACAGCTGCACTTGAGAGCCAGTTCCTTCTAGGCTTTGTGTGCTTACCACCTTCGGCCACATCATCACTTACCATAGTGAGATTGTGGTCAAACACAAGCCTATAGGTACACAATAAAAAAATGATATACGTTATTCATACGTTTTTGAAACGATGATTTTGAAAATTCAGAAGTCTTTATCTGACACGTGACGTATTGTGATCCAAAGTGTAAGACGGTTGACAGTTATAAAGCATAAGTAAATAAGGAATAACGGTATAGCCTCACAAAGCTAGTAAATCGCGTCACAAAGCTAGTAAATGTTTCATTCAAGCATTCTCAGATAGAAAATAAAACAGATTCAACTCTTAGTAAATAAATTCTAAGTTAAGTTTGTCCTAAACTCATAATGAAATTAAACACTGGCCTAATTGCAATTAATTGAATTCATCCAAATAGTCTAAGAGTTCTAACAAGCTTAAGTGGCTTTGTAAAAAGTAGAGTATTTACTGAAATATAATTATAGTACTAATGAGTTTACTGGCTTTTATAGAAAATACAATCAACATTTTTGGGCGTATCGCATCACATGCTTTCATATTCAAAAATCAAAATCAAAATCAAAAAGTCATTTATTCAGTTTAGGCCCTAGTAAGGCACTTATGAACGTTATATTGGTACATACAGTTGAATGTACCACCGGTTCGGAATACACTTAAACTGAGAAGACTCCGGCAAGAAACTCAGCAAGGTTTTTTTTTTTGTGGAAGATCTTTTAATATTACAGCTTTTTTTTCCAAATACTTATACAATATTTAGCAAGCTTAGTTTAATATTTATTAAACTAAGCTTAGATGTGATTGTAGTCGAATATGATTAAATAGTTTGTTGTTATTATAATTAAGTTATTAAGTAATGTTAGAGCTTATTTACATCAAACAAGCCCTAAAAATAATATTAAAGACACATAATAAAACTCTTCCAAACACGCGGGAAACCATCTTGTTTCGATCTGTCAAACTTTTAATAGTCCTTTAGTGACGGGACACGCTGATGCGAGAGTCGAGCTAGTGTTGTGACCAACTCGACTTAACAGTAGCTACAATGAGCCTATATCTTATCGTCTTATTTATAAAGTTTGTGTGTGTGTATGTGTTAGAATTACCACAGTTCCGTAACTACTGAACACAGGATAATTTTAATCCCGGAAAGACATTAAATCACGACAAAGCACGTAAAGCCGTAGGGTGGAATCTAGTGGCTGATTTTAAATCGAGGTTACCATAAACACTGCTTTGACACGAATTACACTAAATAGGTTGATGAAACCAATAAAAAAGAAATTAAGAGTGCGTACCAAGCCAGAAAAATATGGCAATGTCAGATGAAACAAACTTATGTCTAATCTTCGCGTGGAGAAGAGATGGAGATAGCGTGTACCGCGGAACAAAAATGAACTAAGCGCTTTTTATCTAAATAACTCTTAAAGTATAGAATATTTAAAAAAATCGTTAGTAGCAGCCTTAGGTCATATGTTAGTGATATTATTTATCGAATTTTTGTCTTAATTAGATACACCATGAACGAATAAAACCGAAAATTCATTATTATTAGAGGTAACTTTGTGATTTTTTTCTTTCGAGGAAATTTCATTCCATTATGTTTTTGCTCAGACAGAACCCTCGCGTATATAATGAAAATACCCATATAAAAATATTTTGTCATTTAAATACTATTTACTTGGGTAAATTTCAATTCTATGATTGTTATTTTGCTTTATACGCACTCTTAATGAAAAAGGTGTCACTGAATATGAAAGTAGAACACGCTTTTATTGTTGGCCCCAATGTCCTGATTGAAAAGCGGACAGTAAATAGGCTTGGGTTGAGTCATTGTTTACTAATTAATTAGGCTATGATGAATAAACTCCAGTGTATGCTAAATATGTCAGTTTGTCTTGTTGTGTTGTGATTGTGAGCTATTATGGTTTCCCATATGGCATCGATATGGGGATTTTCAAAATAGCGTGAAAAGTGGTTTTTTATAAGTTGGTAAACCCGCCTGATGGTAAGTAGTTACCATAGCCATATGTACGCTTGCAACACACGAGGCATCACTCACACGTTACCGACCCTTCCCCCTCCCCAATGAGCTCTGGTGACCTTATGCACGCGAAGGAACACAACATAAAGTTATTTAGCTGCGGTATTCCATAAGGTGAAGGTACTTCCCCAGTCAAGCCGCTCGAAATAACACTATTATAACGCTGTTATGCTATACCTCTCTTTATCACCAGCGATATTAGGCTTGGTTTTTATCACAAGCTCACCATGTCAAGTGACTACTTACTAATGTCAATTTTACTGCTTTTAAACATTTATGACATAAAAAACGTGTTAACTTTTGTCGAGTTAAAAGATTGCTGATGATCATAGTTTCCAGCTGAAAATGTTAATTCACTGCATGTGAATATAAAAAGACAATTAGGTATGTATCTATCATATAAATACAAAAAATGCAAAAGAATTTGCATAGGCTATATGAAATTGACCTTAAAACTTTATAATTATAGTTCAGCATCAAACTGGTAGCCAGTTAAAGGTCACGCCTAGCGCATAATCTATCACTAACGACCACTTTCAGACACTTTGCATCTATTAATGCTATAGTATAGGTATATTAGTAGTTGCTATAGTGTATATTAGTTGCTTACGGGGATGGATTGTTCGCAAGGTGATTATGAAATTGGCTGCCGTTTGACGTTCTCTCCGGCCACATATCTTGGGGTTTGAGGTAAAAATAATATTAACTGTAGATATTATTGTGTTCTGACCACAATACTAGCAGATACCTTGAATAAGATATAGCTACAATGCTTAGCTTTTGGAGGCCTACTTGGGAGTAATTTCCTTTTCAAGCTAATTATACTACATGCAGCATAACAGTTACTATAAAATTTTATGACGTCAACATGAAATTATGTTACCTCGTTTAATTTAATATAATGTTCAATCTTAAGTTTACCCTATTCGGTGTTTCCCTTTAAATACTTTAATGACAGTAATTAGTGTAATGGCGGCTGTACACACTCGTCGAGAGCCTCTCGTCGAGAGTCTCGGCCGATGATGTTCTCGGCGAGAGCATACGTGTACACACTCGTTTTTTTCATTTGTACGGAAGATTTCTGTGACAATGGACGTGGAAATTGCAGCTGCTGTTTGCCTTTTTGCTGTGAACTATTATAATTTTTTATCCATTTACCATAGAAAGAAAATTCTTAAGCCACGGCGAAGGAGAAGATGGTGGATGGTTAGGATTAAAGCCCGTCTTTACGTGAACACAGTCAGCGATAAACTAACTGAACAAGTGTGTACATGCTCGCTCTCGTTTTCCTCGCGAGACTCAACGAGACCCTTTGACTCGTGCGCAAAAAACCGACCAGTGACCGAGACCGACCGAGGCGAGCCACGAGAGAGCGAGACAAGGCGAATGCACCGTCTACATACTCGTTCTCGGCCTGTCTTGGTGTGTCTCGGCGAGTGTGTACAGCCGCCATAAGATTTGATTAATTTTGGTATAGTAACACAATTTTAATATCTAAATATAAGAAAACATATGCCATTTTCATAAAATAAAATATGAATAGTTTTAATTAAATAAACACTGAAATAAAACTAAATAAACTCCTTGTTACAGTGTTACAAATGTTTTCCTGGTGAACCTGTCGGCAGCAGATCTCCTGGTGACAGGGATCTGCATGCCGATCCAGCTCAGCAAGGCCATCACCCTCGTCTGGTACTACGGCGAGACGGTGTGCAAGATTGTCAATTATATACAAGGTAACATATAAATTTAAAATTACTTTACTATACCAATAATGAGGAAACCATAGTTAGGGTGGTATCCGTGTAGTTGGCCATCAAATGCTGGGCTCTGTACCATGGTGAAATTCTAGTAAAACATATCCCACCAAAAAGTTATCAGATCTCATGTAGAGCCAAGCTTATAACTCTACATGCACTTACTGTACAAGCCCTAACTTCACAAACTCTACACACCGTAGTCAAAATATGTGGCTTGGCCGTTTCGCTACCGTGACATGGGAGTAAGGTGAAAAATGTATCCACTGTGCATTACTTTTTTGTTATTCAACAACAGTTCTTGTAGTATTGAAACGGCCAAGCCACATATTTTGACTACGGTGTGTAGAGTTTGTGAAGTTAGGGCTTGTAGAGTAAGTGCATGTAGAGTTATAAGCTTGGCTCTACATGAGATCTGATAACTTTTTGACAGTACGAGCCATATGTCTTGGCGGCTACATTTTACATAAAAATGTTTTTGGTCGGATTTCACTTCTTTTTGTAAGTTTTATTTTTTGAAATTTCCAAGTTTTATAATTTTTTTGTTGTTTGTGTACTAATACATGCTTACATACCAAATTTCAGCTTTCTAGGACTTCAGGAAGTACCCTATGAGTTTTGATGATCATCAGTGAGTCAGTGACGAAATCGGGGTTTTTTAGATATCAATAAAATCTAAAGTATAAGAGCTATGTTATTGAAACAGATAAATTATCTACCTTTTTTCTGGGTTCGTGGTGAAAAAGAATATTCCAGTAGAATACATTTACAATACAATAACAGTGCAATGAAAGTACAATAACATGATACAATAACAATTCAATTACAAAAACCGTCCAAGTGCGAGTCAGACTCGCACACGGAGGGTTCCGTGTAATATTAACTAACTCTGCTATGAAGAAGAAATCGCTAAAAATATTGAATGAAAGGTACATTTCGGTTTACGATTTATGACGTATTAAAAAAAATCTACTTACTAGATCTCGTTCAAACCAATTTTCGGTAGAAGTTTGCATGGTAATGTACATCATATATTTTTTTTAGTTTATCATTCTCTTATTTTAGATGTTACAGGGGGGGACACACATTTTATCAATTTGGAAGTGTCTCTCGCGCAAAAAATTCAGATTAGAAAAAAAAAATTAGGAACCTGAATATCATTTTTGAAGACCTATCCATAGATACCCCACAAGTTTGCTTTTTTTCTACTTTTGTGTGAAAATCTTATTGCGGTTCACAGAATACATCTCCTTACTTTCAACAGTATAGTTCTTATAGATTCGGAAAAAAGTGGCTGTGACATACGGACGGACAGACAGACAGACAGACATGACGAATCCATAAGGGTTCCGTTTTTTGCCATTTGGCTACGGAACCCTAATAAAATGACAATACAATATAATGACAGTACAATGATAATATAATAACAAACAATACAATCACAATACAGCGACAAAACAATTGTCTTAGATAATTTTTAACACTTTTAGAAATTATTGATATTTATTTCAAAAAGATAAAAGTGCCCAATGATCCACGTACATCACTTTATGGAAATCAACCTTCAATATTCTAAGTTAAGAGGGTGGAAAATTGAATGCTTTATGGATCTTTTTATCAAAGATTCCTGGTAATAACTTATTTAAATTCAATGAGCCATTTTACTCAGTTTTTAAGCTCTCAATACTCGATATTTAATTGAATTACAAAATAAAGTGTCAACTCCTATTTCTGGATGAGTAATTTTATTGTAATGCCGCGCGCAAACTGATGCAATGCAACATGCAACGAAACATTCTACATAATTCGAGTGCTCGTTGCGTCAATCTGAATACGTCGCACCTACGATCCACAAATTCACTACTACTAAACCTCAAGGGTTGCGTTCTTTACGTTCATCTCAATAACCGACAATTGATTGATTGCTCCTCGCCAACCTTGCAATGCTCGTAGCGTTCGCGACAGAGGTGCGTTTTGAGCCCGCACCACGAGTAGTTGCTATACTATGCTTTTTTAGTGTTCCGTAGCCAAATGGCAAAAAACGGAACCCTTATGGATTCGTCATGTCTGTCTGTCTGTCTGTCCGTCCGTATGTCACAGCCACTTTTTTCCGAATCGATAAGAACTATACTGTTGAAACGTGGTAAGTAGATGTATTCTGTGAACCGCATCAAGATTTTCACACAAAAATAGAAAAAATAAACAATAAATTTTGGGAGTTCCCCATACTTAGAACTGAAACTCAAATTTTTTTTTCATCCAACCCATACGTGTGGGTTATCTATCGATATGTTTTCAATGATATTGAGGTTTCTAATATCATTTTTTTCTAAACTGAATAGTTTGCGCGAGAGACACTTTCAATGTGGTAAAATGTGTGTCCCCCCCCTGTAACTTCTAAAATAAGAGAATGATAAATTAAAAAAATATATGATGTACCATGCAAACTTCCACCGAAAATTGGTTTGAACGAGATCTAGTAAGTAGTTTTTACCCGACTGACCCGGAAGGAGGTTTATGTTTTTCGAGTGTATGTATGTATGTATGTATGTATGTATGTATGTCTATTTCTTTGTGCCGCTCTGCAGCCTAAACGGCTTGATGGATTTAAGCATATGAGGTGTCGTTAGATTCGTCTTGACTGGGGGAGTGTCATAGGGTATATTATTTTTATATAGCGCCTAAGAATAAAAAAATAGGGGGGGGTATTAAAAATAAAAGTTTCGATATTATAACAATATGGGTATCAAATGAAAGCTTGTAAATAGACCATTCCATATATGTATATATTGTAATACTTTTATGCTACCATTTTGACGTAAACTGCAAAAAACCACGTTTAATGCAAGGACAGTAGGTACTGAGCGCTTACCGTACGTAACACACAGAGTTGCGACGGTAGTTAGTGTTACTTTACCGTACCGCTCATTTATTTACTAATACATACAACTCATTCTGTATAAAACTAAAAAGTCTGAAATAAATTAAATTATTAAAAGAAACAAAAAACCCGACTGCGTAAAACATAAATTAACTGAAAAGAGAAAAACAAGCTCTTAAATCTATAGAATTTTGAATATAACTTGAATTTTATAAGGTATTGCAGTCGGGGATAAACAAATATTACAAAAAAATACATACATAGATTATTGGTTGTCCCCGATTGCAATACCTTATAAAATTCAAGTTATATTCAAAATTCTATAGATTTAAGAGCTTGTTTTTCTCTTTTCAGTTAATTTATGTTTTACGCAGTCGGGTTTTTTGTTTCTTTTAATAATTTTTTTTAAAACGTCATAAATCGTAAACCGCAATTTACCTTTCATTCAATATTTTTTGGCGTTTTTTTTTTCATATCAAGTTGAGTTAGTTAATATTACACGGAACCCTCCATGAGCGAGTCCGACTCGCACTTGGCTGGTTTTTTCAACGATATTATCGATGCCCTTGCGTGTTGCATTGTATCATGTGGACGGAAAATTCTTTCATTCCATGATACATTGCATGATGCATTGCATGATGCATTGCATGATGCATTGCATGATATATTGCATGATGCATTGCATCAATCTTTATGATATACACCACCGTTATCAAAGAAACCTTTTATTAACCATCAATTTAATGCAACTAATTCAGGATTCCTTAATTTTAAAAGAAATCAAATTGTAGTAATATTTTGTAGTAGTATTCAACCAGTCCCAGGATGTCTTTAAAAATCTTGATTTCGTAATGCTTGAAATTAAGTTTCGGATTCACGTAAATAATTCAGAAACATCTGGAACATTCTACAAATGTACCGTCTATTTTCCATCCTCGATACTGTTCAGAACAGTTGCTATTATTGGCAGGTTGTCCGACTCAGTTCGAGGCTTGTAATGGTACTTGAAAACTCATTTATATTTGAGATCAGAGGATGGTAAAAGTTCTCCGAAATTCGATATATGTATAATATTTTTTATGTATCGTTTGAGGTTGGTTTGCTTTATAAGAGATTTTTAATTTGATTGTGGTAGCCAGAATTATCTGTAATATTTCATAACGATTTATAGAGCATAGTGTGTATATAGGTGCCAGCAGCAGCAGGTGAGAATGTCACCGCGACACTACTGGTTTCTATGTATTACCTCAGGTATTATACTATGAAATACCTTCCGTAGCGACACATCGAGCGGCGTCGCCCCTATAGTAATACAGAAACGAAAGAGAAAGAAATAGTGTCGCGATGACACGTCGCCGTCGTTGCAGTCG
Organism: Polyploca ridens; assembly: GCA_951394255.1. Taxonomy (NCBI): domain Eukaryota; kingdom Metazoa; phylum Arthropoda; class Insecta; order Lepidoptera; family Drepanidae; genus Polyploca; species Polyploca ridens. Next base: position 748,889 of record OX596250.1, on the reverse strand, counting down.
GCTGCGAACTTGTACACACGGCTACAGATCAAGCTATACATTTCTAGCATAAGCTGACCTCCCATTGTACGGAGTCCTATACAATGCGAGATCAGCTTATACTAGAAATGTATAGCTTGATCTGTAGCCGTGTGTACCTTAACAAAATAAGACATATACAACGAATATATGAACATTTGTGCGCACAGAAGAGATGAGATTTGGCGTAGTTAAATTTAATTATTGACAGGGAGTGCGGAAAGATAATATTTATTTATTTATCCAAACCCATTGAATTATTACACATAGAAACAAAGTACACGCGCGAAACATAATCCATTCAATTGGAGCCATAATGGCTCCAAATGACCGTCGCGCTGTCAGTGTACTAACTGGCGTTTTAGTGAGTGGAGCTCTCAGAAAAATAATAAATATGACCGTTTGTGCAGTAAAATTGTGTCATAATTCATCAGGGAAGAAAGATAAGAATTCTGATGTAATATTCCACAGATGTGCCACTAATTTTATTGCGTAATTCATCTAAAATAACAAAATTCTAAAATAAAAATACTTCACTCAGATTTCGAGCAAAGTGTTGCCAGCTATTTGTGTGCGAATTTGTGTTGTTTTACGTAATTGATACTGATTTTGTTAGAGTAGGAAGTAGAGTAAGTAATTGAGTCCGATAAGTTGTTTCTTTTACTTTAGCTATAACTGACTAGCTGTCCCCCTCGGTTTCACCCGCGTTCTTGGGATAAGTAGCCTATAATACTGGGGATAATGTAGCTCCATATAAGTGAAATAATTTCGAATCAGACTAGTAGTTTTACACAGTATTCGTTTTTTTTTACAGAGATTGACCCGTTCAAACAAACAAACAAAAAACTCTTCCGGTTTATTGTATTATAAATATTAATATTATATTAGTATAGATTCAGTTACATATTATAAGAATGTATAGCTATTCGTCTTTTATACGATAATGATAATTAAATACCTACATACTTCTTAATCTTCTTTTTCTATACAACCTATCATATATGAAACCTAACATTACCAACAATACCTACTACAAATTGTACGATCATTCATAGCTTTGCACATTGTCTTGGTTTACTATGTTAAAATACCCGACATAAGTACTATGAAACATAACCATTAAACTAGTAATAAATAAATAACAGGCCTGTGTCTATGATAAATTATCTAAGACGCAGAACATTTTAAACTATGTATTTAATTAATTTTATGAATACTTACTTCCAATTTCATTCACTAGTATCGGAAGGTTAATTTTACCGAAAAATTTCGTTTAGCTTGCAACATTACTCGTGCGCTTGTGTGCGTGTCAGCGAGTGTAATTATATGGTACTCACGCACACATTGGTTGTCAAGTGGCCTACGAGTCGCGACGATTTTTGTTCGATACTTCGCTTCTAAGCGTAATAATTCAATGTCCAAACCTAAAAAAAATGAAATACGACCGATTTTCGACCAATAGCGACCAATCACCAGTAATCAGTTACTCAATCAACTTCCTAAGACGTCTCAAAGAAAAAAGCGTTTAGAAAGTGCAAATGAATTCAACCCTATTACAACTTGCCCATTGACTCCACAATTTCTTGCCTTAACCTTGTTTCTGGATCGTTAAATGTACGAATTTAGGTCGCTATTATGTGTTTTACAGTCCGTAATATGGAGATCGTAACTAAATTAATAGTTTTTCTGCTCGTGACAATTAACAGCACTTGTTGCTCCATTTTTATTGACCTATAGATTTACTACCATCTTAACAGCTAGCTGGTTGAGTGGTTGGATCAGACCATTGCTTATAGCAACAGTCATTTATATCCAGTTCTGATGCTGTACTAAAGCTAATTTCGATGACCTCTCCATATCAGATTTTTCCGAGAATTTTCAAAGAAGCAAAGCGGTTAAAGGAAGCCATAGTATCTGTGCAAAGCATGATATTTAGAAGTATTCCCATTTGCGCACCAATTTTTTGAGCATCGATTTTTTGAGCACCGATCCTATTCCCTTTTCAGCACTGGTTCATATTTTGGATCGGTGCTCAAATGGGAACAAAAATATAATTCGAAATCATTCCCTTTTGAGCACCGATGGATTTGTAGCTTCTTGTGTTGTGGTGTTATCGGTAACAAATAACAGTTTTATTATAAAAAGTAAAAAGTATTATCGTTACTGAAAAGGGAATAGGATCAGTGCTCAAAAAATTGGTGTGCAAATGGGAATACTTCGATATTTAGATAGTTGTATGTACGCGGCTTTCCTATAAATAACACGGCTATATATTTTTAAATATGGAGCTTGGTTTTCACCTACGTCATTTCTTTTTATACTACCGCGGTTACTGTTACCTTATTGACGCTTGTTATTTAGCCCTCAATGCGTAGATTTAAACTGTTTTATGTAGCTGCTAACCAAACTTATATTGCTCCTGAATTTAAATTATTCCATTTGTAGTTTGGTTTTCCAATAGCGAGTAAAGGGTGAAAAATAACCAGCAAGGTGGAAACTAAAATGTCCTAGCTATTCCTAAAAAGCTATTTATTTCGCCATGGTTTCCGACGTCACAGCCACATAACTATATCATCTCAAATCAACGAGTATGTTTGGGTATTATTAAACATTAATAACTTCTTTAATTCTCAGGTGTAGCGGTAGCAGCCAGCGTGTTCACTCTAACAGCCATGTCAGTAGACAGGTGGCTGTCAATATCTCCTGAACCTAGACTCCGACCACCAGGAAGGAGACAGGCATTGTTCCTGCTGCTTCTGCTGTGGATCCTGGCACTGATGATATTCATGCCTCTGGTCTTGGTCGCTACTGTCCGGAAAGAGCCCATTCCAATATTTTCTAAGCCTTATAAGGTATTTATCTTTTTGTATAATGCAGTATTTAACGCATACGGCCGGCTTGATGGTAAGCGGTTACCATAGCCTATGGACACTTGCAACACTAGGAGTATCACTCATGCGTTGCTGACCCTGTAAATCTACTCAAATATCACACTAGCTAGTGATATAAATTGCTCAAATGTGGCCAATCCATTTAATAATAATCAAATGTAATCATTTTAAGCTATGATAACTCAGTAATAGTGACGTCAAATGCCAAGTCGAAGGTCCCGGGCTCGAATCCTACAATGAGCTTGATCTTTCGGTGAAGGAAAACATCGTGAGGAAACCATAGCACGCTGGCAGGGTACTTTGTTAGTACCCACCTGGCTGGCTACCATCCTCAAGTTGAGGACCTGTCGCCAAGCACCAATCAGAGTATTCCGAGAGCAATTGAGAGCCAGTTCCTTCTAGTATTTGCGTGATTACCACCTTCGGGCAAATCATCACTGGCCATGGTGAGATTGTGTTTCAATACAGGTCTATAGTATATATAGTGAAAAAGAAAACATAATTTTATTTTAAAATATCAGGGATGTTACAAAAAGTAGTTTTATAAATCCAATCAAGAATACTCAAGAGAAACATTAAGAGAATTATTTTATTCAATTTAGGCCCTAGTAGGACACTTATGAAGGTCAAAGCTACTGAAGTTACCACCAGTTCGTAAGTCGGCCTACAAATGTGAAGAACAGGTAAGAAACTCAGCAAGGTTATTTTTTTTTAATTGTTGACAATTTTTCTATATTGGCCATTTTTTCCAAAACATTATACATTAGATACATATATTTTAACATATTACAAAATGAAATACACAATTATATAAAAACGAATAAAAAATACCTAAATAAAATAGTATCATACGTCTCATTATCTTTTCCTAAATGTACATGGCTCATGTTTTTTTTAAAAGCCATTAGCAGATTCGCTCTTATTATTATGGGCTTGTTTGGTTCTTGGATTACTATACACTTAATTTATTTTTCTTGTTATTTTCTAAAAAGTTTTACATATTTAATTTAAAAATAAAACAATCTCATACAAACTTGAACTTTTCTGGATTTCTTGCAGTTCTTCTGAATTCAAAACTTCCAAAACGGTGGTAACTTCATTCAGTATCTTCGATCTTCCTGTTCCTAAATGAATGACTTTTTTCAATATTGACCATCGTCTCGATGTGAGCATGGCGGGCCACTGCAAAAGTGCGCATCTTAAGAGTGCGTACCAAGCCAGAAAAATATGGCAATGTCAGATGAAACAAACTTATGTCTAATCTTCGCGTGGAGATGAGATGGAGATAGCGTGTTCCGCGGAACAAAAATGAACTAAGCGCTTTTTATCTAAATAACTCGTAAAGTATAGAATATTTTAAAAAATCGTTAGTAGCAGCCCTAGGTCATATGTTAGTGATATTATTTATCGAATTTTTGTCTAAATTAGATACACCATTAACGAATAAAACCGAAAATTCATTATTATTTGAGGTAGCTTTGTGATTTTTTTCTATGGAGGAAATTTCATTCCATTATGTTTTTGCTCAGATAGAACCCTCGCGTATATAATGAAAATACCCATATAAAAATATTTTTTCATTTAAATACTATTTACTTGGGTAAATTTCAATTCTAAGATTGTTATTTTTGCTTTATAGGTACGCACTCTTAAGAAGTAGCCTATAATACTCGGTTATAATGTAGATTCCCATTAGTGCTAGATTTTTTCGAATCCGATCAGTAAATCCAGATTACGCTCCATATACACACATATTCACAAAATTCGCACTCTATTTATGATATATATTATCCAGAATAACGAGATAGCATTGTCTGAGAGCTATGCTTTACATTTAAATATCCCAGTGGAACACTTAATAAATAGAAGTCGTTTACGGAATTATTTATATAGTGAATGAGGGAATAACTTTCTTGAAGAACAGCTATTTGACTATTACCGTGAAATATTAAGTTAAAGCGAATAAAAACATGTTTTTCTGAGAACGCGGAGTTATGTTTTTTCCTCAATTGAACCATTTTTACGGGAACTAATAGAAATTTACTTTACCCATAGGTAAATAGGTATCCTTGATCTTATTTTGTTCGTTGATTTATCAAATATGGGTAAACATAAATCGGTTAATGGTATTACTCATTATTATAATAACATCTCGAGTTCCTCGTATAGGAAGACGATATTATTATAAAATGGGAATATACAATTCGTACCGAACTAAACATGAAAGGTCGTTGTAAATGTTCTCCCAAATTGATTTTTTAAATACCTATCATTATCGTCAAAAATATGACTCAACGTTAGATTCTATAAAGTAAAACAACTACTGTATTTCCAATAAAAATATCTACTGAATAAAAATATCGCTAACTTATTGGTGGAAATATATGTCATAGTAGAACTTTATGACCCATGCATTCTGCTCCCGTACTCTAGGCGATATAAGACATTCTGGGTCATGTTTGCAGCTATATACGTTGAAATTAAAACTTGAATTTGTCAATCTTGATAGCGTCATTGTAAAAGTGCAGAGAAATGTTGGACTTAGTAGTTAGTTCCTTAAAAAAGTTACAACTAGCTCTATACATTTGCTTAGTACTATATCTTTCCTTGTACACACGGAACCTGCCAAGATGTTATAATAAAAAGCTATTCTGTCTACCAAAGAGCAACACAACAATATAACCAACACTGGGTCGCACACCGGAGTCCGGAGCGTCTGTGCAGTGCCGGTGCGGTTTCTGTGTTGCATGTTAATACCACAGACAACCCGGACGGCACTCTCGCTATCACAAAACTGAGGCGCAGTAATGGCGGCGGCTGTTTATGTGTGATTCAATTTAGGGTTGCCATGTTAGCCTTAATTTACCCATTTTTTTATTATATTATACTAAGCAAATATAAAACGGTAGACAAGTTTATTGTAAATAGAGGTGTGTAACTGATCAAAAATACTCGAGCTGCATAAAAGCTCACGGCTCAAGTGTGTGAGCCGGTTCAATGAATCAGCTCGCAGATCAGCTCAATTTGTACCTACCTCTAGTTCACGATATGCATGCACGGTCAATGCCAGCCGCACGTCGAATTGAGTCGACTGAGCTGCCGCGACTTTTTTCATACTTTAGAGTTGGAATCATTTAAGTCATTTTATATTATCTATTTATGTTAAATATTTTATATTTATTTATTGAATTCGATTAATACATTATTATTTAAATGTTTTAGAAGAAACAATAATTCGTAGATCAGAATCACAAGACTAATCTGTGGAGGGTGTCACAGATACAATATGACCCCGATTGAGCCATGAGCTATTCATTTTGTTGTTGAGCTTTAGCTCAACGGCTCTGCTGAGCTGATTTAGAGCTGAGTTACACACCTCTAATTGTAAATGTAGGCAGAATATACATATACCGTACTATTTTAAAATGTTAATGGTGGCCAAATCTCACTATGAAAATATCTTTTTTAGGTACATATGTGTGCATATTAACTACACGCTGGAGCCCTCCTTTAGTTGTATATAAGTCATGAGATTCAAAATGTAAACTGCAAATTACACTGTATTTGTTTGGAATCCAACCATTTTCACTGTTGCAATTTCTTATTATTTTAATCCAATCATTTCTCCATACTTCATTTTCTTTAGGGAATGTAGTAAAAAGTATAATAAAATAAAATTTAAATATTACGTGAATAAATCCCGATTAATATAAAGCAGCCCTACTCAAGTATGAACGGCGGAGCCCTAGGGCTCCGCAAAGCCCCTATGGGGGCTTTGCGATATTAATGGCCAAAATACATTACAATACATACAGGAAGACAAGTTCAAAAAATGTATTGAATTAAATAAATAATTCGCAATAGTTAATTTGATTACGATAGTCCAATAATTTTATTTATTTTAAATACAATAAGTACCTACCTATATTTTACAACCTACGCGGTAAAATAAAGAAAACCTATACATAAACTATTCTTTGATTATTTTAGGGCTCCATCAAATAATTCGCATTCTAAAAGGGGTCCATTCGCCAAAAAAGTTTGAGAGCCACTGATATAAAGTAGGTGTACAAGTCGCGAAAGTTTAAAATCAATTCGTAATAAAATACGTATTAGTACGCTAGTGGCTGCAGGGGTGAAGAAACGACCGTGGTTTAACCGGCCCTGCAAAGATGCTAGACAAAATAAGCAGACTTTGTATGAGGCTTGGACCACGGCCCGAACTAATCAGGACCCCAACATCTCTGATGCGAAACGCAAATTTAACGCTGCCTCGAGGTTCAGTAAGCGAATGACTGCTAGGGCTAAGTTTGATTTCGTCGGTAGGTTTGGTGAGAGGCTGACTAGCCTTCCATCTGGAAGTCGCGCTTTCTGGTCTCTTGCCAAAGCTGCTGAAGGAAACTTTTGCCAGTCGTCCTTGCCACCACTCCGTAAGCCGGACGGAAACTTGGCCCATAGTGCAAAGGAGAAAGCTGACCTTTTGGGCTCTCTCTTTGCCTCGAACTCGACTTTGGATGACGGGGGCGCCACACCGCCTACCATCGCGCAGTGTGCTAGCTCCATGCCGGAGATAAGCATTACCCAACGGGAGGTCCGGCGGGAACTGCTTTCTCTGGACATCCATAAGTCGAGTGGGCCAGACGGCATACCGGCAGTGGTTCTGAAGCGGTGTGCTCCTGAATTGTGTCCAGTATTGACGCGTCTTTTCGCACTTTCCTACACCAAAAAAGAAGTCCCGTCTTCGTGGAAGACTGCCTACGTGCACCCAGTGCCCAAAAAGGGCGACAGATCAGACCCGACGAATTACAGGCCTATCGCCATCACCTCCCTTCTCTCAAAAGTCATGGAGCGTGTGATCAACACGCAGCTTCTGAGATACCTGGAGGATCACGAGTTGTTGAGCGACCGACAATATGGCTTCCGCCACAGTCGCTCAGCTGGTGACCTCCTTGTGTATCTCACGCACCGTTGGTCACTCGCCATCGAGAGCCAAGGTGAGGCTTTGGCAGTGAGCCTAGATGTGGCGAAGGCGTTCGATCGGGTCTGGCACAGGGGTCTTCTCACGAAGTTACCAGCATATGGGCTTCCCGAGGGATTATGCAAGTGGATCGCCAGCTTTCTGTCCAGCAGATGCATAAGAGCCGTCGTCGATGGTAGCTGCTCCGATAGCATGGACATAAATGCTGGCGTCCCGCAAGGCTCTGTGTTGTCCCCAACACTGTTCCTACTGCATATCAATGATATGCTGTCTATTGACGGCATTCATTGCTATGCGGACGACAGCACAGGGGACGCTTATTACACGGGCCGTGCAAATATCCCTCGTTCCGAGGTGGAGGAAAGCCGCGAACGGCTGATGTCTGAAATCGAGAGTACATTAACTAGTGTCTCCGATTGGGGTCGACTAAACCTAGTCCATTTCAACCCCACCAAGACTCAAGCCTGCGCGTTCACCGCTAAGAAAACCCCATGGTCTGTGGCTCCACAATTCCAGAACACCTCCTTGAACATCAGTCAAAGCATCGGGATCCTTGGCGTCGACATTTCTAGTGACGTTTTGTTCCGAAGTCACTTGGAAGACAAGGTTAAGCTGGCATCCAAAAAGCTCGGAGTGCTCAACAGAGCGAGGCAGTACTTCACATCAGGGCAAAGGCTACAACTTTATAAGTCACAAGTCCGGCCTCATATGGAGTACTGCTGTCACCTATGGGCGGGAGCACCTGGATACCAGCTTGGGCCTTTAGACTCGGTTCAGCGACGTGCCATCAAAATTGTTGACGATCCCGAGCTCACAAGCGGTTTAGAGCCCCTTAGTCTGAGGAGAGACTTTGCCTCCTTATGTGTGTTCTACCGCTTGTACAACGGAGAGTGTTCTAAAGAATTATTCGACTTGTTGCCCACTGCTACCTTCTACCATCGCAACTCTCGCCATCGACGGGGAGTCCATCCTCACATATTGAAACCAGAATTGTTTCGAACTGTGCGGGCTCAAAGGAGCTTTCTTCCGCGGACGGTCAGATTGTGGAATGAGCTCCCCGCCGTGGTTTTCCCAATGGAGTACAGCATGGGGTTCTTCAAAAAGGGCGTGAAGAGATTTCTTCAGGGTCGGCAACGCGCAAGTGATGCCCCTGGTGTTGCAAGCGTCCATAGGCTACGGTAACTGCTTACCATCAGGCGGGCCGTATGCTTGTTTGCCACCTTAGTGGTATAAAAAAAAAAAAAAAAAAAAAAAAAAATTAATAATAACCACAAAATATAAAATTCCCATATTTCGGGTAATTTACACAGGTGAATATTGGCAACACTGGCTTTGTTTATGGTTTTTTTTCTGGCGAATGAATATTTGTTTTGATGTATAAAATCGGGATTTTAGTGATTGAATTATTAATTTACCTGTGAAACGTGATTCCTGGTATTTTTTTCCTCCGGTCAGTACGGTTTTTACAACATTTTACTACGCAAGACATGCTGTATTTTAATATTTTACGGCACCGCAGACGTATTGACTATGTTGAAGTTTATCCGCGTAATGGCCGACTACAGTGTGGATGTGTGCGTGCCGGCATGTACGTACAGCGAGGTGGCCGACTCTGAGCGACACAGTTTTTTGTTAGCGAGAATACATCCGCCTTTTTTTTATATCTGTGGTTAATACCAAAAGATGTAACTGATCATACTCTGCAAAGCATAAGGTTTAAAGTAGGTACGTAAGATAAAGAAAGTACGTGGATAAAAAAATTACGATGCTTTAAACAATAACTTATTTACTGCGTCGCTGTCGCGCGTGCACCAAAATAAGACCGCTCGGATGCGTGACACATCTTACTGTTATACCACGGTTATCGTTCCGTCGCCACGCCTACCAAATGCAGTGTGGAAGTACCCTAAGCAAAATATGCACTGCTTATTTTTCATTTTATACCTTCTGATTACGCTAACAAAGAATGGAGAAACCTTATAATGAGGTCATTACGGAACATGAAACGACTTTTTCTTGTTACACTATTTAAAAGCTTGTTCGTATAACATAAAAGATTGGTAAACAATCAGGACTCTCTCTTTAATTAATGTTTCGTTTACGGTTTATTGTTTGTGTTTTTTATTAGTTTTGTGATTACAATAATATTATATAAATTTGTACTAAAATTTGAAAGAGTGCAAATTTTGTGATGAGTGTGGATGGTAATCTCCCGACCTATTGATCCTATTCAAAAAATTCTTTCTCTGATGGAAAGCTATAGTATCCCTGTGTGCAATCGGCTACTTTCTATCCAGAGAACGCGGGTAAAACCGCGGGAGATAGCTAGTAATACCATAATACTAACAAAAATACTATAAATTATTCTTTGGTGCTTTCATTATATTATTTTCATCTTCACAAATGACAATCCCGTTCTGAGAACTGAAACTGAAATGTTTTTTACAATACCACTTTATTTTCCTTAAAAAAACCTTAGTCTTAAAAATATATGGAGCTATATATAAAAAAATATTATCACGGAGTCAATAATTTACCACCCAAATATTTTTTTAGCACTTTACAGCAAATATATTGCTTCGGACATATTTTTTCCTAGGTAATGACATAAGAGCTTTTTACACATTTACTTCTCAAAAAAGTTAATACGGCTTTTTATCTCTCTAAGAGGTTTTATCGCTATTATAGCGCTCTTCCAGCTCTCTTATACTTTAACTTTTTTGTATGACTATTAGATAACCTAATCCAGAGGCGTATTTGATATAGCACGCAATAACTTGAACATTTATGTATTTTATAATTCTTATAAGCTTGAAAATTTGTTGGAATTAGTGAACCCTTAAGTAACGTAAATTAATCATTATGTACCTTTTTGAAAATGCCCTGTCCCTAAACTTAATGTACATTCCAATTTGTCATTGATATATTACCCTGTTCTTTCCACCCACTCGACAAAACAGCTATTTTGTAAGGGCGAACTATCAGAATTTAGGACAATAGAAACAACACTAATAATAGTTGGAAAGGTAGTTTGTAGAATCTGCAGAACAGATAATTAATTGTCTTTTCCCAGTTAGAGTCTAGTTAGTACAGCTAGCGCAGTTTCTGAAGGTCATTTGGCCGTGGAAATAGTTTCTGTACTTAGATAATGATTGTGGTTACTGACTGTCGTAACTAGGAACACTACCTGTAAATGAAATTTATCTCTTGAAATAAGTTACACAAGTATCATTTTTGCTAACACTTTACTCTTCATTCTAGATAGAAACGAGAAACGTCCATTTCTGCACAGAAGAGTGGCCGAGCGCAGAAAGGAAGAAACAGTTCGGCATATTCAGCTTCACGTTAGTTTATGCTATTCCTGGTGAGTTGAACTCATTTGTAGCCTTAATTTCTATAACCTATAGCTTTAAATGTATCGAAGTTATGGCAAAGACGCTGCACTAGAGCACAGATTAAGACTAGGGGAGATACCAAATGTTCATGAAGTATGAAACTCATCGTGCTATTCCTTTCCTTACTACGATGAAGTGAAAAATCTCCAGTGACTCAGCTACCCTTGAAGAGATTTTACTGTTCATAGTGGCATAATTTGGCAAAGTATTGATATGACAATTCATTTTTTTTTTTGGAAAAAATTTCTATGACTTTCATACACCTAATATTAACAACAAGCATAAAACTATATACAGTAACGAGCATAGCTCTATGGTAGCGAGCATAGCTCTATGGTAACGAGCATAGCTCTGTGGTAACAAGCATAGCTCTATGGTAACAAGCATAGCTCTATGGTAATAAAGCATAGCTCTATGGTAATAAGCATAGCTCTGTGATAACAAGTATAGCTCTATGGTAACAAGCATAGCTCTATGGTAATAAAGCATAGCTCTATAGTAACAAGCATAGTTCTGTAGTAACAAGCATAGCTATATCTATGGTAACAAGCATAGCTCTATGGTAACAAGCATAGCTCTATGGTAACAACCATAGTTCTGTAGTAACAAGCATAGCTCTATCTACGGTAACAAGCATAGCTCTATGGTTACAAGCCTATCAAACGCAATGGTTATATGTAGTAACCCAAAAAAACTGCCCTTAGCGTAGGTAAAATTACAAAGTGTCGCAGATTGAGAAATGAGACGAGATATCAGAAGGTTAAATTGCTTGCGACCCCGTTATCGAGGCAAGATGGGGTCATCACATCTATAGATAGTATAGGGTTCAACCCTTCATCACTTCTTCCGATTAACTGGAGATTATTCGCTTGAAGATTGGCATTAATTAATCTTCAGGTATCTTTTGTTTTTTACTGCTTATAGCCGGTTACTATACTATTATATTGAGATAGTAAAATATTTTTGAGTTATTCCGTTTACGTCGCGTGTATTGTACTTCTACGTCGCGTTCCTTCTACGGTGATTCCGCCTACGTCGAGTCTTGCTACGGTGCGTGTCTTTGCGCAATTTGACATAAAAGTGCAGTTATATCTAAAAAATAATATTATTACTGCTTGAATTTTGATTTAGCTTTGAATCGATAGAGAAAAATAACTATCCATAACCCAAAACTGCCAACAACGGACGCCGTAGATGCTACAGATTAAATTAATTGTGATACCTAAAGTAGTTGGGCAGCTACGTTAAGACTTAATTAATCCTTCAGTGGAGTTTAATATTAAAGAGGACCCGTTCGGAGCTTGGAGAGGGAGGGAACTAACTGCTCTATTATACTAAATTTTAATTAATATGTATTTTAATCAAAAACTAGCGCACTTTTCGTCTTTACGCGAGTTTTTTAAAAAACTCTTACCTGAACACCTCTTAATGAACGTGAAACCTGCGGGGCTTATCGAATTCGTCGTTTTAAAATAGCCCTGCTGTTCATTCGCTACGATAAAAACGTATCAGACAGTCAGACAAACATACGTAGTGGAATTACTATATTAATTCCACTACTAACTAATATTATAAATGCGAAAGTTAGTTTGTTTGTTTGTTTGTTACGTTTCAACTACTCAACGGTAGATCCGTTGAGTAGTTGATATGGAGAAGAACATAGGCTTTTTATCTCGGGAATGCGAGTGAAACCGCAGGGGATAGCTTGAATAATTTTAGGAATTTATCTGGATTTTTTGTATTCGTAGATGTGGAATAAATTCTAATTATTAGAAGGAATTCTATATCTTAAGAGTACGTACCAAGCCAGAAAAATATGGCAATGTCAGATGAAACAAACTTATGTCTAATCTTCGCGTGGAGATGAGATGGAGATAGCGTGTTTCGCGGAACAAAAATGAACTAAGCGCTTTTTATCTAAATAACTCGTAAAGTATAGAATATTTTAAAAAAATCGTTAGTAGCAGCCCTAGGTCATATGTTAGTGATATTATTTATCGAATATAGATTCAGTCTACTTTGCAGTTTTGCCGCCTCGCCGGGGCACGCAATTGTTGTCAGTGCGATTAGAATGTAAATATTATGTAATAAATATAAGCTTGTTTTGCAAAGAGTAATTGCTGAGTTTATTGCCGGCTCTTCTCAGCAAATGCAACCTTCCGAACCGGTATTAGAGTATTAGAGTCAGACTTTTCATAAGTGCCTGCGAAGGTCTATTTGAATAAATGATTTTGAATTGAATTGAATTGAATTTTTGTCTTAATTAGATACACCATGAACGAATAAAACCAAAAAATCATTATTATTAGAGGTAACTTTGAGATATTTTTATATCGAAGAAATTTCATTCCATTATGTTTTTGCTCAGATAGAACCCTCGCGTATATAATGAACATACCCAACCCATATAAAAATATTTTTTCATTTAAATACTATTTACTTGGGTAAATTTCAATTTTAAGATTGTTATTTTGCTTTATACGCACTCTTAAGGGTAAACATCAGTAACGAGGCGGGAAATTAGAATTTTTTCGGTTTTTTTTTAGCTTCGTATAACAATATAGATAGATGTTTCAGTGATTAGCGACAGTAGAAGTTCATTTGGCACAATGTCATATGAATGTTTTTTGTATAATATGAGCCACATTTGAACGTTTCTCACGGTTTCTCTAAAAACCGTAAAACTTACTATTTTGGGAAATGTACGAAAATAGTTAATCTTAAACAAAAAGTATCAACTCTACAATAAGCTACATGAACTACTATCGTCGCAAATCACTGAAATATCTATCCATATTGTTCTACGAAGGTAAAAAAAAAAAACTCGAAAAAAATCAAATTTCCCGCCTCGTTACTGATGTTTAACCTTAATATCGTCAGAAGCCGTGGGCAGATATAAGTTCAAAACTTAAGTCTAAAGAATAGACTGTGTTATTCAAAAACATACGTTATATCACAGACTCAGGATTAAAATACAAATATTACAATCTTGACTCAAAACTTGACATATATTTTGATTGGCGTATTAGAATACAAATATTAGTATCAATTTTACCCACATAGCACCATTATCAGTACTAGGCAGGTAAATTGGGGTACTCTGACTAAAATATCTGCGGTTTGTGGTATACATCTATAGATATACGTATTCACCAGCCAATTATTGGCAATAGTCGTTTGTTTGAGTCTCGAGATACTCGTAGTAAGGCTAATCACGTACTGGGCGATGTTGATTTATCTAACGAGCTATTGATTTGTAAATTTGTTGTACGAGTATTTATGTTCACATGAGATTGTATTATTATCTTATATCAATTTAAAATTCAAATAGACCTTCGCAGGCACTTATGAAAAGTCTGACTCTAATATTCTAATACCGGTTCGGAAGGTTGCATTTGCTGAGAAAAGCCGGCAATAAACTTAGCAACTACTCTTTTTAAAATAAGCTTAGATTCATTACATAATATTTATTTACATTTTGAATAAATATTTAATAAGTAAATATATAAATAGCAAACTTAAGCAGACCAGCCCCCACAAGCAGCACCTGTTCACAAGTATGACGCGTGTGGCAGCCATTGCCCTCCTCGCCATATTGGAGGGAAGTGAGCGACCCGTCACACGACGCCGCCGCAAGCAAAGGCCTTAAAGTGAACACGACTGACTTATAAATGGTTTTGACTTTGACCACTTTCAGCCACATGTTGACTTATGAGATTGTATTCGACATTCGACCTTGCGTGGGTTGCATTCAGGTCTTTACCCTGTCCCTTGGAATTATCAACGTACCTGGCCTCCGATTCTCGTGCTATATGCGTATCACATTAGACATTCAGCGAAAAGACTGGGGCTCGATTTTATCGTCTTGGTCATAAATTTTTACAGCAGTAGATTAGTAGAGCGTAGCGTTTATTCGCTCAAACCGCAGCTCGACTGGGGAAGTACCTCCACTTTAGAGAATACCGCAGCCAAATAACTTTATGTTGTGTTCCTGCGCGTGAGTAAGGTCGCCAGAGCTCATTGGAGAGGGGGAAGGGTCGGTAACGCGTGAGTGATGCCCCGGGCATTGCAAGACTTGCAAGCATCTAAAGATCGAGATCTATGGTCTAATGGCTGCGGTAACCGCTTATCATAAGGCGGGCTATAAGCTTGTAAAAATAGAACCTATACCATTCGCCGCGGTTCCTCTTAAACACAAACGGTCTGTATAAGGCGCGCGAAGGGTTAGTAGTAACGTACACGATGAGCAAAAAGTCAGCGAAAGAATAGGATATAAATAAATAGAGATTTGGGTACAAATCTCTATTTCTTCTTCTTTTTCTGTATTTAGAATACAAAATAATACATTGCAATCTTTGCATTTTCGTAGCATGTACGTCCCTAGCTAGATTTCCACCAACAGAATGATCGAAGTTGTAGTGTACGTTGTGTTGTGTGCTTTGAATCTATGAAAAATCCGTGACGGACTTTTTTGTGTGCCTCGTCCATACAAACAGTCTTGTCTTCTGCACTGCACTTGATTGATTTTATTAATTTGTGGAGGTATCACAGAGTAAGGTATCGATTTTCATCCGACAAAGTTATTAAGGCGATAATAGCTCAGTGGTAGTGACGTCGGATACCGAGACGAAGGTCCCGGGTTCGAATCCTATAATGAGCTTGAGCTTTCGGTGAAGGAAAACATCGTGAGGAAACCATAGCACGGTGGTAGAGGGTACTTTGTAGTACCCGTCTGGCTGGCAACCACCCTCAAGTTGAAAATCTATCGCCAAGCACCTTTCGGTGTGTTCCGACAGCTGCACTTGAGAGCCACCTCCTTCTGGGCTTTGTGTGCTCACCACCTTCGGCCGCATTATGACTTACCATGGTGAGATTGCGGTCAAACACAGGCCTATAAACAGTAAAAATAATAAATTAAAAAAAAAGTGTAAACGGGTCGGAAACGCGCGAATAGCGTCGGCAATGCGCGAGTGATACCCAAGCGTCAATACACTATGGTGACCGCTTACCATCAGGTGGGCCTTACGCTTGTTTGCTACCTTAGTAGTATAAAAAAATCTAATCGAAGCAAATCGATAAACTAGAAAAAGAAGATCTTTTATAGAGAGATTCAAAACATTTTTTTCTGATAGGAACCTCCAGTATCACTGAGTACTAAAGGCTGTGGAGGCGGAGGGTAAGTAATAAAGATAGCCACATATCGGTCCAAATCAGCATGCGCTGATTTATTCGCAACGCTGACCTTCCGCTGACTGTAGGTGGGTGTAACCTTTTGAAATCAACGCATTAGCCTTTCAACCACCGCAGGCTTCGTACAACCCATTTTCACCCATCAGGGCTTTATCAGACAGGCAATTAGTTTCTCTAATTAGCGTGGCCGTAACGCTCAGGGTTTGGATAACAAGTGATCTAAAATCGTGACTTGTGACATTTTATACAATACGAACGTTTTGATTGGAGCGCCGTAATTGGGCAGCAGTAGGTAATTTGCTAAGGCTTTACAAATTTAAATTCAGATTTAAGGGTATATTTTGTATCAGCTATTTTCGGTTATATTATGACTTTTAATTTAAATAAGTTTTTGTTACAGTTTTAATACAAGCTTTTTTGATGACTGTACTTTTTGTTGACTGTACTTACATTGTCTTCCAATATACTAATGTATACCAAATATCAAGTCAATCCAACCACTGAAAGTGGGTGAAATTCGACTTGCAAGATTCTACCCGAACAAACATAGTTAAAATAATACGCACGTGTACGCACGTAAGTCAAGTTTCAACGATTTGCATTTATACATATAACTTATGTTAAATTTACAGCAGGTGTCGTCACAGCTGCGGAAAACCTGACTCATCAGAAACTTTTGTAATTTCAATTTGATGATATGGTAATCGCTTAAAGTTTTTTTATCGTTAACGATTTCATTAGAGCATTTTTAATTTGACTTTTATAGTTTTGAAGATTCATTCAACAAACCTAGAGTGCCACTTATAAATCTAAATTAATTTAATTGTCTTATAAATTTATTTATACAGGGTGTAACGGAAACTGTATATACATTACAGTAATCCACTTTTTTGGTACGAGGTGCACAGATCGCGGAAGATAAAAATTTATATTAATATTAGTAAAGGACGCAAAATGACAATGACCCTCATTGACCGGTGACATGTTGGTTATGATTTTAATTCAAAAAACTTGAATTAAAAAATTTGGTTTGAATTTTTTAGTTATTTATTTTGAGCTGTAAATTTTTATAGAGAGTCTGTACCTGATGTAGTCTTCACCCCCTTCGGATGTATATACCCTTTCCGTTACACCTTATATATAACATATATATTTTTTTATTGTGTATAAACTGCAGTAATATTCAAAGCCATTTATTCAATTTAGGCCATATTTAGGCCCTAGTAGGGCACTTATAAATTTTCGTATGTCTGTTTAGATGTTTGTTACTTGTTCATAAACAGCTGTAGAAAAAAAACAGTGTAAGATTGTTCATTGTTGTTATATCATATTTTTTAGTTAAAACCCACTTTGAAGGCTTCTATTCCCGAAATAATGTCTTGGTGACAATTTCAACTTAGAATTCTATATTTCGTTTGTTTACTTTTTTTATTGGTTTAAACTACTTAGGTACACGTGGTCCGTACCTACTCTTTTTAGATTATGTTTTTAAAATTTTATTCTTTAACACTTTCACAATTTGGACATCATGGTCCGCGCAATAAATAAATTATTCTAATACATTTGATGACTTTGAATTTTAATGTTTACTTATTTTATAATACTCCAGTTTAAATGCTAATTTAATTTCGTTCAGTTTTCTCTCGAATCCGACACATCTTACCTCACACATTGTGACATGTTTATCATAATAACACGATGTTTATTATTATTAATAAATAGTATTCCAGTGAAAACATCTTTAATATGATTGTAATCGTTCCATTGTTTGGGAACAAAGAAAATAAAATATTTACATCATGTTTTGTACCAATAATAAATGTATTTTTGTGTGATTGTTATTTATTCACCATTATCATTATCAACGTTCATTTTATATCCGAATTACTGTGACCAAAGATCTTGTATGTACAAGATAAACAGAGACTGATCAAAACGCGACAAAAATAAGTGTTAGGGATTTGTACGGGGAAAAAATGAGTTTGACAATATAACATGAGTAAAATAGCATATAATGCATGGCAATTAATTCTTGTGTTGACACTGAGCACACTCATTTCTATTAGGTACAATAAATAACTGTATATTGACAGAATTTGGCACATAAGTACACTATTACACTCTGTACATTGAAAAAAGCTGTATACCTATGTCATTATTAAAACATTGCCAAGATAAATACGAAGGAATACGGAATACATGGTATAATAGAACTCTACAAGACATTCCTAGAGTAATAAAGGCGCTTCGCCGTATTATTCCCTTTATTGAATCCGTGGGTGTCTCCTTACGGTGGGACTTCACATCAATATTGAAAAACCGGTTTTAATTGAAAAATACCGATTTTTTTATATTAATATTCCACTAGATATAAGTATCTATAGGTTTAGTATACTTTAACGTGATAGTTGTTTTTTTGTGAATATTCCTGGTGAATTTATCTACAGAATTTTGTTATTTTTTTTTTATTTATATTGTATAGAAAAAAAATTGTACTTTTTGAAAAAAATAAAATGATATGGTCGGTAACATTGTCGGTAAATGAAGGGAGATAAGACGAAAATAATCCTCGCCAATCTTACCTTTTTATGAGAACAGGCTTTAATAATACTTTGTTCTTTAGCTTAACATATACAAAGCTTTTATAAATGGAATTCCTGTAAAAACCACATATTTTCAACATGATTTCCGTTCAAAGGATTTCTAATTTTCTCTCAGAGAATTCTTGATTTTTTATTCGGCTGAAAACAAGTAATATGCATGCAAAAATCCACGTTAGTTGCCAAATGGGTTGAAACATGTGTTAATATATTTTACTAATAAAAGCAGGTATTAATTTTGAATTTATTTGAGATTAAAATACATACTCTGGTTTTAAAGTAGAACTTAAATTCTTATTTTAATTATTTTTCAATGATTAAATTATTGCTTTAAGATCAAACAACTTACCAAATCAACAACAACTTCTATGCTAGGACTTTTTGATTTTAGGATAAAATTCCGGTTGCCTCTAACGGACTAATTTAATACCAATTTAGAAAACTGCCTTCAACTGGCAAAAATCAGACCAAGACATTTTTTATACAATGAAGTCGATTATCAAGCATACGGCCCGCCTGATGACAAGCGATTACCGTAACCATATGTATGCTTGCAACACACGAGGCATCACTAACGCGTTACCGACCCTTAATCCACAGTTAGCTCTGGCGAGCTTACCCACGCGCAGAGACACAACATAAAAGCTATTTAGCTGCGGTAATCTATAAGGTCCTCCACCTTATAAAGCAGCTCGACTGGGGAAGTACCTCCTACTTCCCCAGTCGACCTGCTCTTTGAGGAAATAAACAAGATGCTCTACCTAGAGAGGTAGAAAAAACCTAGAGTCTAGATCTAAATAAAATAAAATGTATAGTGAACATTTTATTTTGTTTAGATCAAACGATAGACTTTTACATATCAATTATAATAATATGGTTTCAAACACGGAACAAAAAAAAAACAATCTGTTCCGTGGTTCCAAACAATAAAAAGCAATATCTATCAAATAAAAAATCAAGGGGAAAATCAAGTACTTAGTACTGATTTAGTTAATTTTAAAATCAAGAGCGAAAAAGTAGTCTTAAGTTTTATATTATGAATATATTTTGCATTGGCACTTTAAAATAATCCCTGTTAATATTATAAATGCGAAAGTGTTCGTTAGTTTGCCCTTGCTTCAAGCACCAACGGACAACGGAGATTCTACTTTGTAGTTTTGGCACCGCGCCGGGGCACGCAATTGTTGTCAGTGCGATTAGAATGTAACTATTATGTAATGAATCTAAGCTTGTTTAGAAAAGAGTAATTGCTGAGTTTATTGCCGGCTCTTCTTAGCATATGCAACCTTCCGAACCGGTATTAGAGTCAGACTTTTCATAAGTGCCTGCGAAGGTCTATTTGAATAAATGATTTTGAATTTTGAATTTTATGGCGGCATGTATATATAAGGTGTAACGGAAAGGGTATATACATCCGAAGGGGGTGAAGACTACATTAGGTACAGACTCTCTATAAAAATTTTCAGCTCAAAATACATAACTAAAAAATTCAAACCAAATTTTTTAACCCAGATAAGCCTGAAACTAAAATTTTCTGAAAATTTTGAAAAAAGTTACATTATTTAGTTTATTAGATCTTATGCAACATAAAAAAAATTATGAAAAAAAAATTAAGTGTAAGGCTTTCAGGGAAACAGCCGTCCTATATGTAGGACAGTAGGATAATAAGAGGAAATAAAAGACCATTTATGACAAAACAGAATGTAATCAAAAAGTGTAGTTTATTAGATAACTATTGATTATATTACCCATTGTTATATGTAATTTACTAGATTAACACTATCTATGAATGATATGTTTCAAAACACTTGACACACACTCCAACATCACATTTCTTGCAACGTGTCAAACATTTTTTGTGACATTGACGACAGTGTGTTTGCTTCGATTGAGGAATAACCAGATGATTCATTTGGTCTTTACGACTATCAGCATGTTCATGATGGGAGGGTCGGCTAGGCCCTCTTTTGGCATTTTTTCTGTTTGATTCAATAACTCTAAGAACTTTTTATTTAGAAGTGTAACTAGGGGGCGTACTTTTGTGTATTTGTCTTGCAAATCCAGATTATCATTGACATGAAGGTGGCGAAAAATAAAGTCAAATCTATCCCTAGTCATAGCCGAGCTGATCAATTCATTCTTTGTATCAGGGGAGTTTTCCCAATACATTCTTCTACGGGGGAGCCATGAATAACCACTAACCAACAATATGCCGATGAAACATTTCATATCTTCAGTGGTTATGTCTCCAGGCAAATTCTTTTTGACAGCATATTTATTGCTCTCTGACACCAACAACGAAATAACATCTTCATCTAAGAAGTTTTCAAACCACTCAATTGGGCGCTTATCTTGGCAAGCGCCTTGAACATCTGGCCAATTCACGGGATTTTTTGCCAAGTCCCGTTTTCTCCATGCGTAGGTACGCCTACGTTTAGTTCGACCTGTAGAATCAGAAGGTTCTTCTTCTGTATCACTCACCATAATCTGCCCTTGAATCATTACTTCAGCCGGTTGAAGCAGAATGTTTCGTGGCAAATTATTCAAAGTTACATTATCTTCTTCACCCGAATCTTCGTCAGTGAGACAGTCAGGATCAACAGGAGGAGGTAGAATACATATCAGTCGTTCTCTATAATCTTCTTCATTATCAGAAACATTTTCTAAAGCATCTAAAATTTCATGCGCAGCTAACGGTCTGTAAAGAAAAAGTTGTATTATTGTACTAAAATCATGTATATTATCCTACTGTCCTATATATAGTACGCTAGTATTTGTAACAAGTTATACGTAATTTATTTATATTATTTTGCTAGAATATTTATTTAGTACAAAAGTTAAGGTTATCAACTAGATATTAACACAGAAAAAAACAACTCACGAGTAAAATATAACTTTTTATACATACCTGTCATTTGCCATGTCTGCAACGCACTTTTATTACACACTTATAAGGTAAAATATAAGGTAAAAACTGTTAAAATAACTGTCTTTTTATTTTTTCTAATAAAGCTGACACGTTTCTTACTGCAAATCATAAGACTAAATAATCTTAGATAAAGAGGGTATTCTGATATTTTTTTTTATTTCTACTGTCCTAAATATAGGACAGTAGGCTTATCTGGGTTAATTCAAGTTTTTTGAATTAAAATCATAACCAACATGTCACCGGTCAATGAGGGTCATTGGCATTTTGCGTCCCTTACTAATATTAATATAAATTTTTATCTTCCGCGATCTGTGCACCTCGTACCAAAAAAGTGGATTACTGTAATGTATATACAGTTTCCGTTACACCCTGTATATGTGCACGTATACGTGACGTCACGAGTTGATCATTCCATAAAAATCTAAAACAGTTATATTTCCTGTAGTAAGAGTTCTACGGTATGTTATAAAACCGACCCCAAATAATAAAAAATCCTAAGTGGCATAAAAAATAAATAAAAAAAAAGGCAAGATTGAAGAAGAAGTTGTAATGAGGAATATTCCAGTTATAGTCGAATTTGAGTGACAGTCAAGTAAACCGGAATTACCGAAAATACCGGTATTCCCAAGAGGCTTCCCAAAACCATTACTCACAGGCGAAATGTGTGATCGCTTCAGTGGATAACAGCTGAGTTACAGTTTTGGTTTACGGTTTCTGACATTTGAATGAATACCGGTTTTACAGTGCCCTGTTACCAGCACTATTTTTATGATAAGGTTACAGTTAGTGATACCTTCTCAGGTATCTCAATGATACCATTTATCTTTGATATTGCGAAATCCTTTTTCAAGGCTTTTTATTTATCATCTTGTTTTATGGTTGTTTGTCATAATGTTTTTTCTCCTCTTTTCTGTTTCGTTAGTGATTTCTTAATTTATTATCCTAGATCTAGAATAGTATGTCTAATACGGCATTTTCTACATTATTTTGTTTACAAGATTTTTTTTCACGCTGACCTATCTGATATTCTGATCTCAAACTAAAAAATAGCCAATATAGTCAGATTGACAAAAAAATATATAATAAATGTTACTTTGCTGAGTTTCTTGCCTGTTCTTCTCAGTTGAAGGCTGACTAACGAATTGGTGGTAACTTCAGTAGCTTTAACCTTCATAAGTGCCCTACAAGGGCCTAAATTGAATAAAAGGCTTTGACTTTGAAAACTAAGCTTTACTTTGATGTTAAAATAATATAAAAAGCTCGAATATTATGGAAAATATATAAATATACATATAGGACGTACAAAAAATCCGCTAAACTAGATATAATTTTAACAGAAATGACTACACTCAGTCACTGAACAAATATACAAATGTGCATGCCTACATATTGTTTGTCTTGGATGGGAACCGACCCCGCAACCTTGGCATGTCAGACTATCTGCCACATCAACATGTCTGCAACATAATATTATGTAATAAATTATGCATTTACAAGTCAAGTCTACATTATTTAACTATTTTACTCACGCCTATTCACATTTCGAAAACTAAAAAATTGCAAGGTTAAACTCCTGCCGAAAATATCGTTTCCAATTTGAATGAGTGCCAAGTATAATTTACGATAACGTGAACATTTCCGAAACAACTTTTTATTTACGATTTTTAACCATAAATTTGTATTGTCAGTTTTAACGAAACAAACAAGTATACGTGTCGCCTGATGGTAATCGGTTACCATAGCATTTGGATGCTTGCAAAACCAGAGATTTCAAAAGCGCGTTTACGACCTTACTAAAATATCTTCACACCCTTCAAAAAATATAGAATTCTCAATAAACGGTACAAAACATGTCTAATAAAAGCAAATAAGTTTTCTTCCGCGGACGCTCGGACTGTAGAATGAGCTCCCCGCCGTGGTTTTCCCAATGGAGTACAGCATGGGGTTCTTCAGAAAAGGTGTCAAGAGATTTCTTCAGGGTCGGCAACGCGCGATACCGCTGGTGTTGCAAGCATCCATAGGCTACGGTAACTGTTTACCATCAGGCGGGCCGTATAGTATAAAAAAAAGATTACGTTCTGCTCGGTTCAACCTGGTTGAAAATCGTCTCGCGTACTGGTACGTGCCACCCCTCAAAAACCTATTTCTCCATCCTGAATTTAGTTTAGTCTACGAGACTTTTGTTTGATTCGTACAGCACAAACGTTCAGTATCAATGTTTTTGGACTGTTTCTCTATTTTCCAGCTAAAAACAAGTATGTTTTTGAAAGTTATTTATCAAAATAAAGAATATGCTTGCGATTCTTATTCGTGAAATAACAATCGTTTCTTGGAACTTAGACGTTACATTATATATCTTTAGTATAATCTGTGTACAATAGTCTGATTGTAATGACTTACAAAGAAAGTGAAATAAAGTTACATAAATGAAATACTTTGCTACAAAGCTCTCCATATTTATTGCAAATAAAAATATTAAGTTCAAACATGTTGGAATTACTCCATGCTTTATTATATAAACGGAAACTCTTCTTGAATACAAATTGCCGTTTCGCTTGTTTTTCTTATTTTTACTAGCTGTCTCCTGCGGTTTCACCCGTGTTCTCGGGATAAAAAGTAGCCTATGTCCTTCTCCATATCATAGGCTACCTGCATGCCAAATTTCATGATGATCCGTTTAGTAGTTGAGGCGTGAAGGCGTAACAAACAAACTCACTTTCGCATTTATGATATACTAGCTGTCTAGCGCGGCTTCACTCGCTTTCCCGTGATAAAAAGTGGCCTATAATACTCGGAGATAATGTATCTTGCTATTAATGAAAGAATTTTTCGAATCCGACTGGTAGTTCCAGAGATTAGCCCATTCAAACAAACAAACAACCAAAAAACTTCCGCTTTATTATAGTAGTATAGATTAGTTAGGATTCCGCGAATCGGAGGTAAAGTTAGGCGTCTAAATAAATTATGTATTTGTATGAATAGTTGTTTAGTTTTGTAATCTTATTGCCATTATATATCAATATAACAAACAAATGATCGATGCCCTAAATAACTTAAAAATTACCAGAACACAAAAGCCATTATATTTGCAAGCGATATGATGTAAAATAGCTAAATGTTTGGATACTGTCAGTTGATGTCGCAAAGGCGTAGGTCGGCTTTCCACCAAGTGAGATAATACTTTGCGAGGAATAGGTTTAAAATCCGTCAAAAGAATTGCTTTATTTTCATAGTTTAGTTAACTTGAAAAGAGTTAAATGAAAAAAAGTTTGTATAAACATCGCGCACATTACCTGCTCCAAACATTGATCTCCTTTTTTTTATACTACTAAATCGGTAAACAAGCATACGGCCGCCTGATGGTAAGCGGTTACCGTAGCTATATGGACGCTTGCAACACAAAAAATATCGCTTACGCGTTACCGACCTTTCCCCCCTCCCCTATGAGCTCTGGCGACCTTACTCACGCGCACGAACACAAATTTATACAACTTAAAGTTATTTGGCTGCGGTATTCTGTAAGGTGGAGGTACTTCCCCAGTCGAGCTGCTCTTTGAGCGAATAAACGCTATGCTCTACCTCTCTCAAGATATATTTTAACTCACTATTACCTCAGAGTATATAAATACTACGTACAACTATTACTATTAAATATTAGTTCCGTGGACACTTTCTTAACTTTTAATATCTTAAATGCACATACAGGTTTTTAGAATCGAGAGTAGTTTATAACCAATCCAGAGTTTATAGAAGTCAGTCGCTCCGCTTCACTACTTGACTTGGAAAGCCGGCTTAACGCTAGCTTAAATTCAGCCAGTCAATTTACATAAGTCTGGGCTATACATGTATGTATTTGGCTATGAGTATCTACTGCTGAAAATAGAGGTATCTGCATTCAGCTCACCAGCAGCGTCTCTAATCAAATCCCTAGACACTTAGACCATCTCAGCGGTACTTTCAATTACGTTGTCTTCTTCTGAGAACCTTTCTCAACCCATCGATCAACATAGCAGGCATCGGAGCTATGTCCACAGATTTTAATTATGTAAATATAATTTCTATGACTCCCACAATACTGCATCAGCTACGTTCGTCCGGAAAAGAATAGTGTCAGTGATGCAAAGGGTGTGTGGGCGCCAACAACTTTTAAAGGTCATTAGATCGAGGAACCTGAATGCGTCATTGGAAGATACTGAGGGCACGTGCATAGACATGTGCCTAGTGCATCAGGGAGGCACCCTTGGTTGGAAAACTGCAGACGGAATTTTGACGCTACCTACTTACTTCACCTCCATACAAATATTATAGGGGGACAATTAATAACTAATAAAGATAAAAACCTTGGATAAATAACAAAATAATAATAAAATGTTCTTAATCTAGACTTGTATTCTGTTTTTTTTTTTTATACAACTAGGTCGGTAAACAAGCATACGGCCCGCCTGATGGTAAGCGGTTACCGTAGCCATATGGACGCTTGCAACACACGAAGCATCGCTCACGCGTTACCGACCTTTCCCCCCTCCCCTATGAGCTCTGGCGACCTTACTCACGCGCAGGAACACAACTTTACACGACATAAAGTTATTTGGCTGCGGTATTCCGTAAGGTGGAGGTACTTCCCCAGTCGAGCTGCTCATTGAGCGAATAAACGCTATGCTCTACCTCTCTCTATCTATCTCAAAATGTCACTTTACGAGCAAGTGTGTTGAAAAATACTTTATTGTCCACAGGTTCAATCACAATAATGTCGTACGCTTGCATGGGGCGGACGCTGTGTTCGGTGCGACCACCCTTCGATATCGACGAAGGGAATGTCAGCATGCAACAGGCAAGTACCTACTACTACTAGTCCTACTTACTGTTTGTATGTGCATTTGTGTAGCTGCAGATGCTAATGAAGTGTAGATGTTGGTTACTTTTATTTATTTATTTATTTGAGAAACCAACAGCGATACAAAATTTAATAGTATGTATACAATTATTGATAGAAAGTAAGGCCAATTACAGATTTCTACAGATAACAATCAAAATAAAGGTAATACATTTTCGAGAAACAAAAGATAGTTTGTTCAAACAATTAAAACACAATTAAAGTTACGTAATCGTATTGTCAAAGCGTACAGTAGTACCCATAGATTTAGTATTTTCTATTACCTTCATCTAAGAGTAGTACCCAACTAATATGGTTTACCGATGTACCTGCACAGAAGATACATTTTCAAAGCGCGGGGAACGCCATTGGTCGACAGCTGCCGCCATGTTAGCGCGCGCCGTGCGGAGGGGCGTGACTTGCGAGTGAGACGGAACTAACAGCTGCAGTGTATTATGAACCTTATAGTAGTGATCTAAGGTTGATTGTAAGTTTTTCAGCATTATTTCGTTAATCTTCGCGGCCATACATTATTTTCTGTGCGAACGCAGATTCACGACGCGCCATATCAGTTGGGTACTACTGTACGTAGGTAAAAGCACGTCAAAATATAAATTTCTAGTTATGACACATACGGTCCTAAATCTGTATCAGTAACTAAAATAGGTAAAATATTTCACCAATCATTGCCTAACTTAGGAAACTCCTCATAAATGTAGAATTATTTTGTATGAAAATCTGTAATTTTGAGTTGCGTTAGAATTGGTGAAAACGGGAGTATATCACTTCGAAAGATAGTTTTCTAAAAATGTACGTTACTAAAATATGATATAAATTGAAATAAATAATTCTGAAATACCTTTTCATTTCCACAGAAGTTTCTATTAACTTTTGTTGCCAACTTACTTTTTCGCTCAGAGTTCTCTGAAGCAAACACTTATTTACGGTCTGTGGAGATTGTATCAAGGAGATATTGCATTGAACTTTGGCAATCTGTGACCAATATTTATATTGTTCTGAAATAACGGTACTTGGAGGACGGACCAAGAAATACGTTACACTTGTACGTAGTATTTATATACTCTGAGGTTACACGTTCACATTAACGGTACTCACACTCGACTCAAATAACGTTTATCATATTTTTTAGACATCGAAAAAGGTAATAGAGTAGGATAGTTTAAACTATCAACAACCTACTTCGCGCTTTTTTTATCACAATCTCACCATGGTAAGTGATGATGTGGCCGAATGTGGTAAGCACACAAAGCCTGGAAGGAACTGACTCTCAAGTGCAGCCGTCGGAACACACCGATAGGTGCTTGGCGAGATATTTTCAACTTGAAGGTAGTAGTTAGCCAGGTGGGTACTACAAAGTACCCTATTACCGTGCTATGATTTACTCACGATGTTTTCCTTCATTGAAAGCTCAAGCTCATTGTAAGATTCGAACCCGGACCGGAGAACCTTCGTCTCGGTATCCGACGTCACTACCACTGAGCTATCATCGCCTTTAAAAGCTTGAGTTTTGGTGAAGGAAAACAATTTGAGGATACCTCACCTCAAGTAAAAATCTTTTGCCAAGGTCATATAGATACGTACTCGGGTGATAGGTACTAGTTATACCAGATAGAGAAACATTATATTATGTGATACGCAAAAATAATTCAATGCAAATAAAATTATTAAACAATAACATGCGAGATTATGTAAATACTAATAGATCTTATTCATATTCAAATCAATGAATAGAAGATTGGAAAATATCATAATATCAATTGATAGCAACAAATTGAAGAGCAACAAATCAATATTGCCTGAATAAATTACTGAGATAGTGAAAGCCAAATTTTATGAGAAATGATCATACTGAAATAATGTACAGTAGAGATTAATAAAGAAAAATCTTGAGGAAAATTGTGACTAAAAACAAGTCATATTTTCCGACTCGCACAAAAACCACAGATTACTAAATAGTTACTACGTAACAAATACTCACATTACATACGATTTACAGCTATTAGAGGACAGCAAAGCAATTTTCTAAGCTTATGCTACATTTTATTACGTCTAATATATTTTTTGTCTCGCAGGGTCTCAGGTTAATGAAAGAGAGGAAGCGAGTGGCGTGGATACTCCTCCTTCTAGCAGTTCTGTTCGCCCTATGCTGGATGCCGTACAATATAATACAGCTTCTGCTGGATATCAATGCTGTCAATCCTATGGATTTGGGCATTTTGCCTTATGCTTTGTTTTTAGGTAAGTTTTTGTTTAGTAATTTATTTAATACCAGATTTAATTCGTGTTCCGCGAGGGATTAAATGTTTTAACGAGATAAAAATATCCTATTATATGGTAAAGTAAATATACAATACCTAATTCCACCATTCCCATTTTTACACCGAACCACAAGTCGCCGGGAAAATTTTCACCTGTACATAATTGATATACCGAAAATACGGACAGCGTTCTGCATCCTCGTTTATAATGCGGACAACAAGAGAGTGGAATTTGCTTCCGGCGTCTGTGTTTCCAGACTCATAATCTAGGGACTTTCTTGGCCAGAGTGAAAAGGTTTCTTCTGGGTAAGCGTGTTATATATTAGGATTCGTCATTATGGGCGGGTCAGTGGCCAAACAAAAGTTCATTTAATTAAAAAAATAAATAATTATAAACAGTATTGTAGAAATTATTGCGAATTATATTCCTTACCAATAATTACCATGCCGATATCATACATTTTCCATTGAATAAGTAATTACTTATTCGATGTCGAAATCACGTTGATTACAAGTAATTATTATGTAAAATTTTTCTACCTTGCCTCGTCTGAATTAAGGTACCTACCTACTTTTACAATGAAATATCAAAACGTGGCGGGTATGTTTAAGGCTAAGACCAATCCCAATTGAGGGGAATAGTTACAGGTAAGTAAATATTTTTTGACAAATATTGTGTCAGGTATGATTGTGTCGAAAAAATTATTAGGTTTGAAATGCTATTCTAAGAAGTCATATTTGACAAGAGGGTGTCTCTCTTTGCCGCTAAGTTACTTACTCCTTATAACTAGTCTTCTCAGTTTAAGTGTATTCCGAACCGGTGGTAAATTCAACTGTATGTACCAATTTAACGTTCATAAGTGCCTTTCTAGGGCCTAAACTTAATAAATGATTTTTTGATTTTGATAACATTAACTATGAGCCAAAAAAGACAGCTTAAAATTTTTAAAATCAATCCAGTTTTTTTCAAAATTTTGGACTCACATAAAAGCTTGGTGCAACCTTGTGGGTGCAACGGAATGCTCTTTAAATTTGGAATATCAAAGGTATTTAAATCAATATCACTAAGGAGTATTGATATCAACTTCGATGCAAATCACCCCTAAACTACCCCTTTTTAACCCCGTTAGGCGATGAGTTTCAATAAAATATGAAACACATCTTCCATCTGTTAAAGTATGTTTAAATACTTTTAATACTGTTAAAGAATGTTTATGCAAAATTTGAAGTAGATAGGACCAAGGAATCACGTTGTCCCATACAAACTTTGCCCCCGTTTTTCACCACCTTAGTAGAATTTCGGAAAATTCTTTCTTATCGGATGCCTACGTCATACAAAGGACACACCCTCCAAGTTTCAGGTCTCTACGATCAGCGGCTTAGGCTGTGCGTTGATCCATCAGTCATTCAGGACAAAGCATTTTATATGTATAATAAATAATAGATTATTTGTTCATATCTTAAAATTTACATAGGAATACACGGGATCCATATTTTATAAGTATGGATGTTAAATACCTATTGTAGATACAAAGAGATTTCTTTCGAGAGGAATTTCCAAGTATTTCTTTGCCGGAAATGATAATGTTTTTATATTAAAAGGTGTTTCAAGTTTTAGTTAGAAATGTCTTCTACCAGGCTTCGGCGCTAACAAAGTTATCAAAACGAAATCCAGTTCAAAGTTCAGCCATCTATCATAATTCTGTGTCAGCCATTGTTACGTATTATGATCAGTTCTCGCGTTAACAATACACATTCATTTTTCTTTCGTACACCAAAATTTTATTTTCGTATTTTAATGTATATAGGTGAATAAATATATGTACTGTATATTTGAGCTTCTAGTTTTATTAATGGATGGTATTAATTGTATAATAGATTGGCCATGTTTTTCTAAAACAAACTAGACGAAGGTTGTATGTAGGTTGAAATTACAATGAGCTTTTGTTGAAGGAAAACATTGTAATTTAGCAGATATTTCTAAGTAGATAAGTAGTATAATATTATTGAAAAATAAAATACCTATGTAAAAATGTGTCATCATTTATTGATTAATCATAGCCTTATTATACTCATGCAAACTTAAAGCTATTACTTAAACTTTATATCTTATTACATGGGATGGTTTAAGCCATGTCTAGTAAAACCCAGGTTTTTTTTGTTGTGAGAAACGCTTTAATTTTTAAATCCCTCATTTGTGAAAGGAGGCCTGTGCTCAGCAGTGGGAAATTATAGACTGATGATGATGGTGATTGTTTAGGCCAAAATACCTATAATAATATTTATAGTAGAAACCTACTCATATTGAGTATCAATGACGAGCCTCTGCTTCCCGATTCCTCTCCTTTTCCCACATCATATGTGAAAGCGAGAAAAGAGCTTCGGGAATCTTCTACATACTTCGGCGACGCATCGCCAAGCGCGTGTGTGCGAGTAAAACGAGACGCGCGCCTCGCAACATTCAGTACGAAAGACGCTACAGACCGAGGAGCATTAAAACTTTGTGATTTGTTGTGAAATAGTGGTGCTTATTACTGTGTTGGATTACAATAGGAGTTCCTGGAGTTCCTGGTAAGTCCTTACCTTTATCCTAGGAGGCTCCTCGTTTTCCATATTAATATTTTTACGCAAAAACCCACCATTTTTTCTGGTACGCCTTCGAGCGGATTCATTTTGAGTCAGCCATTACAGTAATTTAATTTCATATCAAATCACGTATAATTTCCCGCTTTCTATAGGTTTTATGCCTCTAAATAGGTATATACCTCATAATACGCAAGTCTTATACCTCATAAATAGGTTTTAGACTATATAAATACGATATTTCGTACTCCCGCCATTTTTACCACGCCAATCGTGATAAAAAGTAGTTAGGTATTCAATACCGCCGCCGCTCCTCCATATTTTTAGGACTTAGATTTTATAGGTACCGATTCGTATCTTATTATACGAAATCATATGGTGTACTAATAACCGCAATACGTACTTACTATTTGTACTATTACTACGCATATAATTGCATTCTATGAGCCTTGTCTGTCGACTTGAAATAAACTTTCATACCTATATAGGTAGGTGCCTAAACTGTTGGATATACCTACCTACTTACCTACGTCATTTTACTTTAATTAGGTAATTTTGCAATTTATTATTACGCAATCTTTCACAATGGAAGTTATTGAAACTAAAATTAAAATATTGGAAGCTAAAAATGAAGCTATTTTTGAACAATTATCGTTCTTATATGATTCTTCTAAGAATGTTTCCACATCCGCGAGTGCAGACCTTCGTTCCTCAGAGACATTCATGGCGGACACTGAAATTATTAGTACAATTCGTCATGAATTTAGTGCCCATTTAGATACAATTAACGCGTTAAATATGCAACTTGATCCAGAATATAAGATTGATTATAAAAAAATGATTTCCTTTGATACAGTGTACACCCGAATAGAAAGGGTTCGTTCTCTTATCGTCAGTAAGACAAATATTACGTCGAATGTGTCCGCGCAGAATACTATTCCGTCCCAATATAAAGGTCGTATCAAACTACCACCAATTCAAATTCCGTCATTTGATGGAAAAATAGAAAATTGGCCCGTCTTCTTTGAATCTTTTAAATCTAATATACATTCAAATCCTGATCTTTCGAATTCTCAAAGAGTACAATATCTTGTAGGTAAATTAACAGGAAATGCTTTAAAAATCACGGCAGGTATTATACCGTCCGGTGATAATTATAATTCTATTTGGGACAGCTTAGTTCAAAAATATCAAGATAAAAGAGCATTAGGCTCACACTACATGTCTAATTTATTCAATATTAAACCCGCATTAAATAATTCCGCGTCTTTAAATACGTTCATTGAAACTTTCCACGCTTCCGTATCTGCTTTGAAACAGTTAGGTATTGAAGATATGAAAGATTTTATCTTACTTTCTTTAGCTTTAAAGAAGTTAGATCCCGCAACCGCTAATTCCTTTGAAATGTTTATGAGGAATAAAGAAATTCCTTCTTATAAGGATTTTGTTGATTTTATTAAATCGCAAGTAAAAATATTAGATCGCACTTCTACGCCAATTGCTGGCTCCGCGCGAACCGCCCCAGTCGGTAGCAACCTTAATAATCCGCCCGCTTATCGGTCTCAACCGCGTAATTCAAACACAGTCCACCATGCTTTCCTTGCACGCGATAATAATAATAAAAGCACTTGCTTATTTTGTAATAAATCTGATCACTATCAGATTTTTTATTGTTCCTCTTTTAAAGCACTTAATACTAAAGATCGTTTAGATTTTGTTAAATCTAAAAAAGGCTGTGTAAACTGCCTCAGCCTTACGCATACTGCTTCTCAGTGTAAGTCGTCGTATAGTTGTAAAACTTGTAATAAACACCATCATTCTCTTTTGCATTTGGATAGTAATTCACAATCGCAACAAATAGTTTCCGACTCGCGTCCCTCTCACTCGGCGCGTCTTGATAATAGCGATAACCGCATCGCGCAGCTTTGCGCGCAGCCGTCCGCCGCCGCCCGCGCCGCGCCGCGACCGCTCCCGTGCGCAGCCTCGCCCGCGCATCCGACCGCGTCTCCTTCTAACGCTACGGACGCTCCGCAACCGGTGTCGCTATGCACCCGAGCGCGAGTTGATAAGAATAATGATAACGAACGCGATTCTTTTAATAAATTAAATCCTTCCCATACTACTGTACTTTTATCAACCGCTCAAGTTTATGCGTCTAATAAGGACAATAAATATATTTCAGTTAGATGTTTAATAGATAACGCGTCTCAAAACAACATAATTACAACTGCCTGTTGTAAACAACTAAATTTAAATATAATACCGCTTAGCAATTCTTTTATAAAGGGTGTAGGATCCACTTCGCGTCCTATTCACGGCTACGTTCAACTTAAAATAACCGCGAAAAATAAAAAATATTTTTATAATATTACCGCTCTTGTCGTTGATTGCATTACTGACAGGTTACCGACTGAATATGTTGAGACTTCTATAGTGCAACATTTAGGTAACTTACCGCTCGCTGACCCTCTGTGGCACATCCCCGGAGAGGTCGAAGTAGTTCTCGGGGCACAATTGTTCCCATTTTTATTATTAGGTCAAAAAATTATTGCACCTCCCGCTCCTTCTGCCCTTGAAACCGTGTTCGGTTATATTCTTATGGGCGACGTTCCCGCTAACTTTAATATTAATAAAAATGCATCCACTTATTTTAATACCGCGACTTTTTTCATTTCTGGTCCCAATGACCTTACTATTTCTTTAGATGATTCCCTACTTAAGTTTTGGGAGCTCGAAGAAATTCCCGCGCAAAAATTTATCGTCTGCTTACGGGTAAAACGTGATAAGTGCAGTAAGTGTCATTTCGAGTAAATGACTTTTCAAAGTTTAAGTTTTAATTTGATCTATTTCAAACTCGTTAATTAAAAACCTGTTAAAGCGAAATGTTGCATTAACTAACCTTCTTTTAATATTTACTCTTATATCATATTTGGTATTAGTAAAAACTGTATAAAATTAAATTAGATCGAAAGCGGACTGCATTTATGACGTTTTACCTGTACTTAATAAAAGTGATATATCTTCTGAATTCAATGATTTCATGGGCTAATTTCAGTGATGTGTAATGGCTTATTATATTTTACACCAATTACTTGATTGGAAAGTTTTTTTTGGACAAAATTCGCTGAAATAATGATATTTTTGATACATTTAACCTGTTTTACCTGTAGAGTTTAGTGTAAGTATGTCACTTATTAGGTGCTAACTTCATACAAAAATGATCAAATAAATAAAAATAAATTATTTTTTACGAGGCAAGCACGACTGGCAAAAGTTCCCTTCAGCAGCTTTGGCAAGAGACCAGTCAGCTCGACTCGAGAGGGAAGGCTTGTTACTGAACCTCGAGGTAGCATTTTTAGCGTTTTGCATAAGAGATGTTTGGGTCCTGATTAGATCGCACAGTTGCTTGGCTGGTGACCTTCTAGTATATCTCACACACCGTTGGTCACTCGCCATCGAGAGTCAAGGTAAGGCATTGGCAGTGAGCCTAAATGTGGCGAAGGCGTTCGATCGGGACTGGCAACAGGGTCTTTTAACAAAGTAACCAGCGTACGGGCTTCCCGAGGGGCTATGCAAATGTGTCGCTAGTTTTTTGTCCAGCAGATGCATTAAAGCCGTCGTTGACGGTTGTTGCTCCAATAGCATGGTCATAAATTCCAGCGTTCCACAAGGCTCTGTGCTGTCCCTGACGCTGCTCCTGCTGCATATCAATGATTTGCTGTATATTGACGGCATTCAATACGGACTCTATGCGGATGACAGTACTGGGGACGCTCATTACTCGGGCTGTGCCAATATCCCTCATACCGTGGTGGTGGAAAGCCGCGAACTTCTTTTGTCTGAAATCGAGAGTACACTAACCAATGTCTCCGATTGGGGTCGACTAAACCTTTTTTTTTTTTTTTTTTTTTTATTATCGTGGGGAAATCCTCATAGGATACCCGACCGCCTTGGGGGGAGCGGCCAGGTTATGCCGGACTTTTACCGGCTAAAACCCCACGGTGGTCGCCATCTGCGCTACAGAGAGGGGCGGGCTCTCGTGCAGATCGCGTACCTGCTCGCCCCTCCATGCGCGGCGCTGTGATAGCCCGTCCCGGGGGAAGTTTGATACCTCCCCCCAGCACCCTCGCGGTGCTATCGCACGATGAATCGTGACTACAGCGACTCATCGTCCTCCTCGGGGTCGCTTCTGGGCGTTCAGGGCCCCCGCCCCGATTGCCCACGACCCCGAAGGTCCCCGTTTAGTCGCCTTTTACGACAGGCAGGGGAACACCGTAGCTGTGATTCTTAGCCCCAGCTACAGGGCAGGAGGGCCGCCACGAGGCACTGCTGCGCCTCGGCGGCGTCGTCTCCGGGCTGGATCGGCTCTCTCCCGATCCCGCTCAGCCGCCTCCTTCTGGACCATTACGGTCTCACAGAAGGAGGCCACGGCCCTCCACGCCGTAGGGGTCGACTAAACCTAGTCCATATCAACCCCACAAGCCTGCGCGGGGTTTTCTTAGCGGTGAATCGAGGCATAGACTGCAACTTTATAAGTCGCAAGTCCAGCTCCATAAGGAGTACTACTGCCATGTGTGAGCAGGCACCTAAATACCAGCTTGTGCTTTTTTTTGACTCGGTTCAACGGCGAGCCATTCGAATTGTCTACCCCGAGATCCCGAGCTCACAATCAGC
This sequence comes from Polyploca ridens, assembly GCA_951394255.1. Taxonomy (NCBI): domain Eukaryota; kingdom Metazoa; phylum Arthropoda; class Insecta; order Lepidoptera; family Drepanidae; genus Polyploca; species Polyploca ridens. Next base: position 712,479 of record OX596250.1, on the reverse strand, counting down.
TTAGAACCGCTAAGTCTAAGGAGAGACTTTGCCTCCTTGCGTGTGTTCTACCGCCTGTACAACGGACAGTGTTCTGAAGAATTGTTTGACCTGATGCCCACGGCTACCTTTTACCATTGCAAATCTCACCATCGTCGGGGAGTCCATCCTCATCCTCATATATTCGAACCAAAATGGTTTCGTACTGTGCAGTTTCAAAAAAAAAAATAAGACAAGGGTTTGATGAGTCTTTTACCTTAGAAGTATAAAAAAGCAGCCATTTTCATCATAATAATTATAAAAAGATCACAGTTGAAACATTTTATCCAAGTGTGGCTGTACCGTATAAGCTTCTGCCATTGACGAATATAGTTACATAGTATACTTAGTTTTTTTTCTTTACCACCCTTGGGACGTAAAATATCATTTACATTCCGCACCTTAGATACTTTTAGGCCTACTTTCAGATTATGAGAGGATGAACAATTTATTTCTACGCGGTGCACGTGCGCACGGAATGTGACAACTACGATCAATCGCTCTCGTTCTTACTGGTAAAAAAGTATAAATGACATTTATTTCGTTTTTGCTGTAGAGACATTAGCACACCAAGTTGAATTATTTAACTAGTCAAATAGAATAAATGCGTTTATGACAAATTCTCAGAATAATTATTGCCATTTAACTATTTAAATTATATAATGTAAAAAGTTTTAACCGTATTTATTGTTCTTTACCTGTATAAACTGAAACGGATTTTGCCATAAGATTATTTATTATGTTATACTAGTATCTTTTTTTCAAAATGTGAGTATATATCACTTTTACAAACTCATTATCTCTGCAGCCATTGGACATTGCATTTATTCGGTTTTATCAGTAGATAGCGCGTAAAAAATTACATGTAACTGCATTTTTAACTCGATTTAGTAAAAAAGTGCATTTATCATGTTTTACCAGTAAGCAGACGTTATGAGCTCGGCCGAAAAGGAGTGTGAACAGCTGTTCTCTCGTAACTTCTCACGGGACTCCGCAGGCAGATATTGCACCGCGTTACCTTTTCGTGAAGATCCTGACGTGTTAGGTGATTCCCGTTCCGTTGCTCACCGCCGTTTACTTGCTTTGGAGCGTACCAAGCTACGCGATCCACAGCTACGCGCTAGTTATAATGAGGTTATACAGGAGTACTTAGATAAAAAATACTTATCTGAAATATTGCCTTCCGATTCTGACGACCATGATAAAGGGTACTTCATACCACACCATCCCGTCGTACGGTAAGACAAAGAAACAACAAAAGTTCGTATAGTACTCGATGCTAGTGCTAAATGTCACAATGGCATATCACTAAACGATATTTTACATACGGGACCCAATTTACAATCTGACTTGTTTATTGTATTACTGAACTTCCGCTTATTTCCCATTGCTATTACAGCAGATATAAAACAAATGTACCTACAAATTGCTGTTATTGATGAGCATAGAAAATATCAAAAAATATTATTCCGCTTTGATCCCAATGATCCGATCCGCGTATTTCAATTTAACCGAGTTGCATTCGGTCTTAAGTCCAGTCCGTTTTTAGCCATGCGCACTGTGCGCCAGTTATGCTCGGATGAGAAAAACCTATTCCCTCGCGCTGCTGAAGTAGCTTCGCGTGAACTATATATGGATGACTTAGCCACTTCCATTCCTTCTTTAGAAGAAGCTAAAGTCTTATCTCAAGAGCTCATCTCTCTTTTTAAAGCTGGTGGTTTTGATCTCACCAAATGGGCAAGTAACTCACAGGAGTTGCTGGTCTCTGTGCCGCAATCCAATCGGGCTGCTATAGATTTTTCAGACAATGATAACCTCAAAATTCTAGGCCTCAAATGGATTCCTGCAGATGATAGCTTCACTTTTCCTACATCTGATTTACACGACAAGTGCACCAAAAGATTCATACTGTCAACAATTGCCCGCTTGTGGGATGTACTCGGATTTGCTGCCCCAGTGGTATTGTTTGCCAAATTATTAATTAAAGATTTATGGAATCTTCATATTGATTGGGATGAAACACCCCCAGACTCTATCGTTTCTCTCTTTAATAAATTCAAAGAGCAATTGCCTCTTCTTTCTACATTAAAAATACCGCGTCATTTAGCCGTTTCTATGGGCTGTAAAACAAATATTGTTGGTTTTGCTGATGCCAGTCTTAAAGCATATGGCTGCGTCATATATTTACATGTGACCGATCCTGATGGTAACATACACGTACGGTTGGTGTGTGCGAAATCAAAGGTTGCACCTGTAAAGGTAGTTTCGCTTGCTCGTTTAGAGTTATGCGCCGCTGTTCTTCTGTCAAAACTTATTAAATTAATTAATGAGACTTATAGTGCTCGAACCGCTATTGATAATATATTCGCATTCTCCGATTCTAAAATTACTCTGTCATGGATACATTCATCTCCACATAGATGGAATGTTTTCGTTAGTAACCGCATTGCTAAATGTCAAGAAAATCTTGACCCAAAACATTTCTATCACGTTAGTGGTATAGAAAATCCTAGCGACTGTCTCTCTAGAGGTATTTTACCTGAGCAGCTAGTGTCACATCACTTATGGTGGCACGGCCCGAAATGGTTAAAAGATCCAGTTTCAGAATGGCCTATCACTCCATTTAGTCCCGAATGCTGTGAGGACCTACCTGAATTTAATAGTAAAACGCTTGTTACTTGTACCGCGTCCGCTTCTGTTGAGCCTAATTTAATTTACGAGCTTGCTCTGAAATACTCATCATGGAATAAAATATTACGCATAATAGTATACATACTTAGATTTTCTCGCATAATTTCTCGTGATCAAGGTCACAGCCGCATCACAGCTTCTGAGCTAAATAAAGCTGAAGTATATTTAATACGCTCTGTACAACAAGTTCATTTTCAAAATTTATTTAATAATATTCAAAAAGATAAATTATCTTCCCCTCTTAAAAAACTTGACCTCTTTATAGATCAAGATAAAATTATTAGAATTGGAGGTAGACTTTCAAATGCAAATCTTCCGTATGAAGCTCAGCATCCCGCTCTTTTACCTAAACATGACCACGTTACGCATCTTATTATAGACTATTTTCACCGTGCTCATTGCCATACTGGTGCCAATCTTCTGAGCTCACTGTTGCGCCAGAAATATTGGATACTGTCCGCTAGAAGTGTCATTAGACACAGAGTACATTCATGTAACTTTTGTTTTAAAAATTCCCCTTCATTTCTCAGTCCAAAAATGGCTGATTTACCCTCTTGCCGCGTTCAGGAGACCAAAGCGTTTGTGCATACGGGTGTTGACTATGCTGGACCCATTAAAGTAACATTATGTAGACGCAGAGGTCAAAAGAGCCAAAAGGCATATATTTGTTTGTTTATATGCTTAGTAACCAAAGCTGTACACATCGAATTGGCAACTGATGTGTCATCAGATACTTTTATTTCCGCTTTTAAGCGATTCATTTCCCGTCGAGGACCTGTTTCTTTTCTTTACTCCGATAACGGAACTAACTTTGTCGGAGCTAAAGTTCAATTACAAGAACTACTTACCGATCAGTACCGCATTGAATGGAAAATGATTCCACCCCGCGCCCCACATTTCGGAGGATTGTGGGAATCTAATATAAAATCGATTAAAACTCATTTATACCGTGTTATCGGTTCGCAGCTCCTCACATATGAAGAGCTCCTCACTGTTCTTACCCAAATTGAAACAGTCTTAAATTCTAGACCGCTTTGCATTTTATCTGAGGATCCCTACCCGGAGCCTCTTACTCCCGCTCACTTTATAATGGCTTCACCATTGACTTCATTGCCGCTTCAGAATGTGTCCGAGGAAACCATATCTTTACGTTGTCGGAAACAATTATTAGATCAGATGGTGTGTAGCTATTGGAAAAGATGGCGTATAGAATATTTACATAATCTTCAAGTTAGACAGAAATGGCTCATTGATAAAAATAACATTAAGATTGGTACTGTGGTTCTTATACATCAAGATGATATTCCCCCTTTACGTTGGCCGTTGGGCATAATATCACAAGTATATCCTGGCAAGGATGGAAATATCCGCGTCGCTTTAGTAAAAACTTCAAATGGATCATTCAAAAGACCCATTGTCAAGTTATGTCCATTACCCTCACAATAAAAATTAATCATACCGCATCTTATATTCAGTACTTTAGTAATTATTATAATCTGTAATTAGTTCTTATAATTAATTATTTTTTCTTTCTTTTGAGAACACTACGTATTCTCAAGGCGGCGGAGGATGTTTAGGCCAAAATACCTATAATAATATTTATAGTAGAAACCTACTCATATTGAGTATCAATGACGAGCCTCTGCTTCCCGATTCCTCTCCTTTTCCCACATCATATGTGAAAGCGAGAAAAGAGCTTCGGGAATCTTCTACATACTTCGGCGACGCATCGCCAAGCGCGTGTGTGCGAGTAAAACGAGACGCGCGCCTCGCAACATTCAGTACGAAAGACGCTACAGACCGAGGAGCATTAAAACTTTGTGATTTGTTGTGAAATAGTGGTGCTTATTACTGTGTTGGATTACAATAGGAGTTCCTGGAGTTCCTGGTAAGTCCTTACCTTTATCCTAGGAGGCTCCTCGTTTTCCATATTAATATTTTTACGCAAAAACCCACCAGTGATATTGTGGTGAAAAAATATCTTAGAATTGGAAAAAAAGATAATAAAACTTATCCTCCTTTTATTTTCATACCCTTACTCTGAAGGACAGGTCAAGTATATACAAATATAATCAAAGTATAATAACGTATTTTCAAGATAAGAAAATCTTCCAGTATGTATGTCAGCGAACACATTTCGAAGTAAAAACATTTTTCCTACATTAGTCAAGATGTTCCGAAAATCTTTATTAGTTTATTATAAGCTGAAAAAGCTGAAAAAGTTGAATATGTTTTGAACTCCTATTTGGTGGAAAAAACTAGGTTAGAATTTCTGCTGATCTGACTCAAATTACAGTCGACCCGCGGTAATCCGACAAGTTTTTCAAGGTGGCGTGGGATGATCGAATTTGTCGGACTTGTGTGTTTCCCATTATTAAAGACTAGCTGTCCCGCGCGGTTTCACCCGCGTTCCTGTAATAAAAAGTTTCCTGTAGTAGCCTATAATACTCGGGGATGATGTAGCTTTCTTTTAGTGAAAGAATTTTTCGAATCCGACTGGTAATTCCAGTGATTAGCCCATTTATACAAACAAAAAAACTCTTCCACATTATTATAATTATTATTATTACTAGTTATCAGGCGCGGTTTCACCCGCGTTACCGTGATAAAAAGTATATAATACTAGGGAATATTGTAGTTTCCTTATAGTGAAATAATTTTTCGATACCGACAGGTAGTTCCAGAGATTAGCCCGTTTAAACAAACAAACAAAAAAATTCTTCCGCTTTATTATATTAATATTATTAGTATATATAGTATAGAAGGATATATAGCATGAGAAGGCAGAAGATCAACTCTAAATTAAAACAAAACATTTTAAATTCTTTTGTGACCAAACTAAATCTTCTTACGTAATGGCGCTTTTGAAAGAGACCCAATTGTTGTATAGGGTAAGCTTGTTGTAAATTTTATTATCATGATAGAGGCCATAGTAGGTACGTATTAAGTTATATCAACTACAGCACTGCCGTAAAGAGACGACTTAGGCCCCCGTTAGTTCTAGGACCCTGTTTCATACCCAAAAGACCCCTTTCCTTAAAAGAATACAAAAATCAAGTACGTAGCAGGCATATATTATTTGATTTTCTGTGAAATAAGTCCCAATATTAAATATCAATGTGATTTGTGATTGTACCCTCGGCCTCGTTAAAAGTTTTCTATTCACTTCCATCATATGGTATGTAATATGAATAGGGTATTATTGTGACGTTAACTAACTTATCAATTCACTTAATAGGATCTAATCGTTACCATTTGACAAGTAGTTATTTTGAATTTGCCTTTGAAGTTCCATGTAATACTGGTATCATTTATTTTTATATTTGCGCCTTAAAAAGTTAGTAGCTAATCTGGGGTTAAAATTATCATTATGTCTTCATAATGATGTATTTAAGCCTACTTTTGGCTTGCGTTAGGCCACAGATAATTGGACTGTTTTATAAAAACCTTAAACCGACTTCAAAGTACACTAAGAAGTAATCAAATCCTGATCTGATGACAATGGGACCAAACGGGAAGCGTACCCTTTCAAATAAAAAAAGAATTTTCTTAATCGGTTAATAAATGACGGAGTGAAGTATGAGGTAACAAACATAAAAAAAAAAACAAACAAACATTCGAATTGAGAACCTCCTCCTTTTTTTGAAGACGGTTAAAAATGGAGCGTACACACGGCTACAGATCAAGCTATACATTTCCAATATAAGCTGACCTCTCATTGTACGGAAATCCTTTACAATGCGAGATCAGCTTATACTGGAAATGTATAGCTTGATGTGTTGCCGTGTGTACTTGGCCAAAAGAACCTTTTCGCACTCTGGCCTTAGTACCTAAATCCTCTTCCACTCCTTTGCTGTCTGCATTGTATATAAATGAGAATGCAAAACGTGTCCGTATATTCGGTATATCGACAATGTATGGATATCAATTTTTCGGGTGACTTGTGGTCTTGTTCAAGAATGAGGATGAGAGTTGACTCAAATTGAAGAATACCTACTAAAACTCTACAAAATAATATTTATACTTTTTAACCTTTTCAAATTTTACACTAACTTTTTCAAACTTTTTGCAAATGAGCATGGCCCACCCCTTAAAAACAAATAGGTTAGCAAACTACTGTCAGACGTCAAGCCTCGATCATGCCTGGATTAAAACATATGACACTTTTAATCCCAAAAACATATTAATCCCATATACTAGTAATTAACATGTTAACTCTCTTTTGCACACAGGTCATGCAAATTCAGCAATCAACCCAATAGTTTACTGCCTAATGACGAGAAATTTCCAGCGTTCGGCGCGGAAACTGCTTTGTGGGCGCGGCGTCTGTCAGCAAACAAAATTCACGGTAATTATAATGCTGAACCTTCCACACACTCGCCAGATAGAGAGAGTGGTATATGCTGTTCTTTTCTATTGTATTTGAAAGGAGGAAGATGGAGATATGCCTAATGGTGTTGAACATAGAGATAGTTATTAATAGAGTGACTGTACTAGAGTACGTGCCGTGACTCCGTGAGCAGTTATGTGCAACGCTGCCTTCAAACGAACTGCGCGTTCATAGTTTGAACGACTACATTATAATGAATGCTAATTTCGCGTTTTTAACCGACTTCAAATCAAAAATACATTCGAATTGAGAACCTCCTCCTTTTTTTGAAGTCGGTTAAAAAGAAAGAGGTTCTCAATTCGAATGTTTTTTTTTATGTTTGTTACCTCATAACTCCGTCATTTATTAACCGATTTGGAAAATTATTTTTTTATTTGAAAGGGTACACTTCCCGTTTGGTCTCATTGTCATCAGATCAGGATTTGATTACTTCTTAGTGTACTTTGAAGTCGGTTTAAGTTTTTTGTTAAACAGTCCAATTATTTTTGGTTAATTTAGTATATTTAAGTCCGGTAACATTTTTTTTATAGATACTTTTACCGAGAACAAATTAATGACATATTTTTTTTTTCTGACAGTAAATCAAAAGTTTACGATATATCTATGAATGCATCTATATGCAATCTGCTCACACATCGCACAAGGTAATGTTGTTAATGCTATGACTCTATCAATATTCATACTCTATGGTTTTGAGTGTGTATAACTAGCGGAATATTAAAGTAGTAGGGGTTTTAGTCGAACAAATTTGAAATAAACAACTACGGTTCGCAATTTCAAAGGGTTTTGTTCTATTATCATTATGATGAATTTTCAGAGCATGAACATATTAATTTAATTCATAGAAATCTTGCTTTTGTAAGATTGTTATCATAGATTTAAAGTACGCTAGATACCGTAAGGCGTCCGCCCGAGCGTGCCCGGTGTGCGTTTCTACCACAGATATAAATCTAAATAGATGACGCGAGTGTATGTATTTTGCGTGTCAAAATCTGTGCAAAAAGGGAGAGTAATGCTCTTCTTTTGATACAGTTTTGCAAGGACAGAGAACTCGCATGAGGCTGTATGTCCACCAGAGATGTGTAGCGAGGGATGTTTTTGGCTGACGAATAGGATCGCTTCGTTTTCACGTTATAGCTCTAATGCCAGCCTAGCCAAATCAATCTTGTGACATTATGGTAGGTATAAAAAAGTGACACGCTTGGTTTTCATACGGATGGTGGGACTTGCTATATCTATTTAGATTTATGTCTGTGCCAGTAGCAAGTTGTATGTCACTAAGTAAAAGTTTGCATGTCTGTTTATTATGTTTTCATTACTTAAGAGTGCGTACCAAGCCAGAAAAATATGGCAATGTCAGATGAAACAAACTTATGTCTAATCTTCGCGTGCAGATGAGATGGAGATAGCGTGTTCCGCAGAACAAAAATGAACTAAGCGCTTTTTATCTAAATAACTCGTAAAGTGTAGAATATTTTAAAAAATCGTTAGTAGCAGCCCTAGGTCATATGTTAGTGATATTATTTATCGAATTTTTGTCTTAATTAGATACACCATGAACGAATAAAACCGAAAATTCATTATTATTAGAGGTAGCTTTGTGATTTTTTTCTATCGAGGAAATTTCATTCCATTATGTTTTTGCTCAGGCAGAACCCTCGCGTATATAATGAAAATACCCATATAAAAATATTTTTTCATTTAAATACTATTTACTTGGTTAAATTTCAATTCTAAGATTGTTATTTTGCTTTATACGCAGTCTTAAGCAAATTTTGATAGAATTTGCCTAAGAGATAGCTACCCCACGAGATTAAACAAAGTATACTTTTTATCCCGAGAACATGGGTAGGCGTAGGATGTATCAGTCACTAAATAAAACGTTCATATTATCAAAATATCAATACCAGAGAAATACTCCCACGTAAAATATCCTAGTTATTTAAAAGTATGTTCCTAATGGGTACCTATTCTGGACTAACATCCATGACCGCTGATAGATTGGCTAAACTGTAGGACGTCTAACCTAAGTCAGCAGTAAATCATTCACCGAATAATCGACAGTGCTAACAGAAGTCGGTCATCTGTATAGGACTTAAATGCTACGGTGAAGTTAAATGCTACAGACGTAAGAACCTAACACTGTGAATTGACCCTTCTCACGATTGTAAATTGATATGTGAAACCTTACCACGTGAATAAACACGGGATCTTAGTGTTGAAAATCACGTTCGATGTAATTAGCAGCCTTTTCTACTGTTTGAAACATGTGGATATTTCGAGATAATTGGAGCGCGTGCTCCAAATAAAATCCATAGAATTCTTATGAGAAAGGCTTGCGTAATGACTGCGGATCAAAAGAGAGATGATAAAGAGATCTAAAATCAGATGAAGTCTCAATAATATATCGTGGTTAATCGAAATGAAACCTAATATGCATTTGTGCACGTTCCAACTTCAGTTGTTTCAATCTCGACTCTAAACTTGACTTGTCAGATTGTACAATTTTTTTAAAAAAATGTAACCTTGCCGAGTTTCTTGCCGGATTCTTCTCAGTTGAAGGCCGTGTTCCGAACCGGTGGTAACTTCAGTAAATTTGACCTTCATAAGTGCCCTTCTGGGGCCTAAATTGAATCAATGGCTTTGACTTTATTTCTCTTATAAGTTTTACCGAAACAGTCATTGCGGAGCTCGTTTTAATCTTAACAGAATATCATCCATAAGAAACAATTATTTAACTATGAAAATCTCATCCAAATCCGTGCGAATATTCTCTAATTACAAGCACACTACAAAAAAGATATACAGAACCAATTTGCATATTCTAATATGGTATGGATAATTTATGACGATATTGATAATCAATAACCAGTGGTAAACCACATCAATCAGTGATCAATCAGTGATCAATCAGTGGTCCCATTGGAGTACAGCATGGGGTTCTTCAAAAAGGGTCTGAAGAGATTTCTTCAGGGTCGGCAACGCGCGAGTGATGCCCCTGGTGTTGCAAGCGTCCATAGGCTACGGTAACTGCTTACCATCAGGCGGGCCGTAAGCTTGTTTGCCACCTTAGTGGTATAAAAAAAAAAAAAAAAAAAAAAAATCTCGTAACTTCAGAGAGACATTCGTAATCATCGGTGCGACTCAGAACACACCAACATACAAAACCCAAAGTGTGAATGCTAGAAACTGTACCCTCGTCACGTCACGACGCATCTGCGTAATTCTTGTTCTATAAACATTAGACTGTCGAAACGTATGTGTATTGCAGAATGACAATTATTGACTTTTCTAGTATTGAGGACTTTGACACTTTTTTCATCGTAATATTGGTAACTTATAAAGTATAGTGAATTTTCACGATCTTAACATTATTAGCCCTCCAATATCTGCATTTCAAACAAAATTTATAACATACGCATTGTTCAAGAAAAAATCAAGAATCTTTTGTGCCGAATTTTTGTTGAGGCAGTAATATTTCTAAAATACCTCTTCACTTGAAGAAAACAGGAAATACTTTTACATAAATAATAATGAATCTTGTATTCATATAAAATAAAAATGAATGAATAAAATGTGACAAAACTCTATGTCTGCCTTCTTGATCCTTGCAGAAAAGAAATTCTCTCAAGATGAAACGCTGGTGGCGTTTTTTTCATACAAACGTAATCCTCAGTTTCCTCTCTGGATAATGACATTAGAGTAATGATTATTTTACCATGCAATTTGTAGGTACCACTGTATGTCCCTCGGTTGTGTTTTTCTCCATAAATTAATTTTTATAAGAATTAGGAGCCTTCTAAAATCACAAAATCTTAACATTTTTAACACCCTTATCAGACGTCCAGAGAACAAATTTGACGAATATAATAAAAAAACGGAAAACCGACAGACATAGCTAAAGCCTTTCTTATTATGATACTTGTTTTTTTTTTAAATCGGTCCAGTTTTGGAGGAGGAAACCGGAGATTACGATATAGCGATTTCGTCTAATTTAATTAGGTATAATCGGTCCAAGCTGTAGTTGTCTCTATAAGGCTAGCTAGGGCACAGCGCGATAGCAATAGTTATGTTAAAAACCTATTTTTCAAATATCTTGCAGCCATCCTTTCCTCTTAAATTGCGCGTGTTCGTGCATATTTCTCTTCATGTTTGTATGTGTACGAAACTTAGCGTTTCTTCTTAAACACAAATGGTCCCATTTCCAAACGCTGTGGGAACCATAAATACAACAAAACCAAACAAACAAAATCCTACAAGTATCAAAACTGCTATAGCCATATATTGTAATGTTGGTGACAGTTATAAAACATAGAAATAAATATAATAGCCGCGTTGCCCCGGGCGGGCGCGCGGGCGACGTGATTGCAAACTCCTTTAATTAATTATATCCTTTTTCATTTCCAGTGGCGCTGTAATCAAAAGCCGGAGGGATCATCGAGTGATTACGAGCTTTATCACGAACCACACAAGAGGTGTTATTTGCAGGTATTCTCACTCAGTCATATAAATAGGTATTTTCTAATAATTGTAGGTCTAATAAAGTTATGGAACAGTGCCAAAATCTATAACACTTCCTTATATAATAAACTAAAATATAGTTATTACTCTAGTAGGATTGTAGGAAACCTATATACCTAAATTTGTAATTCTACTATATTAAATAAAGAAACATAATTGGACTGTTTTACAAAAAAACTTAAACCGACTTCAAAGTACAATAATCAAATCCTGATCTGATGACAATGGGACCAAACGGGAAGTGTACCCTTTCAAATAAAAAAAGAATTTTCCAAGTCGGTTAATAAACGATGGAGTTATGAGGTAACAAACATAAAAAAAATCGAATTGAGAACCTCCTCCTTTTTTTGAAGTCGGTTAAAAAGTATATTACTAAATCGGCTAAATATGAATATAAGTCGAATGTAAATAGTACAAACGCCGGTTCTGCGAATTCGTCAATAATAATAATAATAATAATAATAATAATAATCTTAAATCAATATTAACTCAATTAATATTAACTCCCCACAAATTGAGTTTAAAATATATCGTTCATTTATTTAACGGTTTATGCACATAATCGTTTCGCGGTGGAAGGATTCATTCGCATGTGCACAGTAATTTTCAAACACTCATTTGAATTTAAATATTTTCGATTAATGTTGGTAAATAATGGCATTATTTACCTTTTTCTCGAATTTATTGCGTGTTTTTCTTTAAATATTTGACCGAGCACTTAATTAACTATGTATTTTGGCATTTGGAAGCCCATCACACACGTTCATCACAGACGATATTAATATAAATCATAACAAGGCATATTACGATATATTTTCAATACTAAAGTTCGAGTGGCCTCACACGCAGCTATAATATACATATAGTTCTGTTTCTTCGCCAAACTGTACTGTAATTTATATTATAGCTGGGCATATTAATATATATTATAACTACGTCTGTGATGGGATTGACAGCCAGTAATCTGCTAGGCTTTGTAATGATCCGAAACACATTAATATTCTCTCTGGAATTGCTTTAGTCCATAGGTGACATGGTAACTCAACGGCCCATGAGTTCCAATCAATGGTGTCAACTTTTACAGATTTTACAGTTTTGGTAGTCTACTAATTCAATATCGTCGAAACCAAAAATATATATCGTTTATGATCCTGTAAAATTATAACGTCATAACCATGGGCGAAAAAAATCTGGACGGAGCACCGCCTTATAAGAAAGTGAAGCACTATATATTTCCAATGTATGTGTGAGTAAAGTAACACTGGCCCCAGTAGGCACAAGTAATACTGAGCCTTATTGTCACTGTCGAGACGTCTTAATGCGAAAGGACAACCTTTCGGTTTACTATGGTATACATAATATGTGTGTGTGGGGCTTGTATTCACGCGACGGCCCGGCTTACTTAGTGCTTCACTTTGTATAAGGCGACACTCCATCCTGATATTTTTATATGTCCATGTCACAACTCAGTAAAATATTTCAAACAAAACTCCAAACTCTTTTATTAAAATGTCGCTATTCTGACAAAATTCAAAATCATTTATTCAAATAGACCTTCGCAGGCACTTATGAAAAGTCTGACTCTAATACTCTAATACCGGTTCGGAAGGTTGCATTTGCTGAGAAGAGCCGGCAATAAACTCAGCAATTACTCTTTTCAAAACAAGCTTAGATTCATTACATAATATAGCCAGTTCCTTCTAGGCTTTGTGTGCTTACCACCTTCGGCTGCATCATCACTTACCATGGTGAGATTGCGATCAAACACAGGCCTTTAAACAATCTAATCGCACTGACAACATTTAGAAAACTTAAGCAGACTTGACATGTCCGTTTTTTTTTTTTTTTTTTTTTTTTTTTCTTTGCGAAGTTTGCATTAGCCAATGAGACATGTCAGTTAACAACCTCATTATCCGTAGATGAACAACCTGCGTCACGGGCACTGCAACGGGAACGGGCACGGGAACGCGTACAGCACGCAGATACCGCGCGGCATCGAGTTGCGGCCGCACACGCACACGCACACACACACACACACGCACACTCACACGCACACTACGCAGCTGAGCCACGCGACGCGGTCGTCGCGGCGCACGGCGCCCGCGCACGCGCTCTCCGTCGAGATGCTACAGCGGCACGGACATCTTGATTTCAAACGTTGACTTAGATGTTGCTCCTGGTTATATAAAATATATAAGGTCCTAATAAATTTGTGAATTTCCTCAAAAAACAAAATTCCGAAATTGAACTTAATATCAGCACAAAGTATTAATTTAAAAATTTATCATAAAAATACCCACGGATTATTTTTCTAATATTATTGCTAATGACCTATACATTCATCCCTCAAGAGGAAATTTACAAATTTATTCGGCCTATACCTTATATTTTCACCACAAACGGGATGTGAGGTAAAAAAAAAATCTTATTCTACCATCAGTTAGATTATCAATAAATATTGGACTCGTATTTTTTGCTTTATCAAATCAATAAAAAAATACAAAGATAAAATTCGGTAGTGGGGGCTTTTTACGTTACTTGTTTGTCAAAAGTGTCTCGGCGTGACATCACGCGGAACTTCAAAACATCATAGCTATTTTTTTATTTGATTGACAAAAGAAAAAAAATACGTGTCTAATATTTTTTAATAATGTAAATCTAGGACTAAGTATAATATTTATAAATTTTTAATTGAAATATGTTTTAAATTAAATGATCAAAATTTGTTTGTATTATAAAGTAGATAATAAGGTTTTTATTTCGAAAATTCAGCCGACCCCGATTCTAAACTAACAGAAAAACATGCCAGACTTATGTATATAATTTTTAAGATAATATCCATGAAGCAAATAGCCATAATATCGGGATTATTGCTTCATGATAATATCCGTCATGTTTTTCGGTATATGGCTCATACGACATTGATGTCAAAATTTTGACAATAGGGCCCAATATTTTCCAAAAGTCTATTTGATTTAAATATTGATTGTCATAACTTGTATAATATTTTTGTAAATATAAGAAAATATGAAAATCGGATCAAAAACAAAATGATAAATGTCGTAATAATATAGGTACCTATGTAAATATAGAATAATATAACATTTGTAAAGCTTTATGTGTATTTTGTACGAAATCAATGTGTTGAAAAAAATATAAATTCATTCATATAATTTGTCAGTGTACTTAAGTTTACGGACCAATTCGCAGTACTAATTAGCTTGAATGCATTTATTTTATTATTTAATATACAGTACACGTTTAGACGTTAATTTTATGTTAAATGTGAATTAAATCAATAACTGAGAAATAAATAAATTGTATGGTCAATAAATAAAACTTTGTATTATTTCGTCACATCCTAATATTTTATTTTATTTTATTTATTAGGCTTACCAAAGTGTGAACTATTACAAACTTAAATTAATACTCACAATCACTTATAGGTAAACTAGACAGACAAATAAGAATATGGAAAAATAATAAGTTTTTGTTAAAAATAAAAATTTTAATACATGTTTTTTTGGTGACTGTACTTTTTGCTGACTGTACTTGCATTGTCTCCCAATATACTAATGTACATCAAATATCAAGTCAATCCGACCACTGGAAGTGGGTGAAATTCGACTTGCAAGATTCCACCCGAACAAACAAACATACATACATACATTGCAAGCTAATTAAAAGCTTGTAATAAAATCACAAATTAATTCAAACAACGCTAAAAGCCAAAACAAAAGAGAAAACAAAAACAACAATAAAAAAATGAGATAGCAGAATGATGATATAATTTGTAAATATAATGTTATTTACTTTCTTCAAATCCAACAAAAAAAACTTTTAGTATTAAGTAATTAGCTGGAATCCTTTTTATTGTAAATTTATATCTACATGTGTCATATTAGCTGCACTTTTGTACACTTCTTTTGTTATGAATAAATATTATTATTATTATAGAAAACTTACAAAAAGTAATTAGTACTATTATGATAAAAAATAATTTGTTGCATCGTCAAATATAGACACGCGGAAGCGTGTCAAGTTTCAAGCCAAGTTCAAGAAATCTATAAAATGCTTGCTCAACTGGCCACTTTTTTTTATTAATCTTTAAATTATACATTCAATAGAAGCTGTTGTTGATATTAAAGGGAAACAACAAGGAGTATTGAGTTTACCAGTACATTTATGAATTCCGTGAGTCTACCTAAAAACCACATGAATTATAGCAACGACATTCTTAGCAAACGAGACGAGACAGTAAACTTAATATTTTATTCATGCTCACGATTCTCATCGTTATCTTATTAATTTTATTATATTATGTCAGGATGTTAGTTACTCAGTCATTCATGCCCGGCTTAGCGGATTTGTAAGAAATTTGGCTCATAGCTTTTTAATTTACTTATTTAGTATAATAAACCAATAACAGTCATACAAAAATTTCAAAAACTATTTAGATATGATTGTTATTATTCTTAGCATAAACTTTGGGGCTACCGCGTAAGTGAAATTCGTCAAATGGTCTTCCTTTTTTTAAAATTTTATTATATTTATGTGGGATAACGAAATAAATAGCTCGATTGGACGAAAGCAAACTTCTTTTATTTAAAATGTCGACTTATTCTAACAATAATTTTATGCACGTTCTTTTCAAATCTTACTTTCCGCCATCATGTCTTTCACACCACTCTCTCACTCACACATTCCTTTCATCTCTTTCACTCATTTAGATGCGTTCAGAAACACATCCCACATTCGGCCATCCTGCTCAAGTCTGGCCTCAGACTTGCCAAATGTTCTTATAGTAAAATAATAACTTTCCATAGCTGGAACATAAACTTATCCTAGTAACAATCAGTAAGTAAACCTATAACAATGTTAATATCAAAACAACATATAACAACTTTAACATCAAAACAACATAACTACTTACATGACTTTTTTAAAATAAAAATAAAACTCCTGAAACCACTTTACTTATTAAAATACTACTTAGAAAATAATAATAGAAATAACGTACGAGCCTTTGGCCACGATTTTATACAATCAACAGCTGTAGAAATCTTTAAAGGCCCTTCAGCAGCAGCATCAGCCGTTTCATCCGAAAAGCGATCATTTCCTACAACACGGCTTACTCTATATGGCCGCCCTAAATACTTTGCCTTTAATTTCAAACGTGTCCCAAATCGTATTCTCTTTATTGCAACTAAATCACCAACTTTATACTTAATGCTTTCTTTACGCTTCCTATCATAGCAGCTTTGGTTTTCTCCTTGTATTTTCAATATCTGCAACTTAGCCTGTTCTCTTAATTCTTTTTTATTTTTTATGTACTCTTGCCTATTTTCCTCTTCCAATAAAGATAATATTATTAAATCATCTTTATTCTGCCACTTTCCTATTTGTGTACCCACTATTTGCTCTTTCATAATAGATAAAATTCTTGGCTGTTGAACAACAGGTATTTCATCTTTCAAAATAGTTTTTATTTCAATTGGCGCTTCCTTACAATGCAAGGGCTTATAATCAACTAACATCTTTGCACTTCCCGAAATTTCAGGGTCGGGCACATATTCAACAGGATGCTGAACTTGTACTGACAAACAATTATAAATTTGTTGATCTGTCGTACTCGTATCTGTCTTATTTGTCATATCTGTCAAATCTTTCCCCTGTTTTTTATCATAGTCAATCGTAGACGACTCGACAGTGCTGCCAATATCCACAGAACCTCCGGCGTCGTCTATTGCGCATTTCATACACATGGAACTTCGCTTCCAACCTTGCGAACTTGCTTGAGCATTCGTGTCCGACTTCACTTTGGACGAATTTTCTGGAGTTTGCGTATTCACTGGAACACTGCATGACGTCGATAAATGACCATAATTGTTACACTTAAAACACTTTATACCCCGCTTACATTCACTGGCTACGTGATTCATGTCACCACAATTATAGCAGCGCCGACCTTGTCCTGAATGCATGCTTTTCTTTTCATCAGACTTCTTGCTATCGCCTCGCTGCTTTCTTCCCTTAGCTTTTATAGTTTCATAAATCTCTAACTTCTCCTTCAGCGTAGAATAGGTGGTAACGCCGTATAACATAGCTTTATTTGTCTCGTAGTCTACTATCCCGTCAACTATGTATTGGATAGCGACATAATCTGCTAGTTTTCCTCTTTTTCCAAGCTCCTTCATAACTAGCATGTACTCGTAACATGTTTATGTATGTTTTTTCTTCCTATTAGTCATTAATTCGTGTATTTCCTTAGAATTCACGGTGTCAGGAAACTCTTTGAGCAGCGCAGTCTTCAGTTCATCATAAGTTCTAAAAACATTTTCAGATTTTAACCATAACCCCGCGGTGCCGATGAGCGACCGACGTGCCACAATTAATTTCTGTGTAGCGGTCCACCCAAAAATCTCCGCGTTGTCGTCAATATCCTGCACCCATCTTGTCGATGTATAGGATTTGTCACTGCCGCAAAATTTTTCAATCACAGTATCTTCTGCAAAATTATGCGTCGGCTGCATGGGCTGAATAGGAGCAACTTCTCCTCGACCCATTTTTAATACGTCTTCTTATAATATTCCGTCTTAAATACGATGCCACCACGTCCGCCACACCGATCCGTCTTTTCGGCAATGATATTATACTATCTTTTTATTATAATATCATTGCTTTTCGGTTAGACCCGCGGCGCACCCCGTTCTAGAACAATCTTCGTCTTTTCGATTTATTTCGTATCCCGGACGAGCCCCCAAAAATGTGGGATAATGAAATAAATAGCTCGATTGGACGAAAGCAAACTTCTTTTATTTAAAATGTCGACTTATTCTAACAATAATTTTATGCACGTTCTTTTCAAATCTTACTTTCCGCCATCGTGTCTTTCACACCACTCTCTCACTCACACATTCCTTTCATCTCTTTCACTCATTTAGATGCGTTCAGAAACACATCCCACATTTATGGTCTTGTGATCGATTGACCCGCTTGACGTCAAAATATTATTGAACTCCAGATAATGAAATTATAATACAGCCCAGTTTAATGATATTCATTAAAATTTACTTACGCGGTATTCCCGCTGTCCCCGGCAAAGTCCTCCCTTTTCCTTTTCTACTCTTCTCGGTCGCGTCGGCTGCTCGCCATAGCGGTTCATGTAGAAGTCTAATTTTAATCTTCTGGCCATCTCCAGCGAGGTCTGCCGCGACGCAACTTGGGATCCACCCTGTGTTAACTTTCGCCCACATATTCGGCTTGTGGCACACGTTACCAGCCCAGTCCCACTTCAACTCAGCCGCCTAAGATTACCAAAAAACATAAAACCCTCGGGAAAAGGTAAGTGAAGCCAGAAACGTAATTGACGTCTCAAAGTCTGTAGATATAAGTTTTATCAAATTGATCAAACTATTTTATTTTTGTGCCTGCTTAGTTCTTAAACTTAATTCCTTAGGCCTAAAATCCGTGAAGGCTTAATGCATTGTAAGATAAACTCCGTCTAAGATCATTATGAATTCGAGAATGGAATTTTAATTAAGACCGACTGAGAACTTAGCGGAAAAATAGTTGGTCTAATTTATTAGATTGCTTGGGGTACTTACGGACATTTCAGTGTTTTTTCGTAAGTATGACTATTTCATTTAGCAACAAAAGAAATAATAAGAAAAGCACGAACAGGACTGGCGGCCATGACAAACATTTCTCATAAGCGGTCGACATTAAATAAACAGACTCGATAACCAAAGAATCCGTCTCCAATTCCGTACCGAATGACACCATCACGTTTTTAATCAAAACGAGGAAGGAGTAATAGAAAACCATGTCTTTGCTTTAATAGACTATGTTTTCGTCCGCAGTTTTACCTGCCAGGTTAAATGTATTCCGATTCTTTTCAGTTGAAGGCTGACTGCTGTACTGGTAGTAATTTCAGTAAAATTGCCGTCTTAGGTAGGCCTCATTGAATAAATGAATAAATGGTTTTTGTTCACCAAAAACTAAAGCTAACTATGCAATTAAAAACCTACTTCTGCTTAGCTATCATAAAGATTGAAGTTTTCCATTAAATGGCATTGTAAAGTAAAAAAAAAGTTTTTCTGAGACTGAGACACATGAAATTACGATATTGCTGAAAATATAGTACTCTTTCGGAAAACGCCTCAGATTCAGATTCAGATTCAGATTCTTTATTTTTGCAAGAACATGGTATTCATATAATAGATGTTATCCTTAATATTATAACATTTAAATAACATATTCTCCCACAGGGGCGTGCAAAAGTACATACAATAAAATATTCATTACATTAATAGATACTATAAAATATCATAATCAATATATCCACATAACAAACACTTTTGGAGAACCTATCAAATAATAATTGGACGAAGAATAATTAATATAATATTTAAATCCCTAAAAAATAATCATTATAATTTCATTACAATAATTTGATTAATAAATTACCACTTTTGTTTTGTAAAGTCATCAATTGTATAAAATACTTTAACACCCAGCCACTCTCGTAATGTTTTCCTAAATTTATGTATGGGTAAATCTTTTATATTGCTCGGTAGATTGTTATATATTCTTACACACATACTATAGCAGTTTTTATGGTATAGAGTTGTCCTAGGCAATCTATCCAGAACCAGTCTGTTACAATTTCTGGTATTTCGAATAAAATATTCCGAGGCCGTCACAAACAAATCTTTGTTTTGTTTGACAAACATACAAGCTTCAAGGATATACATAGATAAAGAAATAGTGGTTTACATGAATCATGGAATTTTGCCTCTTCAATCTAGAATGAAAGTTGTGATATGTTACGGTAACAGAGCTTCCTTGGCCGGGAAATTGCACATATTTCCTGTTTGCGGGAGAACTAATGATGACGTTCGTATAAAATTAAATTAGTTGATTCGATCTAGTCTAAACGAAATTAGTCAATAAGTTTTAGGTGAAATTTCTTGTCTTTTTTGGTTCAACGGGTACAGTAGTACTCAATTAATATGGCTTACCGATGTACCTGCGCAGAAGATACATTTTCAAAGCGTGGGAAACGCTATTGGCCGACAGCTGCCGTCATGTTAGCACGCGCCAAGCACGCGCCGTGCGGAGGGGCGTGACTTGCGAGTGGGACGGAACTAACAGCTGCAGTGTATTATGAACCTTATAGTAGTGATCTAAGGTTAATAGTAAGTTTTAAGCATTCTTTCGTTAATCTTCGGGGCCATACTTTCTTTTCTGTGCGAACGAAGATTCACGACGCGCCATATAAGTTGGGTAATACTGTAAACGTTATGGGAAATTGAAATAGAATTCTGCGATTACTTTCTGAAGTATCTGACATTGTTTTGTCGGTCCCAGTTAGTGTGACCAAATCTTTAAATTAGGTATTTAATTAATATAATGTTAAGGTTAATCAGTTAGCATTTTATTATTATGTTGCTTACAACCTCATGAGAATGTTGAGATGGATGTGTGGAGTGACAAGAATGGATAAGATAAGGAATGAGTATATAAGGGGAAAGTTAAGCTACGCCTGTCGTGGTCGGTACCTGGATGTGTGACCGCCAAGTGGTATTTCAAATCGAGCGTTTCCGTGCTTCGGAAGGCATGTAAAGCCGTTGGTCCCGGTTATCACTTAATTGTGATAGTCGTTAAGCTAGTTGGATGCCTCCTAGGCGGCTTGAAAAATTCCAACAGTAGGTTGACCACTAGCCTACCTCCACCGATCCGCAGTGGGCACGCGTGGTGGAGTATTGCCCATTCCCTTCCACCTTCATTTGTGAAAGGAGGCCTGTGCTCAGCAGTGGGACATTATAGGCTGATGATGATGATGATGATATAAGGGGAAGCTTGAAAGTAGCGCCAGTGACTGAAAAGTTGAGAGGGAATCGTTTAGCGTGGTATGGACATGTTATGAGGAGTATTGAAAGCCACGTCACCAAAAGAGTTATGAATATGAAAGTGGATGGATATACGGGAAGAGGAAGACCGAAAAAGAGATGGATGGATTGTGTGAAAGATGATATGTGTAAGAAAGGAGTGGATTCTGGTATGACGGTCAGAAGAAATGAATGGAAGAAGCGTACATATTGCGCCGACCCCAAATGATTGGGAACAGGGCAGGCAGATGATGATGTTGCTTATAACCTCATGTGAAGTTACAAAGCCCATAAATAAAGAATAAAAAATTAACAAGGTAAAAAGAGTCTTTTACAAAATAATATAATAGACAAATAAAATAACAGTAAAATAGTTATTGTATAATTGAGTACCAAATAATCCGCTTAAGCTTTTTCATGTTTTTAGTAAGATTTTTATGAACGGGAAAAAAACAATTATTCGAAAATAGCTTTCATTAATTTACGGTATAAGTAACAAACAAATAACAAAAAATCTATCTTTATTATTTATCTTCACAATCAAGAACTAATAACATTGCCCTAAATATAATTTGGCGATTACACCCGAATTGAGGGATAGAGGAAAATTGATACAGGAAGACATTTCCTATTTTCCTTTCGATCGTTTTATTTATTATTGACCTTCGTGATTTACTGTTACGGAAGTTAGGGTAAAATCAACCGTTATTTAAATAATTGCCCATGATAAAAAAACAACAAACAGTTGTTAAAAATATTTTCTAGTTAATAATGAATATATTATTTCAGCAGACAAGCAGACTGACGTTGTGTGCGTGTTCACGCAGGGGGTCGCCAATATGACACCGACCTTATGGTGCGTCTACGCTAGGCGAACCGAGTACGACTGAGCCGCTCTTTGTTCGTCGTTCGGACGTATGATGAGGCTAAAACATGAGCGCTATGCGAAGCCCTGTGTTCGTCAAAGAACTGACAATTGGCGGAGCGTTGTCGAGCGCGAACCGAACGCTCGTTCGAGCCTCGTCCTACGCTACGCGAATTCGTACTCAGCATGTACTCGGTTAACCTAGCCTAGACGCACCTTAACAAAGCCTAGAAGTTAGTTGTTAGCTTTTGCATTATTGAAAAGGATTTGATTTTGCTATGAAGTCTAGAAATTTCACTCAACAAATAATGCTCGAGAAGCTTTTTTATTAGACTCTGTTCTTTTCTTAATTTTTACGACGTCGGACTTATAAAATGATAATATGAGTTTTTGTGTATGTATTTGCAACTAGTGGACTACTAAGATCGGTTCATTAAAGACAGATGCTAATATAATAAATAAACTAAAGGTAAGCCAACGAGAGGAGATGAAATATGTATCGTGATTTGTGATACAGGAAAGCGGTCGGTAAAGTAGCTGTCAACATAATACAATTTGAAAGTTTGTTTACATTATTTATCTCGTCTCGTTGGCTTACCTTTATATGAATATCATTTAATACCTCCTCCTATATATAACAAGGACTAAAGCTCTCATAATGAGTGGTATTATCAGAGAAAGCAACAAGTACAATAACTCTACCAAAGTTAGAATTGAACCGCCGAAACTTAGCGAAAATACGCCCCCGTAGGTTGCTGAAAAAGAAAGCAAAGATGCGTTATTATTCAGAAACTAAACCAAGAATTGAAATAATACAAACACAGAAACTAGTCTTTAAACAATTTTTACATATAAAAATATTCACTTTCATTCATATTGATGAAGATGAGTTTCTAAACTTTTTAGTAAGACTGATTTTTTTGTACTACATTTTATAAAGTTATACGATTGTATCTGATGGTAAGTGGTACCCATAGCCCCATGGACGCTTGCAACTCCCGGGTCATCACTCACGCACTACCCCAGTGAGCTTTGGGAATCTTACCCACTTAATGACTGGTAAACGAATATAGGTTTACTCCACTTTGTAGGATCGATTGTAGGACACTGTAGTTAAACTTTAGTTATTATATAGGGTGACTGGTAATTAGTAAACGATACTTAGACACATGATTGTACTCATGATAACAAACAACATTCCCAAAGAAACAAATAGGGATATATAACAAAATTTAAAAAAAAGTTGATTGTGTATTCTTTCATGTTAGGTACTAAATATTATTGACCCATGTGCTAAGTAAATTAAAAAAAATGTTTCATTAGAAAAGTTGATTGTTATCATGAGTACAATCATGTGTCTAAGTATCGTTTACTAATTACCAGTCACCCTATATAATAACTAAAGTTTAACTACAGTGTCCTACAATCGATCCTACAAA
This sequence comes from Polyploca ridens, assembly GCA_951394255.1. Taxonomy (NCBI): domain Eukaryota; kingdom Metazoa; phylum Arthropoda; class Insecta; order Lepidoptera; family Drepanidae; genus Polyploca; species Polyploca ridens. The sequence goes on along the minus strand of OX596250.1, from coordinate 688,662 downwards.
GTGGAGTAAACCTATATTAAAAACCTGTCATGAGCACAAAGCAAATAATAAAATTAGCGCCCACGCGAGCGCGTGATTTATCCCTTGCTCTGTGGACATCGGTCTGTGGGAGGTTCTCATAAAGTAAAAAGAGGTTTACTTACCAATAAAATAATTATAATCGATCAGAAGTGACAGTTTATAGCAGTTGCAGTGAGACTTGCCAAAATATACCTGCAGAGAGGCCAACTGGCTTATATTCTGCATATTTCTGAAAGGTTATAAAAAACGAAATGTCAATCAGAATTATATGTGGGAAAGGATTAATCTATAAATTGAAATAAAGTCGACAAATCCAATGCAACTCAAATATCTCGGTATCAGATATACAGTTCCAATGGCAATATATATGTAGATGAAATCCCATTTATATTGTGACATTCGTTTATAAAACGTAAAAGAGACACTACAGTAGTACTCAACTGATATGGCTTACCGATGTACCTGCGCAGAAGATACATTTTCAAAGCGTGGGAAACGCTATTGGTCGGCAGCTGCCGCCATGTTAGCGCACGCCGTGCGGAGGATCGTGACAGCTGCAGTGTATTATGAACCTTATAGTAGTGATCTAATATTGATTGTAAGTTTTAAGCATTCTTTCGTCAATCTTCGGGCCATACTTTCTTTTCTGTGCGAACGAAGATTCACGACGCGCCTTATCAGTTGGGTACTACTATATAATACTAAATTCAGTGAATTGAACTATTTTATGAAACAGTTGTCGTCAAAACTTTATAATGTAAATTGTATTTCAAATAACACTTCTATTATAACTTGTCTGAAGTATGCAGTAATTGTTCAGTCAAGTCCTATTCAATTATTAAGTCTGATTTTATCTGTTGCTTCAATTCTCTGAGAAACGATAATTATCTTCGACAATTTATCAGTAATATTTCACTGTATTACTAGTACACAAAGTTCAATTTAGCAGGAACTGTATCTCAAAACAAACGACATATCGTCGATTTTGATTTTTATATTGTCAGTAATAGGGTATAAATTGAAAGTCAGCACAGTGGGTAGTCCAGCTGTACTATTCTGAACTAATTCTACCGAATTATGAGTACCTATATGCTGGTTCTTAATATTAAATTCTACATACAATGGAACAGTTTATAAAGGAATTTGGCTTGGTCTGGAAATCGATTGGCTAAAAAGCTATTACAACCAATTTGTGATAATTCATTTTTTTTTAATTCAAAAATATTTAATCAAAAATTTGGTATGGATTTTTGAGTAATTTATTTTGAGCTGAAACTTGTTATAGAGAGTCTATACCTGATGTAGTCTTCACCCCCTTTTGGATAAATATATCCCTTCCGTGACACGTCTTATATCTATGGTTTCAATCTACAACATTCTGATCGTAAGTTTTGTATAGCATTTATAACTTTAACTTTATAGGTATCTTTTGAATCAATTAAAAAGTTTGACTCGCAAAGCGTTCTATCGACGATATTCAAATGAACAAGTAGCTCTGAAGAAGTGCAAACAGTCGATTTAAATTTAAATTGGTTGCTTATTGATGTTAACTTTTTAAATTTATCTGTAATTGAGTTGTATTGTGATGATTTTGCTTTGGAAAATAACGGCCATATGGTCCATGTAATTTTCTGTTTACAATAAAGGACATTTGTGTTTGTATAATTTAGTAAACCTAAATTATTTTACCTTTACGTAATTAGATAGATAATATTTACTGGATTAAAGCTACAACATAATCAATTAGTAAAGTTTGATAACGTTCAAAATAAAATCATAATATTTATTTTTATTATATAAAATATTTCCTAATTTCTACAAATAAATCTTTACATCACTTACCTATTCAGATTTTGCGAAAATTAATTTTATGTAACATTTTTCCTTCTAATTTTATACGAACCAATTTTGTAATTCCATAAAAGCATTAAGAGCAGCTTAGAAAGTCCATTACGTCCAATCTCAGTTCCGTACGATATAAAAATAATAATTTCAATATCTTTTTTATCCTATCTAATAAGGTAAAAGCTAGTCTATAAATATGACGGGCCAGTTGGCGCAGTTGGTTAAGGTTCACAAAAAAGTAGTATATGTATTACATATATCAGTTATCTGGTCTCCATAGTACAAGCTCTGCTTAGTTATTAATATAATATAAATATAAATATCCTGGGACATTTTTCACACACGGTCATCTGATCCCAAACTAAGCAAAGCTTGTACTATGGAAACCAGATAACTGATATAATACATATACTACTTTTTGTTTGTAAATACATACTTAATATACATAATTACACCCAGACTCAGGACATACAGACATGTTCATGCACACAAATGCATGTCCTGTGTGGGAATCGAACCCACGACCTGCGGCGCTATAGGTTAAGATGCCACGTCTTAACCAACTGCGCCAACTGGCCCGTCAAAACTATAAATATTATATGTCTGTTTGCTTCAAATTTAGCTTACGTAGGTTTTTAACTTTTTTTTTCAGAGCCTCCGCTATCACTGGGTTTTATAGCTCTACTTCAGATCCGTAGTTATTTTCTTATATTCGATTTATTATTACATGTATTAATTTTTTCTTACAAAAATTTACGCTAAAATAAAAAATACATATACTGTCCATGTAACATCATACTACCTACTATAATACAAATGAGATATTTATTTACCTATAAAACACAGATGATGAAATTAAACTAGAACACAGATACGACTGGGCCAGCCACGTGAGCCGCATACCGCACGATTATGTGTGCTAAAGTTACCACAGGGTGGATCCCACAAAATGTTACGTGGCAGGCCTCGTCGGAGTTGGCGAGATGAATTGGACTCCTACAGGAAGAAATTGTTCACCGTAGCAACCAGCCGGGTATGAAAAAAAACAATAGCTTTTGTACATAATGGAAAAACAAGCCTTACAAATGCCCCTCCTTGAGTTCTTTAAACGCCCACACCGAATTCTAATCAGGTCTTGCGAAATAGGTCACATTTCTAGGGTTCTGTTCCTGTTCTCTTAAATATATTATTTTATTAAAATATTCAAATTAAGAACTCAGGAAACTTAGGCGAGGATGGGCCTGTGGTATTGACGGTCTTAGAATGACGTTGCGGTTTCGGTGAAGGAAAGTACCGCGAAGAAACCATTGCAGGGTGGGGTACTAGTATCTATCGGACTGGCCTCCACCCTCAAGCTTATAATCTATCGCCAGTACCGACCCGTGTATTGAGAGCACACATCTCACTTACCACGGTGAGATTGTGTTCGAATATCTATAAGGTCCTAATAAATTAGTGAACTTCCTCTTGAGGGAAATATTTTTTCTTTTACTTGTATGGAGAGCTTCTATGCAAGACAAAGAAAAAAAATATTTTCGGTTTTTTTTCTATTATTTTTTGATTACTAATGACCTATACATTCATTCCTCAAGAGGAAGTTCACTAATTTATTAGGACCTTATATATAACAATATAAAATTCAAAGTCCTGACTGACTGATTGACTGACCTATATATCAACGCTGGTCCTAGAGACATAAAATTTGAAGAGTGTATTCTTTGTGAAGAGTAGGTATCCACTGAGAAAGGGTTTTTCGAAATTCCACCCCTAAGAGAGTGAAACGAGGGTTGAATTTTCTGTGAAACATATTATTATACACGTAGGTTCTTGCTTTTTTCATGCGTTTTTATGATTGCGTATTATACTTTATTATGTAAATAAAAATTGTTTTGAAATAAAAAAGCTAATAATATAGTAATCAGAATATAAAATTCAAAGTCCTGACTGACTGACTGATATATCAACGCACAACCTAAACCGCTGGTCCTAGAGACATGAAATTTGGAGCGTGTGTTCTTTGTGAAGTGTAAGTATCCACTAAGAAAGGTCACGTGTATCACAGTTTTACCGAAATGGGGCTTAAACAAAAAAAAAAACAATTGAGAGGGAGTGAGAGCACTTCTAATGTGTTTTTGGAGAAAAATATTTCATTTGTTTCCTGTACGCCACGCGGTCGAAGCCGCGGGCAGAAGCTAGTATTCACATTAGTTTTAAAGACAATGATAGCTCAGTGATATTGACGTCGGATACCGAGACGAAGGTCCCGGGTTCGAATCCTACGATGAGCTTGAGCTTTCGGTGAAGGAAAACATCGTGAGGAAACCATAGCACGGTGGTAGGGTACTTTATAGTACTTGATTTGAAAATCTGTCGCCAAGCACCTGTCGGTGTGTTCCGACAGCTGCACTTGAGAGCCAGTTCCTTCTACGCTTTGTGTGCTTACCACCTTCGGCTGCATCATCACTTACCATGGTGAGATTGCGGTCAAACACAGGCCTATAAACAGTAAAAAAAAACACAAAAAAACAAAACAATACTTACGTTTCAGGTCTACGTGCAGCCATAATAGTCGATTGAATACTGGACGGTGGAGGGGTCGTCGGTAAACTGCAAAATAGACCACAATATACTTGGTTACTTCTCATGAAACAAAATGTTTACAGTCAATAAACCATTCAAATTTCAAGGTTCCAGATTCAGATCCCGTGGTTGGTCATTCAGTTTTTCTTTTATATATTACTAGCTGTCCCCCCCGGTTTCACCCGCGTTCCCAGGATAAAAACCCTATGTCCTTCTCCATACCATAGGCTATCTGCATGCCAAATTTCATGATGATCCGTTGAGTAGTTGAGGCGTGAAGGCGTAACAAACAAATAAACAAACTCACTTTCGCATTTCCCGGGATGAAAGTAGCCTATAACACTGGAAGATAATGTAGCTTCCTATTAGTGAAACTGGTAGTTCCAGAGATAAGCACGTTTCAACAAACAATCAAACAAAAAGCTTAGGCTTTATTATATTAATAATATTAATCAGGATAAAGATTCTCCATGTATGATGAAATTGACGTCAGACGCCGTCATGAAAGTTGTGATATCGTCAGGTCTTCAGAATTTAAAGACGTCACGTTAAAGTTACTTTACTTACCCTGAAAAGGGTTGTGCGTATTATTCTTTCTATATGAATGAAGCTGTAAAAATAAGTTTCAAAGACGTAGAGACGTAGTATTATTATAAGGGTCCTAAGTTTTTAGGAGCCGTTGTTGGATGAAATTGGGCAATTAAATTTATAAGTAACACAAGTTTTGATTGAGTGAATACAAAAATAATAATCACATTTATGCTCTTTTTTTGTTTTGCTTGTTTTATGATGTCAAATCGTCAAATCTTCGTGTATTGTCTGATAAATAATATTTTTTAGCTACAGAGCCTATTTTTTAATATTAAGCGCTTTTTTTTAATCAAAGGGGCTTGTGTTTGGCCACTGACCCGCCCATAAGGGACGATGACGAAGCCTAAGATGGAACACGCTTACCAAGAAGGAACCTGTTCACTCTGGGCTGGAAAGTCCCTAGGTTATATGAGTCAGGAAAGACAGACGCCGAAAGCAAGTTCCACTCTCTTGCTGTCCGCATTATAAATAAGGATGCCAAACGCTGTGTCCGTATTTTATTCATAGTTAGTATATAACATTCAATTACATAATAATCTTGGAATGTCATGACATTGTAATTTGAACTCTTTCTACATGAAGAAACAGTTGATGTTGGTAATAGAGCAAGCGCTTCTTATTTAAAAACAAATAGGCTTTGCTTGACAAATTTATGAATTTTAAGCACTAATTCTGAAATATTTAAGACTTTCTGTTGGAGGTCGTTGGGCTTTCGTGCTCTCTAAGTGCTGGTCGAATATCACGAAACTCGGCTATTAATGACATCAGGGCTCTTGTTGTCGCTAACGTGCTTTCCGTATTGGAACCAGTTGGTATTGCGCGGGGCGAAGAGACCGGATGGTATGTCTTTGATCCCTTGGAGTGTCGGCAAGTCGCTGGTGTGGGATGCCACATGTGTCGATACACTCGCGCCATCTCACTTACCGGCGACTTGTAAAGCTGCAGGGGCAGCTGCGGCCAGTGCGGAAAATTCAAAAAATACGCATCGATTGGACCCAACTATATTTTTGTGCCTTTTGCGGTCGAGACCATGGGACCGTGGGGGTCCGAAGCTCGCCGTTTTGCTCGCACTTTGTCATCAAAATTGATCGAGACCTCCGGAGACCAGCGGGCGGGGAGCTATTTCCGGCAACGCGTCAGCTTGGCTATCCAAAGAGGAAACGCTGCCAGCCTTCTGGGAACCCTGCCGTTAATCGGAAGCAGCGGCAGGCTTGAGGAAATTTTCTATATATAGATTGTATTTTGTACATATTTGTTGGAGGTTAAAATCTATACTTACATGATATCTTGAGGAAAATTTTCAGGCAAAAACAGTCCTAGATCGCTTGTAATACTGTACTTCTTGTCTCTACATTCAATAAAGCATAACGGCTCGCAATGCATCTCTTCAATTGACTTATGAACTGAAATGGGAAAGTTTGTTTCACATATTGCTTGCGCAATCATATTATAATAACTGAATTATTTGGCAAAATATACCTTAATATCTTAAATTAATTTTGTTATCCCAATAAAGTAATGGATCCACTGGTAAAATCGTGGAATAGGAACATACACCTATGTTATATACACTGATTTTAATATTCCTTTTTGTTACACTTAGTGTCTAAACCGGGCTAACTTTGGCTGACTGCGACTTCGCCCGCATTATAAATGCATCTATTATTCCTAATTAAATGGAATTCAAATTTATGTTGAAGGCTTCCAAACAGTGAAAGCCTCTCGGTGTATTTCGGCAGCTACACTTAGTTCTTTTCTATCTTCTAACTAACCACATCAATATCTTGACAAATTGTTAGTGTTACAATGGCCCTGATTCTGTTGTTGACAACTAAACTAATTTTAATGTCACTATGTCTCTTTCTAACAAAGAACATAAGAAAAGGATGTAAGAAATTTAGTCCTGTCAAATTAGTCCAATGCTTGTTTTCAATATAAATTTAGTCGCCATCTATCGCGGTTACGTCAAAATACACGCAAAATAAGACGGCAAACATTAATTTGACAACTTAAAATATGTTCTATCCTTTTTCAATAATGTTCGTAAGAAAGAGATGAGATGTGACTAAAATTAGTTTAGTGCGATTTACAACAGAATCGGCACGAATTTTGATCATAGTCGAGAAATCGCATCGCAAATGCACGGTTGCCTCAGTAACGAAATAAAAAAATCCACGAATTTTTTCACACTCGGCCATCTGACTTCAAACTTAATACTTGCGCTGTGGATATCAGATATGCTACATAAACTAGTTTGTCGCACCGGTTGCGCATTTGTAGCATTAGAATAAACTTCCGAAAAAAATCTCTAAGTGATGGTTATATTAGAATCATAGAATTTGTTATTTTCTAAATATTTCCACCAAGATTCAAAAGAAAATTTATCATCCACACAATTATCTGTCATGGTGGTGATTGAACCTACCTGTTATTGGACAGAAAAGACTTGGATGGGATGAGCACAGAACATAAGCTTTAGGTACTAGACTCTTACACACAGCTGCGAGAGACCGGCAGACCCAAACTGAGAATGAATATGATGAAACTAAACCAATACATACCGGTAACATTGTTCAGGCAGAGCAGATCTTCAAACTCGCAGATGCGCACAGACTTTTCTGAAATGGTATTACTGCAATATATCACCTAAACCATCGATATTAGAACTAAAATATGAATAGGGTATAGTGGTTATGGATAGGACATATTGTTTGATAACTATTAAATTTGAAAGTTATGAGTGGAAGGCATATTGGAAAGGCGATCTACTATAGGAGAAATTCCATAGTCCTTTTCGATATTTCTATGCCTCCCAATCCCACTACAGAAGATCTTTAAGTAGATACGTAGACACACTACGACACTGTACCATTGTGTAAAGTGAACATATTTATTTTTTTCTGAATTTGATTCACAGTCAGTCACCAGACTTTAAGCGAATGCGTTGTATGATTTTAATATGTCGAGAACGGTGGCCAGTGCCAACATTTCAAGCTTAAATAACTTGGTCTCTTTTTAGCCTTTGGACCATATTTGTTTTATTCAGCAGCCCAGCAAGGGGTGGGCTGGGTGGGATGGTAGACGCTCAGCATGTTGTTTTTTAAAGCGCTGTATCTCTGTTGCAACTATCGGCATGTACAGATATTCATGAACATCTTTGTTCTTAGTGAACCATGGCGTATTGACAATGGTTCTCATTATACTGTTTTGTACTCTTTGAAGGCAGGTGATGTTACTTTTACTGGCTACTCCCCACAATTGGAGCCCATATGTCCAGATAGGCTTCAAAATGGAGTCGTAAATGAGGAGTTTGTTGTTTACATCATTATGGGATATTTTAATCAAGCTTCCACCCCGCGGGTTTTATTATCACCAGAGTATTTTAGTGTATATCAAAATTTATTCTTAATAGTTCAGCTGAAACTAAATGTCACGCGAATGACTTACTCAATTAACTTACCTCTAGGATATTTAAATGGTACACATCCACAGCTTTCTAAGTAAGTCTTCATTTTGCATTCAGTCTGGCAAGTCTCGTAGCTGTATCTATTAGTATGAGCCAAGTTGACCTCATCATGGAACACGCAGGATCTCTTATTGACGTCTACTCGTCTCACGTCAGATTCACTTTGGAAGACCATCGGCTCTACTTTAATGTCCATTGATTCTCCTAAGGTTATGTATCTGTATAATATTGTGGTTTCTGGATAATCGTTTGGATCGCATAACATTATCTGAAAATAAAGATAATTCATATAATTTAATTAGATAATTGACGGGCCAGTTGGCGCGGTTGGTTAAGACTGGTTAAGATTCCACCTTCTTCCATCGCACCGCAGGTCCTGGGTTCGATTCCCATACAGGACATGCATTTGTGTGCATGAACATGTATGTATGTCCTGAGTCAGGGTGTAATTATGTATATTAAGTATGTATTTACAAACAAAAAGTAGTATATGTATTATATCAGTTATCTGGTTTCCATAGTACAAGCTCTGCTTAGTTTGGGATCAGTTAGCCGTGTGTGAGGAATGTCCCAGGATATTTATTTATATAATTAAGTGTTCCCGAGATATTTAATGTTTCTTTTTTTATTTCCCTTATTTATATTTTCAACCAAATCGATGGTAGTGAAATAAAGATCCGTAAAAAAAATACTTTTAATAATTTTATTATGGTATCGTAGATATGGTTGTTGGTAGCTGGATCTCTGCCAGAGATCGTAGCACCCCTTGCCCCACCGTTAACGTGACCGCTACCGTAGCTCGGGATAGTGGGGCTGCCGGGGACTGGGGGCCGTTGCTGTGTTTGTGTTATCATTAGAAGGGTATTACCGTATCACCACGCTTGGCAGGCGGGTTGATGGTCGCAATAGTAATGACGTATCACAGATGGACGCTGCTACCCGCCCCTAGTGTATATTCCCTTAGTCACCTTTTAAGACACCCTCAGGATTGTAAGGTTTGGCCCTATTCTATGCCGGGAACCACACGGCAAACCTGGTTACGGTGGACCACGTCAGAGTCGTTGGGTGCCGTTGGATGTAAGGGGCCCAAAACTGTTCGAAGCGGAAGCCAATTAGGGAGGTCTGTGTTAAGCAGTGGACATCCATAGGCTGATATGATGATGATGAGATGGTTATTGGTAAAACACTAACAATCTTGCAGGACTGTTTTACTTACATCATAAACAACAACTTTTGTTCCATGACATTTAATAATTCATTAGATTTTAATTCAACAGACTTCATAAAAATCCTTAGATGACCTTCGAGTTTTCCCAACACCATTTTTGTGGTAGAAATGATTGTACTTCGCTTGTACGACAATCCTAGTCCAATTGGAGTTAAAGGTCCTTTATTAATAACTTGACATAAGTTTAGTGGTAAAGTGATTTAGCCTTTGTTATGGTTGTATGCCTCGAACACAGACCATTGAAAAAAAACTCGCCTAAATATCAGTCTGATGAAAATGTTCCGTATTTCAAGTTGTATTATTATGACTATAAGGTTCTTTATTATAAAAATAACTTTAGCAAAGAAATGAATATAAAAACATAGGCGATTTGAAATAAGTTATTCTGTTGAGTCAAGTCACGCAGTTATGGGACACTTCTTTACTTAAGACTCGAATTAAAAATGGATTCTTACGTGAGGTGACTGCAAAAATGTTAATAAATCTTTTGAAAACCAGTCCATATTTTTACTTTCAACACTAATAAAATCCCACAGAGAGAGTTCTAGATTTTTAATCTATGCGGCGCCTTTGATCAATGCACACAGAGAACTCAGCGTTCAAGAGAACGCGAGTTCTGTCAGAGTTCAATTCTCTAAAGCAGGCAGTTGAGGTGACACGTCTGAGCTATCACTGTCTTATTTACTGAGTGAAACAATGCAGAAAGGTCAATGGGCATTCTGGCCCATAAGCGGCCATTAATGAAACTAAAGTAAGGCCAATGAGACGAGATAACGAATGTTAACAAACTTTTGCTTGCTGTATGTATAATTTACCTTTTGGTACGGGATACTAATTACATTTAATGTAACTTTCATCATCTGCCTGCCCTGTTCCCAATCATTAGGGGTCGGCACAATATGTATGCTTCTTCCATTCGTCTCTTCTATCCGTCATACTAGCATCCACTCCTTTCTTACCCATGTCAACTTTCACACAATCCATCCATCTCTTTTTTGGTCTTCCTCTTCCCGTATATCCATTTTCCTATTTAATGTAACTACTTTGCAGTTTCATAATATCTCCAATTATTTCTTAAATCTTCAATACTCTATAACTGTTTTAAATACACCACAGTAATAAGATTTTGCATATAATCAGACGTGTGTGTGTCAGTCACTTTTGACTTCAATGCGCTTATTGAAGTCAAAAGTGACTGACACTCACACACGTCTCATACATTTTCACCAAAGATTTTCATAGGGCATCGTGCCTCTACCCAGATGGATAGTGAGCCTTACTAAAGCATGACATTTAATATCACTCCGCTTGAGGGGCTCCTGAGCAAATCGCTCTCAGTTCGTACTGCGCACGGCTGTCATCGCGTCATACTCGCTGTACTGATTAAATAAAAAATGCCAACTAGCATATTGAAATATTGTCACAACACTTATAAAAACCAAGGAAAAACTAAAAAACTAACCTTCCATGTGTAAGTATTGCGATTTCGTCACTTTTAATTACCCAAACTTATTACTTTTAAATGCTGTCAATTATGGCTTGTTTATTTCGTGTACCCATAGAGGCGACTATCCTTCTGGACTTTTTAAATTCTTTGATTTTCGCATAAATTAGTAAAATTCTTAACTCTTAGACATAAATAATAGCCAGATAGGTATTGTGTTTATGAATTTCTTTTATTGCTTATATTTGAAAATAATACACAAATTATTATTAACGACTAGGATAAAAATATATTTCTCACAAATCAAATCAAAATCAAAAAGTCATTTTTTCAGTTTAGGCCCTAGTAAGGCACTTATGAACGTTACATTGGTACATACAGTTGAATTTACCACCGGTTCGGAATACACTTAAACTGAGAAGACTCTGGCAAGAAACTATAACGAAAATACTTATCTATACATATAAAATGCTTTGTCCTGAATGACTGACTGACAATCAACGCACAGCCTAAACCGCTGATCGTACAGACCTGAAACTTGGAGGGCGTGTTCTTTGTATGACGTAGGCATCCGATAAGAAAGGATTTTTTGCAATTCTACCCCTAAGGGGGTGAAAAACGGGGGTAAAGTTTGTATGGGACAACGTGATTCCTTGGTCCGATCCACTTCAAATTTTGCATAAACATTCCTTAACAGAATTGATGGAAGACGTGTATTATATTTTATTGAAACTCATCGCATAACGGGGTCAAAAAGGGGTAGAAAGTTATTTTAGGGGTATTTTGCATCGAAGTTGATATCAATATTCCTTAGTACTTTTGATTTAAATTACATTTTATTTTGACACATGTTTGAAAACTCAATCCGATTTTCACAGATTATAGAATAAGGCAGACGGAACGCCCGGAACACGGGAGTGAGGCCAAAAAAGCGAATACTAATTGTAAAACATACCTGTAGTGCTATTCTGTAAAGTTCATTTGCAATATCACTTCTGAATCCGCGATGAGATTAGAGTTGCCTATTCTTAAAATCATTGAATTCGGCACTAGCGCCACCGAGTGATGACGGAAGTGAGATGAACTACGACAGGTGAGTATTTTGACGTTTTTCAATAGGATTTGGTATTCTGAAACATAATTCACACGCCAAATCGGGTTGCGAGGTGGGTTGCGAGATGACTTTCGAGATGATTTACCTTTTACAGAATAGCATACCTGGTTCAGTAGTACCCAAGTAATATGGCGTACCTGCGCAGAAGATACATTTTCAAAGCGCGGGAATCGCTATTGGTTGGCAGCTACCGCCATGTTAGTACGCGCCGTGCGGAGGGGCGTAACTTGCGAGTGAGACGGAACTAACAGCTGCGGTGTATTATGTACCTAATAGTAGTGATCTAAGGTTCATTGTAAGTTTTAAGCATTCTTTCGTTAATCTTCGGGGCCATACTTTCTTTTCTGTGCGAACGAAGATTCACGACGCGGCATATCAGTTGGGTAATACTGAATTCGCTTTTGAATTTGTATTTGCTTTGTTTAAACAACTTTATTTAACGAAAAACACTTTCGTTTAAATAAACTTTGTGGTTTTTTTGGCCTCACTCCCGTGTTTCGCTCGCTCTATCTGCCTTTTGTTCTGTAATCTGAGCCGATTTTATTAAAAAATCTTGGTGCAATACAATATAGACCGGGAGATACTGGCATAAATTTCCTGGTAATTTGTACCAGTATGGCGACCAGTCAAGGGTCTAATTACGTAATGACGAAAAGGAAAATGATGGTCATAGCGTTAGTACCGGCGGCCCAATCGCGTAGGCGTTAATCACACCTTTGCGGTGGTATGGTGGCCATTTGGAATCGTCGGAAAAGTATGGCATGGTGATTTTCATGAATGACTACTCGACGATGATTAGCTATGGAAAAATTAGCCTGGTACAAATAATATAATAACAATCTAATAATATAATAACAATCCTAATATATGTGGAACAAATCGTTCGAGATTCGTGATTTATCCGACACGTTCGATTAACGCCCACGCTATTGGGCCGCCAGTACCAGTGCTATGACCATCATTTTCCTTTTCGTCATTACGTAATTAGACACCTGACTGGTTGCCATACTGGTAAAAATGACCAGGAAATTTGTGCCAGTATCTCCCGGTCTAATACTCTTTAAAATTGGAATATCAAATATAAAAGACTATTTAAATCGGATTAGAATTCGAAACTATTTTTTTTTATGTTCTTTGATATATGAATGAAAAAATTACCTTATGCCTTGATTTTCCTTCGAAAATTCCTTGGAAATCTCTTAGATTACCTACTAAGCGAATATTTGCGATTGCTGTATAATTTGTTTGGAAGTTCATTTAATTTCTTTTTCTTTTGTTGTTATAATAATTAAATAAGATTTTTTGAGTTTTATTTGTTAGTGTATGTATAATATTGGTTTTTAGTTTTAATAGTAAAAATATCCGTATTTGATTTTTCGGGGTGATTTGCATCGAATTTAATAGCAATACTCTTTAGTGCTTTTGATATTCTTTTGACATTTTGACATATTTGACATTCCAGTTTTAAAGAGTTTTGCATTGCACCAAGCTTTTATGTGAATTCAACTTTTTTGAATAAAATCGGATTGAGTTTTTAAACACTTTTGTCTGTCTGTTCCGGTTCATAGCTGATGTTATAAGGAGTAACTTAGCTACTTTTATTTTTGAAAAATAATTAGTGTTCCGCGCAAAAAAATTCAAACCGTACGCGGGTGAAACCGCGGGGGTCTGCTAGTCTATATATATAAAATTCAAAGTCCTGACTGACTGATATATCAACGCACAGCCTAAACCGCTGGTCCTAGAGACATGAAATTTGGAGGGTGTATTCTTTGTGAATAGTAGGTATCCACTAAGAAAGGGTTTTTCGAAATTCCACCCCTAATGGGGTAAAATAGGGGATGAAAGTTTGTATGAAAGTCCGTCAGTTACGAAGTAAGGATCTTCAAATTTTGTGTTTAGGCTGAAGATTTAAAATTAATGTATATGTGTCTCAGCGTTTTTAATAATTCCACCCTCGAAGCGGGATGAAGTTGTTTTGTTTTTTTTTTATTGTTGTAGAAAAATATTTCATTTGTTTCCTGTAGGCCACGCGAGCGAAGCCGCGAGCAGAAGCTAGTACAATATACATTACTAATGCTTATTCATACAATTTTCATATAACCAGGGGGGATGCGAGTGCAGAGAGAAGCTACTACAGCCATACATTCTTGTATTCCACGTAATGAGCCACCTTATAGTAGGCTTAGTGAATAAACGAGCCCCATAATTATTTAAACATTTCGAAAAAAGAACTCAACCCTTTTCAAAACTTCTTCTTATCTTGAAGCGACCAACATTCTTATATCTCCGCTCGCGCTATACGCCTGATCGCACGCACAGTAATCAGCTCCGTAGTAAAAAAAATATTAAAATAGTATATATATAAAATTTTGTTTTGAAAAATCATAAGAACATAGTGTTCATACTATACTGTGAACTGTGAAAAAAATATAAGAAAAAACCCACAAGAAGTACCATAAAACACGAAAAATATAATCAAAACAAAGAAATTCTGCCCCAAGGATTTGGAAGTGCGACAACTAGGGTGAGTCATCGTGCTAATCACCGTGTGCATGTCTTCCTAAACGTTACCTTATATGGGCATTTTCAAAGCACACTATCTATTGGCGTGAGAATCTGAACGTTAATTTTGACTCACCGTGCAGAGAGCAATTTGGTCTAGCGGCTCCAAGCACTGCTTCACAAGTCGGAGGTCGAGCGTTCAAATCTCGATTGCAATAATTCAATTCAATTCAATTCAATTTATTTGTAAAAAATTGCACTTATTATTACATACAGGTCTTAAATTAATGTTCGGACAAGCAAATTTTGCCACCAGGGCGTACAAATACAACATAATTATCACTAAGTAAACAAAAAAAAAGGACATTATATTCTAGAATTTCAAAAAATTTGCATTTATCATTTATATATTAATCAATATTATAATATCACCCATTATCACACAAAATACATTATTAGTTACAAGAAATTAACATATATTAGATTAGTACTTATAAATCATAAATTAAATCGATTATTTTTTCTCACAACATGGAAATAATCATTAGTCGAATAGAAATTATGAACAAGAAGCCATTTACGGAGATCAATGCGGAATTTATTTGAAGGTAATGTTTTAATATTTACAGGCAAACTATTAAAAATATTTATGCACATCATGTAACAGCTTTTTTGGAACAAAGCTGTTGAAATATTTTGTTTTAATACCAGCCTATCTGGATTTCTAGTATTTGTATGATACACATCTTTTGCCAGGTTAAATAAGTGCAGATTACTTTTAACAAATACACATACGTCATAAATGTACATTGAATGTAGTGTCAACAAACCCAGTTTTTTAAATAATGGTTTACAAGAATCCCAAGGAGCAACACCACAGATGGCCCGTACACACTTCTTTTGAGCTATAAATGCCTTATTTACGTCTGTACTATTTCCATACACCAAGAGTCCATATTTTAAAATCGACGACACGTACCCATGATACGCGGCCATCACTGTTTCTCTAGCTGCAGTACGACGCAGTCTGTTTAACACATAAACAAATCTATTTAATTTATTGCAAATCTGTAAAATGTGCGATTTCCAGTTTAGGTTTTTGTCAAGTATCAGTCCTAGAAACTTTCCCTCATCAGATTCATTAATAACATTATTATCATAAGAAATATTAAGTTTATGTCCTTTTTTAATTTTAAAATTTACATACTTTGTTTTTGATACATTAACTTCTAGGAAATTATTTTCTAACCAATTAATTACTGAGTCTACAGATTTATTAGTAATATTTTCATGGGAATCTATATTATTTAAATTTGAATTAATAATTAAAGAAATGTCATCAGCAAACAGGACACACGGGTAACTTAACTCTATAGGAAGGTCATTAACATACAAAATAAATAACAGTGGCCCAAGTACACTTCCTTGTGGGACTCCTCTTTTATTATGTCGATACTCTGAGCTATATGACTGGACTGTATTAAATTTATCTAGACTCTGTACCTCTACACATTGCCACCTATCAGACAAGTAACTTTTTAACCAAGTAAGTGCACAACCTCGTATGCCATAACGTTCCAATTTGTCCAATAATATGGTGTGACAGACAAAATCAAAGGCCTTGGACATGTCGAAAAAAACGGCAGTCACATTTTGTTTGGCATCTACATAATGAATTATTTTAGTAACTAAATCAAACATAGCACTTGTTGTAGATTTGTGTTTTTGGAAACCATATTGCTCTTTTGTCAGTATGTCATACTTCAAGAGAAAGCACATTAACCTCTTATGCATTGCTTTTTCAAAGATTTTTGATATAACAGGAACTAGAGTTATAGGACGATAGTTATTTAGATCTGTTTTACTACCTTTACCCTTATAAAGAGGTTTTACTATTGATTTTTTAAGCATATCCGGAAAACAGCCATTTTCGAAAGATATATTTATCAGATGAGCGATTATAGGTGATAATTCACTGGAACATATCTTTAAAACATTTGTACAAACTTCATCATATCCCTCCGCTTTGCTGTTCTTTAAACCATTAATAATAGATTTTACCTCACCATCACTTATGGGCATAAGATATATACTTGAACTATTTTTGCAGGATTTGATGATATCACTAGTTGCTATTTTTTATTTGTGTTTGTTACATTAATATAGAAATTATTAAATTCATTTGCGATAAGAGCCGGGTCCGTTATAGTTTTATCAAGTATTTTCACCTCTTTTATGTATGAACTTAAAGGTAATGGCTCAGATTCGCTTTTTATTATATTCCAAGAAGTCTTGCATTTATTTGTACTAAATGTTAACTTTTTATGATTTGTTATTTTGCGTGCTTTTTCTATGCAACGTTTTAGAATTTTTGAATACACATGAATTTTTTCCTTGTAACTACTCTTTTTATTCTTGTAGAACTTCAATCGTAAATTGCGTTTAGTTTTACAACTATTTTTTATTCCTTTAGTTATCCAGTTTAATTTTAATGTAGTGTTAATATTTATTTTTATTTTAGGGAAACAAAGTTTATAAAGCATATCAAATAAAATCTGAAACTCATTATAAGCAATATTTATATCAGTGGACATATAAACTTCTGCGAAAGATAAATTCCTGAGGTGATTTCTAAATTTTACTACATTCTCAGTACAGTAATCTCTTTTATATATGTATTGTTTTCCTGGAAGTGTTTGTTTATCTTTTACTGGTATACTTATGATTTGTGCAGTTTCATGGTCGGACAGACCTAGGGGAAGTACAATACATTTTGCGTTTGAAATGTTGCTCATTATATGATCTATGCATGATCCCTGTCGTGTAGGTTCAGTCACGTGCATAATAAGGTTGAAATTGTGTATTAAATCAGTTAGATTCTGTGTATGTTTATTATATTTTAATGTATTTATGTTAATATCTCCGGCTAGTACAATTTTGATATTATTGTTGCTTAAAAAGTTATAAAGCATACGATTAAATTTTTCAAAAAAAACATTTATATTAGAATTTGGAGTCCTATATATACAGATAATATGTAATTTATCGTTAGGAAAAATTATACCACAACACTCAAACTCTTCACATTTACATAAATTATTCAAAGATATCTTTTCAAAATGCGTTCCCCTTTTTACAAGAATGCACACTCCACCTCTTTTAGAATTCCTGGAAAAATACGAACCTAACTCATATCCATCAATAAGTATATTATTTTCATCACCCGATTTAACGAAGGTTTCAGTAAAACACATTACATCCGGTTCTAAGCCTCGTTCTTTTAAATCTTTAATTGCGACGTTTACAAGATCTTTCTTAGATAAGATGCTTGCTATATTTTGATGTAAAATTTGCACCGAAAGTTGAGTATTAGTCTCGAAAACACATAGAATTTCTCATCGAGTTCGAAGGAACCCCGCTAGAAGCTGAACTATCCTTATTATTTTTTGTTTCCGATAATGAATAAAAATAAAAAGGTATAGTACCCCTCTTAAATAATGGCTCACAAATTTCAATGGCTTTAAGTTTTGGTAAAGTATTAAAATAAAATGGTATAGTACCCTTTCCTTGACGTTGACATATTGCGGATTTGTTTAAAGTCTTGCATGGCTGTTCTTGCTCCTCAATAGAATTTAAACATTGTTTTTCTTTTACTTTATAGCTAATCAGCTCACTTCGTGCATTATTTACTGCGAGAGTATTCCTTTTATGGTATAAACGGTTACTTTTAAAATTCAAAAATTTCGAATCGTAGTTAAACTGATCAATCACAATATTTAATTTGTTACACATCATGTCTATATATGGGATATTATTACAATACATGTCATTATAATTATAAGAATATTCATTATCATAATCAAATTCCACAAATTTACAATTTTGAAAATTTTTACAAGTCAATTTTATTAATTTATTTAACTCTAAGGTATTCAAATGAGTATTTTCTCTAACTCCTGTAACTAAAACCAAACAGTTTTGAAGCAAGTTAAGTGCTATGCTTAAACCACATGTTAATTTAGTGGGATTAGTATCATGTTGTCCAACTGATAGTATAATGATATCCTGGTTTTCAAATTTGTATAGGTTAAGCACTTTAAAGATTTCCTCTGTAGTGGCTTCAGGCTTAATAAAGGCAGTAATTTTATAAATATCTCGTATGTAATCTTGACGCATCATAATCAATTTTCTTGACATGTTTTTAAAATCAGTTCCACCAAATATGTATATAGATTTAGGTTTATCAATAGGAATTTTATTCTTCATAGTAAAATCAGGTTTCTGTTCATTTTGATTGTTAGGTTTAGGCTGTTTATAAGAAGTATCATTCTCAATTAGCAAATTATTCACCGGCAACAAAGCAGGCTTATCATGCATTATATTGGGCATAAGCTCTGTTGGGTCTTCATTTGTTGAACTTGAAGATTTCGCCTTTGGTTTGTCCGGCGATTGATGTATTATATAATCCAATGGCCTTCTGGGAGTCTTACATGTAAGCAAACTTTTTTGTTGTCCAGTTCGTAGTGCACTTGCTGGGCTGGCACATATAAATTTTAAAGAATTTATTTGTTTCTGCTGCTTATCTGATTGTTTCTTCAGTGTAATATTTTCTGATATTGATTTGAGCCGTTTGGGGTTGAAACTCTGGGTCCGTGGGGGCCGAGCAGTCACCATCTTTTTCGCGAAATTTCTAAACGCCTGGTCGAAGCATCTCGTGACCAGAATGCTGGCATATACCTCGGTCAGAGAATCAGCATTGCCATTCAACGTGGCAATGCCGCCAGCATTCTGGGAACGTTGCCCTCTGACAACGATTTTTTTTATTTAGTTTATTTCTTTTCATTTATATAGATTTTAAGGATTTTATGTTTTTTTTTTTATTTGCACTTGTAAAATATTTTTGTTATATGTTAATTCAAATCAACATAATTAAGGTATGATTTTCAATTACTTTTAATTGATTCGAACTGACAGCGTCAATCTTGACGTATCAAAATTTTTTCAGAATCATAATTTTAATAATTTAATATTAATATAATTCGTTTTGTTTCAGATCTGCGGTCGGCGTGCGCTGCCCATATCCAGCCGGGATCGGTGATCTGCCGCCTCCAGCGCAGCATCCCTTCCTGCTCGGCTCTGGGCAGTCTTCATCATCCGTCCGAAGATCGTAGGATTGTTTAGTTTTTGTGTTTGTGTAATACCTATATGCTCCCTTTGGGCGTACGTATTGGCCCTGGTACCAGTTCGGACCCACAACCTTGTAGCCAGGCAAGTGACACATCGCGAGAAAATTTATTAAAATGTGAGCAGTGTCCGGAACCTCGATATTTTCGTGGCAACCGTGGGTTAAAAATTCATGTCGGAAAGGTACACAAACCTATTCCAAACCTTATCCATCAAACCGGCTCCACCAATTCGGACGTATATATTTCGGCTCCAAATTCTTCTTCTACTGACCTCCCGTTTTCGCAACTAATTTGTTCGCTAAAGAATAATGTCCCGGTATTAAAGCGAATCCCACGCGGAGCACGTATCTGCGTGGCTTCAGCTTTAAGTGTATGTATAGACAAAATTCTCAGTATAAATTCATTAAGTGCTTGGGAAGACCTGCTTACTTTTTCGTACAGAGTGCTGCATGTCCCTAGTCGCCAGAAAAATGAGATTTCTCTCACACAACAAATTAAAAATAACTGCTCAATATTAGACTCAACTGATAATATTATTCCAAATTTTCCCAAAATTCAAAAAAAATATAATCAGGCAAACACTATCAGGAAAATCGAAACTAAAGCGAACGATGGCGATTTCAAGGGGGCAGCACATCTGCTATTTTCGAGTGATGTTGTCGCTGCAGACACACCTGAAACCCTGTCTGCTTTAGAATCAAAACATCCATCTTTCAGAGTTTCTTGCCGGAGTCTTCTCAGTTTAAGTGTATTCCGAACCGGTGGTAAATTCAACTGTATGTACATAACGTTCATAAGTGCCTTACTAGGGCCTAAACTGAATAAATGACTTTTTGATTTTGATTTTGATCTCCGCTTTCAAATATAAACCTCCCGGATCCCCCATCTTTAGACCAAAATTGTCTAAATTGTAACGCCCAAGATCTTTTGAGTGTCATTATGTCATTTAAACCTGGTTCTGCTGGCGGCCTCGACGGTTTTACACCACAGCATTACAAAGATCTTGTCTGTGGTGCCGCCGGAGACGCTGGTACCAAATTATTATCAAAATTAAAAATCTCAAGCATATCAGTACCGGCGTTTCTATCCTCGGTATACAGTGTGGGCAACCTCGTCAGTTCTGTTTTGGACCCTTCTTTTGGATCTGTTGAGGTTTCTTACCTGTCCGATGCTAGAGACGCCTGGCAGGCAGCTTGTCCAGGCACAAATATTCCGACCTTGAGTCACTCTCAGAGAGCGTGGGACAAGCCTCTTTGTGAAAAAACCTGGCAAAATTTATTTTCTAACTTTTCTATAGATACAGACCGCGCGCGCTTGTTAGCTGTCTCTCAGAGTGACTCAGGTCACTGGCTACAAGCTATTCCATCAACAAATACTGGAACAATGTTAGACCGTATAACATTAAGTCTGTGTATTTGTCTTCGTCTTGGTTGCAGGACCAATCAACCTCATCGCTGCCGCTGCGGAGATCTCGTCAACGAGCTCGGCCACCATGGGCTTTCGTGCTCTCTAAGTGCTGGTCGAATATCACGGCACTCGGCTATTAACGACATTATCCGCAGGGCTCTTGTTGTCGCTAACGTGCCTTCCGTACTGGAACCAGTCGGTATTGCGCGGGGCGATGGCAAGAGACCGGATGGTATGTCTTTGATCCCTTGGAGTGTCGGCAAGTCGCTGGTGTGGGATGCCACATGTGTCGATACACTCGCGCCATCTCACTTACCGGCGACTTGTAAAGCTGCAGGGGCAGCTGCGGCCAGTGCGGAAAATTCAAAATTCAAAAAATACGCATCGATTGGACCCAACTATATTTTTGTGCCTTTTGCGGTCGAGACCATGGGACCGTGGGGGTCCGAAGCTCGCCGTTTTGCTCGCACCTTGTCATCAAAATTGATCGAGACCTCCGGAGACCAGCGGGCGGGGAGCTTTTTCCGCCAACGCGTCAGCTTGGCTATCCAAAGAGGAAACGCTGCCAGCCTTCTGGGAACCCTGCCGTTAATCGGAAGCAGCGGCAGGCTTGAGGAAATTTTCTATATATAGATTGTATTTTGTACATATTTGTTGTAAATAAAGTATTTCAATTAAGGTATTCTGATATTAGATTTTCTATTTCATTATTAGCGCTTTCTAAAAGAGTTCTCAGGTCATATAGTTCGCGTTTCATATTATCAATCAGCTCATTTTCAAGATTCGTGGATAGATCTAGGCTTTTAATTGCATAGTCGGAATCTGTAGTATTTAGCGATTCGCATGACTTGGCTTTTGACTCCTTGTAAAGTGTCCTTTTCTTTCGGGTTGTTACGTTATTTAGATCGATATCCATTGCTAGGCTCATAATATATTATTGTATTCGTAACGTAAAACTTAAAAATTGAATTAAATATTTTTCGGGGTTTGATCGTCTGTCCTCCGGGTATTGTGACTTGCGTTGTTAGCCACTAGACCAAGCGTATTGTTGGACGGAATGGTGAAATTGTTTATCTATTGCGACGAGTCAATTTCATATGTCAACTGATTTTGTGAGGTAGCGATCAAATAATTTATTTTTTATTCACCTTCACTTGCCGAAACACATTGAATGCAAATATGCATTGCATATTTTTATCGAAAAAACAATCGATTGTCACTAGTTTTACACTTTATACACTGTTAATATTCGTTAAGAATATTTGGATAATACACTTTTAGTATTTCACTTATTTATGACTGGTTTGTTTATTATAATCGTACACAGTAATGGCTTGATGCACTTGTTAGGTAAGTGTTTTTAATGTTTTATGCCGTTTTTAGACAAATATTGATTAGATAACGATAGATATTACTCTTCAGATCTTTAACTACTAAATTATCACTACATATCACATAACTAAACACTTTAAATATTTAAAAAAATAAAAGAGTTACGGAGCACTTGTTTACTAGATCACAGCGACATCTGTCTGTCGTCGATCATATGATTGGCGATACAATTCTAATGAATGATCATAATGTAAATAAGAGACCGAGAAAACTTTTTAAATCGAAGTCGATTGAATCTGTGAATGTTTCTTTAAATACTACGTCATCAGAGTATGAAATGAAAAGTTTAGATTTATCAACAAATATACATTTTAGTGAAATAGAAGACATGAAACAGGAGATAAAGAATTTGAAAGTACAATTGAGTAGTACTCAGAATGAGCTCGAAAGCGTTATAATAGAAAATATTGCATTCAAAAATGAAATTGAACAATTTAAAAAACAAATAATTTCGTTAAAATATATTTGTAATGACAAAATGACTCCAACAACAAAAAATAATACACCGGCTAGTCGCAAGAAACTTAAAAAAACCCTTCTCAGTTCGAAAAAACAATTACAAGATTCTTCTTCAACCCTACAACAGACCCATAATCTCACTGAAAAGTACTGTACCCCTACAGAAGATATTGCGACTCCCTCCCTCCTTCCCTCCAAAGGGAACGAACACCGAAATTTAGTGAAAGATGCCATTGCCGCAACACGAGATGGCGCGAATGAAGCCGATACTAGCCGTAGCGTTGCGAAAGGAGCGCCCACGCAAAAAATTAGGACTCCGCCGATAGAGGGAGCTGTGTCAAATGAATCACCCAGTCTAACTAATGCACAGTCAACTGATTATAATGCATCCAAAAAGAATCTGAAAAAACATCGATTACTAATTCTTGGCAGCCAACAATGTAGCGGTATGGCTCTGAGACTAATCGAATTGAGAAACAACGCTAAACATACATATGGAGATTATAAAATATTTTCAATTACGAAACCGTTTGCAACTTCCGAAGAGATACTCAAGACATGCTACGAGATGGATTTCACCAAATCGTACTTTGCGTTGGTGAGAATGATGCCAACCCTTCTAAACTAATCTATGAATTATCTGCAACCATGAAACTGTTGAAATCATGTAATGTTATAGTTATTGGTATAATGAAAAATATTTCCCTGAATGAAATTATGCTGAATAGTTCAATCAAACACCTTTGTCACCAGTTTCCTAACTGTGAGTTTGTATCCTTACATGGCAATACGTATCTAAATCATATGCAGTATGTAAATCACCTTAGTACGATAATTAATTATATTCTTGATACTCGCTACTATAAGGAGACGTATATAACAAATATGCGTGCATGTATTAACCGAAAACGGGAAAATACTTCTATAAAACCAAAAAAAGGTACCATACCGTATTTTTTTAAGAGTATGGCGGACAAGAAAAGTTTTGTTGATGACTGTATCATTCCCCAAAAAAACCCCCATAGTATGTTAAAAAAAGGGACAATTCCTTTTTACTTCCAAACCGACAAAGACTGTAACACTCAAGAGCAAAGAACGGATAAGTTTTTTCGAGCAAAGTAGTATAAAACTTGTACATCAAAATATTGCTGGCCTCTTGAATAAACAAGAATTATTGGAAATATGCATAGGCGACATTTCAGAGAAATCCGATAATATCGATTTTATATGTTTAAGCGAAACCTTTATAAAATGTGGAAGCGAGTCTAACATTAAAATGAAACATTATTATCTAGCTACACACTTCTCGAGAAAAAATGAAAAACGTGGTGGGGTATGCATATTATTACGAAAATATCTAGAGTTTAAAATTTTGGACATGTGTAGGGACATGTCAGTAGAAAAAATATTCGAATGCTGTGGCGTATACATTCCATCTATTCAATGTTTTTTATTATGTTTATATAGGACTCCAAATAGTGATGTTAACATTTTTTTAAACAAATTGGAAATCTTGTTGCATAAACTTGCTGAAAAAAAAACTCAGAAAATTGTCATAGCCGGTGACCTTAATATTAATATTTTAAAAGACAGTTATGCAACATTACGTCTGAAGGATATTGTATCAAATTATAACTTAACATTTCATATAGAAGAAGCGACAAGACAAAACAATTGCATTGACCATATACTCAGCAATATCAAAGATGCTCAAGGTTGTGTATATGGTACCTGCCTCTCTGATCACAATACTTGTCAAATACTAACATTCCCAATTACTGGGAAAAAAGAACAATTGCAGCAGTGGTATGTGAAAGCGAGGAATTACAGTACTGAAAATGTTGTCAAATTTAGGGAATCTCTTTCTGCACTAACATGGTCTGAGGTGCTTAACTGTGATAATTTAAATATTGCATTTGACTCTTTTCATGACACAATTGTTATTTTTTACAATATGTGCTTTCCAATAGAAAATATAAAAATAAAATCAAATAGCACTAGAGCAAAATGGATAACTACTGGAATAAGAAAATCCTCAAGACAAAAGAGAGAATTGCGTTTTAAATTTTATAAGTCCAAATCATCAGAAGCAAAATTAGCATATAAAAATTATAGTAGAATCTTAAAAAAATGTATTGTTAGGTCAAGACGAAATTTAAATTTTAAATGTATACAAAATTCTAAGAACAAGTGTAAGGCTACGTGGGATGTGATAAAGGAGAAAAAGGATAGGATACAAGTAATTGAAGGTATAAAGGAAATAACTGTAGATGGACACAACATTACAGAACCTTTAGGGATTGCAACTGCGTTTAACAATTACTTTATTGATCTTACTAATAAAAATAATGTAGCTGGTAACGAGGAAAATGGTACTGACGGAGTACAGGACTCATGTTTTAGTAGTATCTTCCTAAGACCCGTCACTGAATCTGAAGTTTCAAAATTAATTATGTCTCTGAATAATACAAAATCAGTCGGGTTTGATGGTATCTCCACACACATTCTCAAAGAATGTATACCCAATCTTAGTCTAGTTCTGAGTTACTTAATAAATCTTTCATTTTCTACGGGGACGTTCCCAAATAAATTAAAATACTCGATCGTTTGCCCTTTACATAAAAAAGACAGTACAACTGACCGCAATAACTATCGTCCTATTACACTTATCCCAGTACTAGCCAAAGTATTTGAAAAGGCAATGCATTGTAGGATTACTGGCTTTTTAGACAAATTCAAAATCATTAGAGATGAACAAAATGGCTTCCAAAAGAAAAAATCAACTACTTT
This sequence comes from Polyploca ridens, assembly GCA_951394255.1. Classification (NCBI taxonomy): domain Eukaryota; kingdom Metazoa; phylum Arthropoda; class Insecta; order Lepidoptera; family Drepanidae; genus Polyploca; species Polyploca ridens. Next base: position 662,634 of record OX596250.1, on the reverse strand, counting down.
GGCTGCGTTTAATCTAATAAGAATTATTACCGAATATATTGACAAGAGCATCCCTGTATCAGTAATCTTCTTTGACATGAGTAAAGCATTTGATTTCGTTAATCATAAAATACTATTAAAAAAGTGCGAGTCATATGGAATTAGAGGTATAGCTTTAAAATGGTTAGATAGCTACCTTTCAAATCGGAAACAATGCGTAGAAATAAAAAGAATAGATAAGGATAAAGTGATTACGACATACCAATCAGAATTTATGGAAAACAGATATGGAGTTCCTCAAGGTAGTATCTTAGGACCCCTATTGTTCCTGCTCTATGTCAATGATTTACCGAATGTAACAAAAGAATGCGTCCTGTTTGCAGATGACATTTCGGTAGTCGTAGCTCAAAAAGGTGACCAGGAAACTTATAAACAAGTCCTTAACCAACAAGTAGAATCAATCCTCAAATGGTTAGAAAACAATAATCTATGTGCCAATCTATCTAAGACAAAATTTATTCACTTTCATAATTATAATAATAAAAATAAATTTGAATTCCACTTGACATATCATAATGAAATAATTAGTAAAGTAAAAGACATTAAATTTTTAGGACTTATACTAGACGAAAATTGTAATTGGAAATCACATATCGATTACCTTTGCAAAAAATTAAACCGCTTTGTCTTTGCTCTCAAGATATTGCGTCGGCTATCCGACATTAAAACAGCCATAACTGCATATCACGGTTACGTAATGTCACTTCTCCGGTATGGGCTTTTACTATGGGGTAACTCTACAAATGTTTGCAAAACTTTTATTGTACAAAAAAAATGTATTCGTGCAATATGCGGAGTCGGTCCACTTGAATCGTGCAGACCTCTATTCAAAAAATTAAACCTTCTCACTCTTACTTGCTCTTACATCTTTCAAGCTGGAGTTTTTGTAAAAGAGAACTTACATTTATATAGTCAGTGTAACGATAATGAAAATAGTAAGTTACGAAAGCGAGATCCTACTAGAATTATATTACCTTTTTGTAGGACTAAATTTTACCAGAAAAATTGTTATTTTATGACTATCAAGATATTTAATAAAATTCCAAAAGACATAAGAGAGTTAAATATAATTAGTTTTAAATCAAAATTATACAAGTGGTTGAGTGAGAAGTGTTATTATAGCTTGAATGATTTTTTTGTTAATTATTAATTATAATTTGCTACTAATGTATTTTTTATTCATTATTTCTAATTTGTTATTTGTCAATATGAATTAATTTATTTATAATTTTATATTGTTTTGACATCCCACCCAAGGTTTAATTAGTTATATTTATTATTTTCAGTAAAAATTAGAAATTGTTATTATTAAATTCCATGTTTATATTTGCATGCCTACATTATGTTAAGGCGAATCATGTAGATCTATTTTATTAACACTTGACATCTTAATGTACCATGTTTCACGCAATAAATGATCTTTATCTTTATCTTTATAAAGCAAGAAATGTCTGATAATATTTGCGGGCTGGTTAAGTTATTCTTTTGAAAGTTTTATTTGGATTTAAATGAAACTTAACCTTTGTATTTAAAATGAACTCAAAGTTATTACTTCTACTATTTTTGTTTAAAGCAAACTTGCTCTAACAACAAAGTTTTATAAGACTGAGTAGCCTGTTGTACTTTGTGATCTTAGTATAATTTTTTTGGTAAAATGTTAAACTTATGTGTGCTCCTTTTTCTATATAATAAACGAATAATAATATACATTACATTATTTTTATCCCAGAGCTCATTGGGGAGAAGGGAAGGGTCGGTAAAGCGTGAGTGATGCCCTGGATATCGCAAGCGTCCAAATGGTCACCGCTTACTACCAGGTGGACTGTGTGCTATATGCCGACATAGTCGTATAAAAAAGCACCTAACATCATATCTTTTCTTTAGACTACTAAGCGCACGCGAGACAGTTATATGCAGCGTTCACGGCATACACCGCAAAAATCGCGTCAGACTTTAATTCGTCATTTTCGACCAAAGTCTTCGGACGACCACGAGGTTCATTTTTCAGGTCGAAATTCCCAGAACGGAAGCGAGCAAACCAATAACACGTGGCGCGTTGGTTTGTAGTGTTAGCTCCGTAAACGTCGTTGATGTTGCGTGCCGCTTGTGCCGCGTTGCTGCCACGACGGTACTCATATTCCATAATTACTCGAATTTTTAACGTATCCATGATGACGAAAAAGATTGAAATGCGATGAAAATGTAACACTAATCAATAAACAAATGACTACTTTTGGAAAAAGAATTCCATGTTTTTAAAATAAAATTAATTTGAAATTAGAATTCTTAGCCAAACAAAAATTATTTTGATTTGAAATGGCCAGTACTGCAGAACGGCAATTTCATAGGAAAAGACCTAATATAACCTATGCGAGGTAAACGCGCGAGCGGACGATATTTATTAAAATGCCGGGTTTTTCAATGATCGTCTGCAAAAATCAAAGTCAACATGTGAACTACAAGAATCATGGTGTCACTATCACTTTAAGTATAAATATTTTCACATATTTAAAGTATAAATTTACAAAGAACAACACATTGAAAAATGCACGGTAGTGTAAGCGCTTACAAACAAGTGAGTTTTTGGGCTGTGTGAGTAAAAACTGTCTAACTACATTTACGTGTAGTTGTGATATAAAGTGGGGAGTTGCGTGGGACACAAGTCAAAGCGTCATGACCCATCTCTCGAGATATATGGGACCAGAGGTATTACATGGCACATTGCCAGCATAACACCACCTGTGTTCCCCATAGAGCTCTGGTGAGATTACACACCTACCCTCATAATTGACTACATCATGTTAGCTTGAATATGGTAACCCTAAAACATCTGTAAACACTCTCACTCAATATGTCAGCCATTCGTTCACCATTCATTCTTTTTTTATGCTGATATAGGGTAGACGTACGGCATTCTTGTTCGAGACACTAAGGCATAATTGACTTAAATAACGTTAATGTTATAATAGTGGTTATATTTCTAATATGTAAGTACTTGTTGATTTTAAATTGTGTTATGTGTGATTTCCAAATCTTGGAAAGAAACAATTATATGCATTTAATCATAATTATCTGGTTTTCCATTGCAAATTCCTACATTCTGAGCTGGTGGCCTACAGTTCAGAAGAGGGATCGAAAGAGAATTTAAAAAAATTCTTTTCACGTCCACAACATTGTACCTACCTATCAATAAAACCCAAAAAAATAAAAATAAAGGTTTGTAAAATATATATTTTTTTTACGGAAAAGAAAATATCAATCAAGGAACAACTTAAATAACTGTTACTCATGATGGTGATTTTGTTCTATATTTAATCTTAATTTCCTTGCCATTTGATTCGTTTTCTATTGTTTTATTTCACATCATCACTTTAAACTCATCCATAATTAAAAGACGTGTCACTAAGCCATTTCAATAATGCAGTAGATATCATCGAGATTATTCCGTTACGTTTATAAATTCCAAGTTATTTAACAATTATTTTTGTGATTCTTCATATTCACCTACCCACTTATTAAAAAAAAACTATCTTGTATGTGCATTGTTTTAAAAGTAGAAAAATTACCAACGTTGATAGATTACAGTTAAACAAATAGATAACTTATATTGAGACCAGTAAGATGGTGTGATACAACTTTTTAACTAGGGTTTTCTTTAAAACGGAAATTATAGTTATGAATATTATTGAGGATACGAAAATATTTCATACAATACACATATTAAGCTTTTCAACTGCAAGTTCCAGATTCGTGCGATGGATGAGGACCAATATTGTCGGAGGGAAGGGCTGTCCTTAAATGATGATATTGATATGCCCAGGTTAGAGGGCGAAGGTGTACCCAAGTTAGAGGGTCACGAGATGCTCAGGTTCGAGAGCAGAATATCATTAAATTTTGAGGACAGTCTTGAGCCCAGGTTAGAGGGCAGGCATGAGCCCAGGTTAGAGGGCAGGCATGAACCCAGGTTAGAGGGTAGACAGGAGCCCAGGTTAGAGGGCAGGAATGAGCCCAGGTTAGAGGGCAGGAATGAGCCCAGGTTAGAGGGCAGACAGGAGCCCAGGTTAGAGGGCAGAGGAAGGAATACAGGATCTTTAGATAATGAAATGGATACTACAGGACGGATAACCGAAGCACGGAACGTACGTCCCTCTAGGAACAGAGTAAGACGGAATATCCTTTTAAACTCGGATAGTTCATTGGATGCATCACAAATCCACAAAAGCAGGAAGAGGAAATATAGGAAATGCTCTAGGTATTCGGGGCGGGAGTCGAGGCGAAGAAGATACCGGAGTTACAGCTCAGGTAGTGGTGAGTCAGAACGTTTTTCCAAAAATAAGAATGTAAAGGAATCGGAAACTAATATTATGTTAGATAAATTTTTATCAATTTTGAGTAGCGTCAGGAGTTCAGAAAGGCCGAGACTGTCATTTAACAAAAATGTTATTCCGGAGTTTGACCCTATATGTAAAGAGCAAACCATGTTAGTTTGGATCACTAAAGTTGAGGAATGCGCTGAAATATACGGGTGGGAAGAAAAAGAAATAATACACTACTCCCTTCCTAAGCTTACTGGGGTGGCAAAAACTTGGTACCAAGGCCTACCTACTCTTTTGCATACTTGGGGTGAGTGGAAAAAAAAACTGATTGCATCATTTCCTTGCCGCGAAGACTACGCTGAACTCCTGACTGAGATGTTAGCTAAACGTGTCAAATTTGGCGAGTCATTGGAGCACTATTATTATGCAAAATTAAATTTGTTGAATAGGTGTAAAATATATGGAAAACAGGCGGTTGATTGTATTTTAAATGGCGTGGATGACAGGAGCGTTAAATTGAGCGCTCAGGCGGCTCAATTAAGCGTACCTGAACAGGTACTAAAATACTTTAGATCAGTGAAAGTGGGACAAAGTAAAGAAGGATTAGATATGGGCAATAGAAATACAAGGTATGGGCGTGGGGCCTCTAGTAATGAGACTCAACGGCCCTCTAATTTCAAATCAGGAACTATTAATGAAAATATTCGGTGTTTTAATTGTGGTGAATATGGCCATCCCAGTTATAAGTGTGAAAAACCTCTTAAGCGATGTTCCAATTGTGATAGGTTCGGTCACGAAACTTATAGTTGCTATAGGATTAAAACAAATACTAATATAAATGAAACACAAACAGATAAAAGCGAAAAATAGGTATCCAAGCTACATATACATTCTTAATATTACGATAAACAACCAGGTCGTTCAATGTCACATATATCTGGGAAGCCAGTGTATAATAATTAAAAACTTAAAGTCATGTTTGTCCTTAATATTGGTTCTCTCATAATTTGCCTATACTAATGAGGAATTAGTGCGAATTTAATCAGTCCATTAGGTGTGGTAAGCGCTACGGTCGAAGTACAAATAATTAAAAAGGTTATAGATATTTATACTGTTGATGCTGTTGATGTTGATCTATAAACATAAGTAGTCTGAAATCGCCAGAAGTTTTAAATTGTTGCCAAATGTCCATTGATACAAATAGTTCGGATGAGTTGAAAAATTGCAGTGGTTTTTCGAAGGACCTTAAGAACCTGGAATTTACTAAAGTGACAGAAATGTTTATCAAACTGGAGGATGCTCAACCAACTGTATCGATTATCTCATGCAAAAAAACTTAGGCTTATCAGTTTTTTTTAGATGATTGAGCATTTTGCTCCGAAGCTATATTTTCAATTTGGTATTTTAGATATTGTATTACCCATTGAGCATACTGAACAGGACTCAACAGGATCACTACTGTTTTATTTATGTTTGGTATGTATTCAATTAATTAATGGTCGTTTTTATCGTACCTTTGTTTGGGGAGGAGATTAGGTGGCTAGTTCAAAAAGGGGTGCAATAGCAAATCCCACAAACATAAATATCAAGGTCTATAAAGCATAGTGAAAGTGCTACCTAATCACAGATATCTAATAAAAGATGCCCGTGCTCGGAAGCCGATATAAAGCTGTAATAGTAATCGGTAAAATACAACCATGGTTATCGTTTTGTAGAGATTTAGAGGATAGTAAAGAAGTTAGTGTAAATAGTGAAAATGAAAAAGAAAACTAATATTGTGTATACATTAACTTAATTATTTACTATGATGATATTTTGGAATTATTTGTTTATAATATAATAGTTGTAATAATTTATTATTAATATTTACCTTGTTAAACATTTTTTAAAGATATTAAAATTATGCGTAAATTATGCCCAATTATATGAAACTTATATTATTTTTGTATTATTAACTCAATTATTTACAATGATGATATTTTGGAATTATTTTGTTGCAATGATTTATTATTATTATTTACCTTGTTAAACTATTTTTTAAGATATAATTATAATGTATAAGGTGATTATTGATGTCCAATTGAGTGAGGAATGTCCCAGGATATTTATTTATTTATTTATTTAATTATCTGAAATTTGAATATTATTTTTGTATCGATTAATTCAATTATTTACAATGATGATATTTTGTTGCAATGAGTTATTATTATTATTTACTTTTGTTTTGTTTTAAGATGTTTTTATAATGCATAAAGTGATTATTGATATCCCATTATTGAAACATATATTATATAATTAAAATACTCTTGCTATTAAATGTTTACGACAAATTGCATGAATAGTATTTTTAAATAAGTAAATTATTTCATATCTTGATGCGTGAGGACACACTTTGAACAGGAAGGCCGAGCTGTTAGCTTGAATATGGTAACCCTAAAACATCTGTAAACACTCTCACTCAATATGTCAGCCATTCGTTCACCATTCATTCTTTTTTTATGCTGATATAGGGTAGACGTACGGCATTCTTGTTCGAGACACTAAGGCATAATTGACTTAAATAACGTTAATGTTATAATAGTGGTTATATTTCTAATATGTAAGTACTTGTTGATTTTAAATTGTGTTATGTGTGATTTCCAAATCTTGGAAAGAAACAATTATATGCATTTAATCATAATTATCTGGTTTTCCATTGCAAATTCCTACATTCTGAGCTGGTGGCCTACAATCATCACTTAACACAGATACATGTAACGCAAACCATTTTTTTACCTTAGCTCCATGATAAGGTACGAGTGACCAGCTAGGATAGTCACCGGGATCCACGTTGAATATCACACTGAGTCCTGATTTCCTGCAAAAATTACAGAAATAAATAACTGTAGCAACTATACAGTCTTACTGTAATGTGATCGCGGTGAAATATGTTGAAATTCACAGCGTAACTTTAGTTATTTATAGTTTTAATAAAATCATGTTCTGTATTTTTTAACTTTTTTACATCGACGAATTTGATGGTAGTGAATTTTACTGTTTTGTTTACACAACACTTTTTAACAAAAAAGTTAAAACACTTTCAAAAACGTGTTCCGTACACAATATTTCGCTGACTTCCTTGACACCTTCACAGTTATTGTTATTACATACTTTTTAGTGTACATACTTTGAAGGCGGTTTATTATATATTTTGTTAAAAAGTTAATTTATTTTTCAATTTTGAGTTTTATGTGTGTTATACCTCTCAAGTTTTCTCACTGACGGAGGATGAGCATTTCATTGATAAAGTCAACAATATTGAATAAAATGCTTCAATCGCGATGTTTTTGCTCAATTCCGCTGAGGAATTCCATCATATATTTAATGTCCCTGGTCGGATCATGATCAAATTTATATGAGACCACCTCGGTATCTAATTCAGTTTAAACCATGAACATAGAACCTCCTCCTTTTTTAATTTGGTTATAAAAGTATAATTTAGATGTGGGTAGCTATTCTAATAACTAGCCAAAAAACGGCTAGACACAAAGTAGCCACGGCTATGTTATCTGTCAACAAGATAATTGGCTATTGGCTACTGGGTGGCTACTGGCTACAGGATGGCTACTGGCTACTCGCTAGCTAGAATTAATGAGGAGTTTTCTTACCTGCCTAACTGTTGATAATTCGAACCAATTTGAACCTTAAGTGCACGTATTGACAAGTATTTTGACCATAGAGGTATCATAAGAAATTCTTCTCATTACGAGAAGTTTACGTCACACACAGCGGGTAGCCGCCTAGCCGCCACAGGTCTCTAGCCGCCACTAGCTGGCCGGCTAGCCAAAGCCATTCTAGCCGCCACTAGCAGGTAGCTGGCCGGCTAGCCAAAGCCAATCTAGCCGAGTAGCCGGTAGCTGACTAACTAGCTGGCTTTTACACTACATATAGCCGGGTAGCTAAGCTATTGAAATTTCGGCTAGTTACCCATCGCTAGTATAATTTGAAAAAAAAAAACTAGCACCTATTCAACGTACAACCACTAAACCCAATAACAATTGTTTTGTCGATTTTCAAATCGATTAATTAGAGGTAAAAATATCAATAAAAAGTATAAACGTAGCACACATAAAATCCCCAGACGATTCCTTAGACTTGATGACCCAATAAAATGACAAGTTTGGTGAACCGCGAACTTTATTAGCTAAATATTGAACTAGGGTGATAAAGTACGAACTTTATTTGGTCGATACTCAAGGAGATTTCTTGAATTAGGAATAAGAAAGATTCAGTGACGGTTAGGTTAGGTAACTTAATTTAGCTTGATGACTAGGAAAAGTATGGTTTTAGCAACGATATAAATGATCTATAGCTTAACTACTAGGAAATCTATATTATTATTTTTAAAATGTACGCAGAACAAAAAAAGTACATTTTAATTTTTGACTTATTCATCTCAATTTACGAGTCTTATAGGTATTACAGAGTTGATTTTTTGTCCGCATAAAAATATTTGATCAATTATTAAAAATGTGTGCTACATACAAATCACAAAAATACGTGCTAGCCCGAGGAGATGCGCAAATACATTATTAAATAAATTGAAATGATTAGGAAACAAGTTCTTTGTTAAAAATTTCATTTTTAATACAAGCTTTTTTTGAGTGACTGTACTTTTTGTTGACTGTACTTGCGATAAAGTACTCATCAAGACAAATCAAACGAGCCCAAACTCGATGGGGGTATGTGGTTTTATTACGGAGTTCCTATGGCCACCTCCCAGCTCCATCATCAGATCAGCTCCACGTCATCATAATATTGCATGTCATGCAATTTACATATTCATGCAAAATTTCAACTTAATCGGAAACCGGAAAGTGGGTCAAATTGACCTTGCAAAATTCCATTACAGACAACGGGACAGGTGAAACTAAATAAAAGCTTGTAAAAATCAACAGTGTAACACGAAAATTAAATGGTGTATTTTTCGAAAACGCTCTTAATATTGAATAAAAAAGCCTTACTTCCCAGTTGCCGATGTGGCTATAATCCCTCCAGCCTTAGTGATTGCGTCTGAGCTCTGATCATCATAATACTCTAGGTCCTCATCCAGCGGCAACAGAGGGCTTAAAGGTAAATTAATATCTGTGAGTGATTCTGAGAGAAAACTAATTTTCAATACTAAAATGATTGCGACAGAGGTACTTACTTAACAAAATTATAATCTATTTGAAAGATTATAATGTGAAGTAATCACCAAAAGTGGTAAGAACACAAAAGCTTGGATAGAACTGACTTACAAGTGGTCCGGTAGGTGCATGATGATAGATTTTGAACTGAGGATGATAGTCAGCCAATCACTACCGTGCTATGATGATGCTATGATGTTTTCCTTCACTGAATGCTCAAGCTCATCGTAGGATTCGACCCCACTACCACTGAAGCATAATAAGCCTTTGGTAGGTTATGGCTATATCTCGCATGTCATCATCATCATCATCAGCCTATAATGTCCCACTGCTGTTTGAATTCCCTTTCAAAAATGAAGGTGAAAGGGAATGGGCAATACTCCACCACGCGTGCCCACTGCGGATCGGTGGAGGTAGGTTAGTGGTCAACCTACTGTTGGAATTTTTCAATCCGCCTAGGAGGCATCCAACTAGCTTAACGACTATTACAATTGAGTGATAACCGGGACCAACGGCTTTACGTGCCTTCTGAAAAACGGAAACGCTCGATTTGAAATACCACTAATTAAGAACGGCTAATCATGCTACACCACGAGCACTTCAATCATCTCGCATGTAAATATAGGTAAAACCGGGAGACACAGCTAGACAGTAGCTAGTACTCGTGGTGTGATATAACACTAATGTGGCTCAAGGCAAACTTTGACCGAACTAAAAAAGTACCGACTTGTCTCTGCGTAGCTGCTCCGTAGAATATTAATAGTCTATTCTTAAATATTTATGGTGTAACGCGATGTCTGCGCTCCCAAAAGTTGCTTCTATCTTTGATCACATCAATTGAAAGCTTTAGGAAATACACTACAATTTTTATTTATATCGGTACATCCACGAGGAGGCGCTGTGCTGGGGTGCAGTTTGTGGAGACTAGCTGTATAGTACCAAATTACACTGTGCTTTGTCCCTTCCGCTATCGTCTCTGAGACTCCACTCAAAATCTATTTTAAACATTGAGCTTTTATTACTACGTGTAGAGAAGACGCCATACTTGTTGTTGTAGAACAATGAACGAAACGCGTAAGCGCCGAGAAAATCATGGTGTTTGCGAGAAAAATACTACTAAAAGCGTTCTGATAGCGCTACGTGTTTCTACTGTTTGCTTATACGATTAGTTATTGTTTCAGCGCTAAACTTTAGTTGATTCTAAAAAATAGGACATAACCTTTGCTTTGCTTCTCTATACGTAGTAATAATAGCTCAATGATTTCAAAAAATGTCTTGCAAGCGTCTATAGGCTGCCGTAACATGATATAAGTTAAATCAAATGTTTGCCACTCGATTGAGCTATGGTGATAGTTCAGTTAGAATATAAGATTTTGTTTTACTCTAAAATCCGATATACAAAACACAGGTCCGGCCCGGGCCCGGGGCGCCTGGCATGCTTTGAGCCATCTCCTTTGAAGGGTAACTTCTGCGTAAATTACGTACATAAGAGACGGCAGGTACACCTCGTGGCAGGTACACCTCGTGGCAGGAAGGTAGTATCAATATAAAGTAGTATTTTACATACACTTCACTAGGATCATTAAGAGCTGCATAATTGAAAGCACAGCAATATCCTTCATAAGTCTTGATAAGGCTGAAAATATTGTCGCAGTTCTTCTGTTTTCTATTGAAAGTACAGTACAGCAGCAGGTTTTCACATTTTTGATGAACCTGAGAGTAAAAAATCATTAACTTGATTTTTCTTAGATCCCTATAAAAAAAATAAGCCCATTGTGACTTAGCCGAAGCAATTACTTCGAAATATCTACAGAGTAGATTATAACAGTATTACCAAACAATTTAGTGTCGTCAAAAGCAAAATTAATGTGTGTAAAAATCCAAAAAATCGTACTTCAAAATATTAAATAATTTGTGAATTTGTTCTGAATCTTGTAGTAAACATAGAAAATACTGTGTGAACATTTTGATATAAAGGTTTTTCGAAATCAAGGTTTGGTTGAAATAAACGGAATTTTTTAACTTTTGTATAGGCCTGTGTTTGATCACAATCTCACCACGGTAGGTCATGATTTGGCCGGAGGTGGTAAGCATACAAAGACTATAACTAACTGAGAAAATGCCAAATCAATCAATTTGAACAAGATTTCTGTGAAAATAATTGTATGTACACCATCTCAAAATAGCTTAAATCAAAACTGTTGCCATCTTTCTTATTTTAATTGTCAGTTTGACAGTGACTGGCATACTTTTAACACCTATAGGTATTGATCAGGTGTCTTGAAACTCTGAGGTAGTTAATCAATCATTGGCTCTGATTCTGTTGTTTACAACTAAACTAATTTTAATCTCACTATGTCTCTTTCTAACAAAGAACATAAGAAAAGGATGTAAAGAATTTAGTCCTGTCAAATTAGTCCAATGCTTGTTTTCAATATAAATCGCCATCTATCGCGGATGCCTCTAAATATACGAACAATAAGACGGCAAAGACTAATTTGAAAGCATTAAATATATTCTATCCTTTTTCAATAATGTTCGTAAGAAAGAGATGAGATGTGACTTAAATTAGTTTAGTGCGATTTACAACAGAATCGGCACCATTTAATTTAGAAAAATAGAGAAGTATATAGTACAAGCTCTGCTTAGTTTGGCATTAGATAATTGCATGCTAATACTGCAAAAAAATATGGAAAATTACGACAGATGATTAAGCACTGGCGATTATTATACTAACCTCTTCCATAATAGTATCCACAGTAAAGAAATGACTCTTCAAAATAGCCATAATCTCAGTAAAGTTGTTCAGGTTTCGCACTTTATGATTGTACTCTTTTAAAATAGGTAAAGCGCTCAAGAATGCTTCAATATCTTGATTTTTTACTTCGTAATGTTTTCTGGAAAATGCAAATTATTTACCAATAGTTTAATAGGCTACAAGATTGGTAGTGTTAAGGAGATCAAAGGTAAACTTGAGCCCTGTGGACACGGAACACTTTATAGTCCAGCCTTTCTGTATACACAGGCTTATCCCTATATCCCTTTTAGCTTTTGCAAAAAATACGCGAAAATTATTCATTTTACAAAAAAAGGTCAGTGGGTTGAAATATAGGAAATTTTCTCTAGTCTAATTTATATATTATGTATTTTCATCGAATTTGATTTGGAAAAGAGATATTGGCAAAAAATTGTTTTGGGCGCCATTTTTCCAATATGGCGGCGCTAACGGAAGAAATACGAGCTGAAAATTCAAAAAGAGCACGCGAAATCTAAAATACCACCAATTTTCAAAACTCCCGGAAAACTTTCCAGGTAAACACCTTTTTAAGCAACAAATGATTGGACTATTTAACCTCAATATAAAATCATTACTAAAGTCCTAAATACATGTGACTTAAATAAATAATAGTAGCTAAGAATCTGTTAAATACTTACAGTATAGTGACAATCTTGTTGCTCTCTCTAAGCGATACCATATTGAAATTGCAAATGCTCACCGCAGGAAATGGAACTTGGTTCACTTTGCAATTCGCATTTATCTGCCAAAAGGAGACGGAGATTGACAAATAATTATACCTACGTTTATTAATGTATTTAATATATAGAAGTCCATCTTGATGGCGTTAACATTCATATTTGATTTCTAACATAAAAATATAGAATTTACTAACAAACAAGCATCAAGTTTTTTCTGATGGTAAGCGTTTACTTTAGCTTGTATATGCTATTTATGTGTGAGTGTCTTTACCCGATATTTTTTTTTTATTCAAAATTGATCCATGACTTTGAAACTAAATAAAAAAATAACTAGTCACCAGAGTAACAATCTGGTTCTCATCAAATTTCCTCTTGACAATAATGATGAAGATGATCGTCAAAATCAAATTAAAGATCATCACAGCTGTCCAGAGCTTCAGACTTCTTCCTCTCTTCAGGGTGAACTGACTGGTTCCATGGATCATTGTCAGTTTCTGAATCATAGATTTGATGTACGCGCTGTTTGGAAATAGCTTCTTGCTCCTCTTTCTTGCCATCGTTGCTGAAAGGAATAAAGTAACAATTAAAGAGATTATAGCATGAAATTATACTGATTGATGGTAAGATATCAGCGCAGAGTCGAAACCCCTAGGCTGATAAAGAAATATAACATTATTTTTAGTATTACTAAATCCGACAAATTCTGAATGAAGAAAGATATTTTAAACAAGGATTCATTCAAACGGTGTTTCAAAAAAGCAAAAATGCTGTATAATAATCAAATCAAATCAAATCAAATATATATTTATTACTATGATCAGTTACATAATGTGTTTTACATCGGTCCCCGCACTAGGCAAGCCTGTATCGCGGGAGACCATCTAGAATTAACAAAACCAGTTTAACAGTGTAGATACAGGTGAGCACAAGATATTTAGTACTAGGTAATTAATTAATTTTACATTTACATATTTTATGTGAGATGGCAGCAGTTAAATGACACCCATAACAGTTTTTTGCCAATATCTCTTTTCCAGATAATGTTACATAACAGGTCACAAAACTCATGGGGATTGATTTTACTGATGATATTGAATCAAAATATTTTGGAAAATAAACATTAAATAATCCTGTTTATTGAACCGCGATCCATTATTTTGTACGAAAGTCAGACAAAAATTTGAGCAAGAGACGCACCGTTACCACCGAATATGTAAATGTTTGACGTAAATTCCATACAATAAAAGACAATATACGAGTGTATTGCTCAGCTAGTACGTTGTATATAAGATTGTATAACAATATTATTAGTTCATCATTATAATTCTTTGTATCTATTTTTAATATATTTTGTGAATTTAACTTTTACCAAACATAACATAACATTTTGCAAATATAATCCCCATTAATAATAATACATCATGTAATTCCAAATTGTACGTTACCCACGTATATATAATAACAAGTCATGTCATTCCCAATGTTTCTAATATTTCAACATCAAAATCAGTATTATTTTATGGTTACGTAGAATTTGTTATTCTTGGAACTGGAACTTTATGAAATTAATGATGTTCATTAAAAGGGAATTCCTTCCTACCCTTTAATTTGCCAACGTTCAAATTACGAAATCTAAGAAACAAATATCTCAGTGGATAATTTTACAAGTTCTATCTTTCTCTAAGCAACCAACTTATGTATTGGCAGCTGGAATTGAGAGCCAGCTCCTTTCTAGTTCATTATTATTTTCGGCTACATCACCTACCATGGCATCATTGGGACCAAAGTTAAGAGGAAATGCTGGTGGCGTTTGTTCCATACAAACGTAATCCTCAATTTCCTCTCTGGATAATGACACTAGAGCAATGATTATTTTACCATGCAATCTGTCGGTACCACTGTATGTCCCTCGGTTATGTTTTTCTCCATAAATTAATTATTAGAAGCCTTCTAAAATCACAAAAACTTACTATTTTTAACGCCCTTATCAGCGAACAAATTTGACGAATATAAAAAACAAAGCAAAACCGACAGACATAGCCAAAGCCCATCTATTATGATTCTTGAAAAAAAAATTTTAATCGATCCAGTTTTGGAGAAAACCGGGGATTACGAAATAGCGATTTCGTCTAATTTAAATAGGTATAATCGGTCCAAGCTGTATTTGTCTCTATCGCCCTCGGGTGGGATAGCTCGGGCACAGCGCGACAGCAATAGATATGTTAAAAACCTATTTTTCAGATTTCTTGCAGCCATCCTTTCCTGTTAAACCCTAAAGCTTATTAGCGTTGGTTTTCTTCTAAGCCTATATGATCTTGTAACATTCGGCTGTCTACAAAATATGTACATTTTAATTACCTACCTTTTCTTTCCATATTTCAATTACTGTAGTCCCCAATAGCAGATCACAAAATAAAAAGAGTTCATAAAAAATTGAATTATTAGTTCCCAGTGTTGTTAATTAATCCGTTTTTTCTCACTATAAAGTTTTGTATTTAATTGCGTTTCCTAATGATTCTTTCATTTTGGATAAAAGTTTTCCTATCAATATTCTATTAATTGTTCTTTGTTTTTGACAGCTCTTAGTGAATGAAGTTTTAATTCATTTTATAGAATTTATAATACCAATAGTAATGAAGAAGTAGGCTTGTCCATCTGTTGTTATCCAAAATGAATTTGAATTTATTGTAGAAAAATCAATCGTGTAAGGACAGTTTGAAAAATTACTTATGCCCTTATGGTTTCAATAAACAAAAACGAATCGTTTTGCTTACCAATGGTAGGTTTTTTTATTGCCAAACTGGGCATATAGATCATTTCGTAAGCTAATTTTACCTGCGATAGCTACTTCCATATGGGAGGGTCTGCTATGCAAAGCTTTGAGGTCTTTGCTTCATTGTTAGTAAAGATTTAAGAGTGTTAATTTTAATAAATCTTAACCGATACCGGTCCGTAAATTATTGAAATCGGGAATAAGAAATTTTAAAAAAATAGAGTTATTTTTAACGCAAGTACTCAAGCGGTTTGCAAATTAAATACATTTTCTCGTACTCAAACTCAAAGCTCATTCATTCAATTTAGGCCCCGATAAGGCACTTAAATAATATGAACTTTACAATTGAATCAACCACGCCGGTTTGGAATACACTAAAACCACACCATACGCACTTCATACAAGCGAACAAAGATTACCTATGCTTTGCTCTCAGGGAGCTATCGCTGTGACCATTGGTCGATGAAACGGGGCAAAGCCTCTGGCAAACAGAGCAAAGTATCAAAGCATTTTTGATAGTATTAATATCTACAGTGGGAATAACGTCGTGATCATAATGATCATAATGGCCCATACCTACCTACCTACCTTCACAAATGATGGTAAAATGTAAAGGACCGATGTTCCACCACGCATTCCCACTACGGATTGATGGAGGTAGGCGAGCGGTCAACCTACTGTTAGAGTTTTCAAGACGGCTAGAAGGCCTTCCATTACTTAACGACTGTGATAGCTGGACCCACTCCTTCTTTTCAAGATATATCCTTACCAATTTCCGACCAACTTGAACTCCTAGGCATAACCTTAACTACCAATATAAATAGTTCTATTGAGTCAAAGGCTAAAACCGCTGCAAAAAAGTTAGGCATCCTCTGTAAGGTGAAGCGGTACTTTATGCCGGAGCAGTTATTGCAACTGTACGAAGCACAAGTCCGTTCGTGCACTGCCGTCACCTCTGGGATGGATCTGCCAAATACCAGCTGGAGGCCCTTGACTCAATAGACTGTCGTGCTAGGAGACTAGTCGGCGATGTTTCGCTAACTGAGGCGAAATTAACGAGCCTTGAACATCGGCGTAAGGTTTCATGTTTGTCGGTCTTCTATAGGATATATTTTGGAGAGTGTGCTACAGTATTGTTCAATCTAATTCCTCGATCCCCGTTTCTCCATCGAAACAACGCCGGGAGAATTTCCACCCATACGTTGTCGACATCCCGCGTACCCGGACACAACGTTTCGCTTCATCGTTTCTTATACGAACAGCAAAGGAGTGGAACTCTCTTCCGGGGTCTGTGTTTCCCGACACCTGAAACCTAGATTTATTCAAGGCCAGAGTGAATAGGCTTTTTCTGGGTAAGCGTGCTACATCCTCGGCCTCGTCATAACTCCTCATGGGGTCAGTTGAAGGTTAAACGCAAGCCCATTTAACATTAAAAAAAAACCACCTTTACGCGCATTTCGAAGCACGGAAAACGCTCGAGTTGAAATACCATGAGATGGTCACCCATCCGAATACCATCCTCAACAGTGATTTGGCCGATCGATTAAGAACGACTAATCAAGCTACACCACGAAAGCTTCAACAATATTTGGATCATAATTATTCATGTAATACCGCCACAGTCTATACCACGGACTTAGCTACACTTTTCTAAACAACCTATACTTTAAGTTCAATTCACTTAAAATACTTTTAATTACTATTTATGATCCATAGTGTACCATTACAGAGCAACCGATTCCATCACTTTTATATTCCATACAGTGATTGTTGGTTGAGTGAAATTTATAGTGCTTGTGCATTGATTTCAAATATTTCGTTTTAAATAAATACATCGACGATTTTTACTAAGACGGTATGGTATTCATGATAGATCATAATATCATATTGAAATGATATATTAGAAAAATAAAAAAATCTAAAGAGGTTTTATGGATGAGTTATTATGGGCCTGTCACATCAAACTTCGCTAGCTCCAAATTACTATCCATTTAATAACTTCATTAATTAAATTCAATTGAAATACAGATACTTTGACTACAACAAATTAGCGCACTGGTTCTCAAACTACATTTTCTTCTTACAGAACTAAAATGCGCCTAAATAAGAGAATTAAAAGAATAATAGTGACAAAGTCTAGGGCATTTTGCAAGCATTCCTCTTTACATGGTGTATACTACTTCTATAGTAGTCAACAATGGTGGGTGCACCTCATATGGACGCTGATATTGGCTTCGAGTATGGCGCTGTGCTGTTTTTTGAGTCAAATGATAATGGAGAAGTTTGCGCATGACCCTACTTTAACTGTGGTATGTAACTTCAAATTCAAAATCATTATTCAAATAGACCTTCACAGGCACTTATGAAAAGTCTGACTCTAATACCGGTTCGGAAGGTTGCATTTGCTGAGAAGAGCCGGCAACAAACTCAGCAATTACTCTTTTCAAAACAAGCTTAGATTCATTACATAATATTTACATTCTAATCGCACTGACAACAATTGCGTGCCCCGGCGAGGCGGCAAAACTACAAAGTAGACTGAATCTATATTTAATAAGTAAATAAATAAATGGCAAACTTAAGCAGACCAGCCCCCACAAGCAGCACCTGTTCACAAGTATGACGCGTGTGGCAGCCATCGCCCTCCTCGCCATATTGGAGGGAAGTGAGCGACCCGTTACACGACGCCGCCGCAAGCAGAGAAAAGAAAGAAAAAAAAGAAAAGATCTTATAGGTATTACCAGATATTTTCAGTTCAAAACTTAACCGCCTCTGGGAATTTCTCTCTCACACTTACAGACGGGCCAAGAACTTAAACTCTTATTAATTCTGCTGAGTTAGAGGCAAGGCTCAGCTTCCCTCATAATCATAAGTATATGCGTTTAGCTACCACAGTCATGGTTATTTTATCTTCTGTATTTAAGAGCTGTGCTCTTGTCGGTGTAGCTTCTTCCATTCCGCTCTATCATTAGCAACCTTCTGCACCTCCTGAAGGAGGTTATTTTATATCTATTCAAAATTCTAAAAGTATTTATCAAATTCTGGTCCTGATAAGGCACTTATTAACGTTAACAAAATTACTCTACATCGATTCCAAATACAACTTGAACTGAGAAGACTCCGGCAAGAAACTCAGTAAGTCTTTTTATTTATTTATTCAAAACATATAAAGCCTCTTTTAAAAATGTTTATCCAATTAGAGAATGGGAACGGTTTATGAAGGTTTTTTTAGCAACGTCGCAGTAATTTGCGATTATGTACTCCAACCAAAGGATGTTATGAAAACTTATTGAAGCACGTTTTATTTTAAAAAGCTAAAAGAGAATCTACATGGAAAACTACTTGTTCTGAGTCTTGCTTTAATTCAGAAATATGCTAGCATTTGATCATACTCACTAAACCAGATAATATTCTGAAAATTGTACGTATATTTTTTCGTAAAAACACATTTTGTTTTTTTTTTTTTTTTTTTTTTTTAATACCACTAAGGTGGCAAACAAGCATACGGCCCGCCTGATGGTAAGCAGTTACCGTAGCCTATGGACGCTTGCAACACCAGGGGCATCACTTGCGCGTTGCCGACCCTGAAGAAATCTCTTCACGCCCTTTTTGAAGAACCCCATGCTGTACTCCATTGGGAAAACCACGGCGGGGAGCTCATTCCACAATCTGACCGTCCGCGGAAGAAAGCTCCTTTGAGCCCGCACAGTTCGAAACAATTCTGGTTTCAATATGTGAGGATGGACTCCCCGTCGATGGCGAGAGTTGCGATGGTAGAAGGTAGCAGTGGGCAACAAGATATTATTCCATAATTTCAAATTTTAGACCCGATAGAATACTTTAAATTCTTTACAATATACCAAATCAAAACTACCTAATTATATTTCGTTTGGTGCCTTAACTAGCACGTACTTATTATACAAATTCCTTAAAGATTGTTTGCACAAAAAAAAGTAACTGCTAAGCTATCCTTACATACTTAATTTTATTACTTGTAAAATGTTCTTATCATTACTTGTCTTGTAAAAATGTTCTTATTATTATCGTTCTTATATTAAATGTGACAACATAAGCCACAAGAGAAGTTGTCCAGACGTTTTAGCACGAATTATATTATTTGCGCCTCTTGGGGAATTCGAATAATCTCAAATGCCGATGAACGAAATTCAAAACTGCTGACATACCTATGCTGTAGTTGAATTTCTGCAAACAAAAGAGGATTCATAGAAAATCGACCATTCACTTTGAATTCAAAGGATTTAGATTCTATCTGGAATTCTGAATCTTGATAATACGGGGATATATCAAAGAACTTTGCGCTACCAAATGTTAAGAAAGTAGGCTGTAATTTAATGATAAATAACGAACCTTTAGGTCTTGTTGAATCATCAGTGTTCTTAGGAATTACTTTAGACTCGAAACTTCAATGGGGCAACCATATATCATGTCTTTCGGGAAAGCTCAGTTCAGCCGCTTGTGCAGTTAGAAAAATTAGACAGCTAACAGAGGTAGACACAGCTCGATTAGTTTATTTTAGTTATTTTCATAGTGTTATGTCCTATGGCATTTTACTTTGGGGTAAAGCTGCTGATATAGAAACCATTTTTATTTTGCAAAAAAAAGCAGTGCGAGCAATTTATAATATGAGTTCTCGAGCTTCCCTCAGAGATAAGTTTAAAAATATAGGTATCCTTACAGTAGCATCGCAGTATATTTATGCAAACATATTATTTGTACATCAGAATATTAATCTTTTTGTAAAAAAAAGTGACGTGCACTCATTTAATACTAGAAATAAGCATAAACTTTTGACCTCTTCTTATAGACTCCAAAAAGTGCAAGGTTCATTTTTAGGACTGAGTGTACAATTTTATAATAAGATCCCTAATGAAATTTTAAATTTACCGTCACTAAAGTTTAAGGAACGTATAAAGGCCGCTTTAGTACAGAAGACTTACTACAATATTAAAGAATATTTAAATGATAAAAATGCGTGGTTGTAGCGCTCGCTCTCGCAGGAAACATCTGATGTAATAAAGGGATACGAACATTTTTGTATGGGAGCTGGCATAGCCACCCGCCGCCTCTCCTTGCCTCTGCCTATCTCCCATATGAACAAAAGGAACCAGTAACACCACTAATCAGAAGACTGGTTGACTACGGCACCCAAGAAAACCTTGACCTGATACTTGGCTGCGATGCGAATGCACACCACGTCGTTTGGGGCAGCTCAGATGTCAACAAACGAGGGGAGGATTTGTTGGACTTTGTGGTAAGCTCTTCTTTACAAATCCTTAACGCAGGCAATAAACCTACCTTCAGGACCTCTGCGAGAACTGAAGTTATTGACCTGACACTGGCTTCAAACAGGGCCAGTGCTCATATTGAAAATTGGCATGTATCGGACGAAATCTCTCTGTCTGACCATAATTATATATGCTTTAGGTTTAGGACGGCAGAAGAAGCCGAAACTAGACGAAGGAGAAACCCAAGGCACACAAATTGGGACTCGTACAGGAGGGACCTTAAAGTAAATCTAGGGAGCCCTAAAGGTAAGCTTAATTCCATACTAGACATAGAATTTGAAGCGGACAGAATCAAGGCGGGCATCATCGGTGCTTGGATAGATAATTGCCCAGAGAAAAAGGCCTTTTGCAAAAAGGTACCATGGTGGACTCCTGAACTATCTAAAATACGTCAGGAGACACGACAGGCCTTCAATGATGCAAAAGCCAGGGAAGATTTCTCTGGCTATTCTAGCATGCTGACGAGGTATAGCACGGCGGTACGCAAGGCCAAAAGAACCAATTGGCGGCAGCATTGCACCTCCATCGAAGCTCTGCCGAGTGGAATGAGGTTGTGCAAAGCAATGTCCATGGCTAAGACAAACCCACTATCATCTGTAAAGGATGAAAATGGGCATGTCACGGAAACTGGACAGGACACTCTGGGCGTGATGTTCAGGACTCACTTCCCGGAATGTATACTGCGCGATAGCGATGAAGAGGAACCAGTCACAAATGACGAGCTCACAAGGCACACGTCCAAAGATAACTGGCTCACGGCAAAGAAAGTGGTAGATGAAAATAAACTGAAGCTTGCCATAACGGGCTTCCAGCCTCTCAAATCCCCGGGCCCAGATGGCATCTACCCAATACTTTTGCAAGAAGGGGCATCTATTTTGATACCCCATTTGAGCAAGCTCTACAGAGCCTGCATAGCTTTTGGGTACGTACCCAAGGCATGGAGGGAGGTCAAAGTCACCTTTATACCGAAGGTGGGTAGACCGACTTACGAAGAAGCTAAAGCTTACAGGCCCATCAGTCTATCATCTTTTCTCTTAAAAGCTCTGGAGAAACTGGTAGACAGGTACCTAAGAGAGGGACCACTTAAAGTAATCCCTCTAAATAAACTACAGTGCGCCTACAGCCCTGGCAAATCTACGGAAACGGCATTGCACTATGTTGCGAGTCGAGCCGAGGCTGCGCTAGAGGGACAAGAGATCTGCGTCGGGGCTTTCCTCGACATAGAGGGAGCCTTCGACAAGACAACATTTGAATCCATACGCATTGCTGCAAAGGAACATGGCATCAATGATACCATGTGCAACTGGGTTGACCATATGCTGAGAAGCAGGATAGTTAGATCGGAGCTGATGGGAGACAGACTTAGCGCAACAACAACAAGAGGTTGTCCGCAAGGCGGAGTGCTGTCACCATTATTGTGGTGCTTGGTAGTAGACTCGCTACTCACCAAACTCAATACCGGACCATTCTACACAGTAGGCTATGCAGATGATATAGCTATAATGGTTAATGGTAAATTCCCGAACATAGTCTCTGGACTGTTACAACAGGCATTGAGGATGACAGAGGAATGGTGTACAAAGAACCACCTCTCTATCAACCCAAGCAAAGCAGTCATTATTCCATTTACGAGGAAGAGACAACTAGGAAACCTAGGAGAGCCCTCCCTCAATGGAATAAAGCTGCCCTGGTCCACCGAAGTTAAATATCTGGGTGTAACGCTCGATAAAGAACTCAGGTGGAAAACTCATGTGGAAAATATTACGACAAAGGCCCTACGAGTGTTCGGCATGTGTCGTTCCACGTACGGTAAAACTTGGGGGCTAAAGCCCAAAGTGTTACGATGGCTGTACCGGACAATGATAATACCTATTATCACATACGGCAGCATAGTGTGGTGGCCAAGAACAAAGCTTGCCTCGTGCAAAGCGTCACTCACAAGGTTACAAAGAACAGTGTGTCTTGGAATCACGGGTGCTTTCAGGACAACACCTACGGCAGCGATTGAGAGATACCTCAATATCCCTCCTCTGCATATGATGGTTGAATTGGAGGCAAGGAAGGCATTACATCGGCTTGCTGTTGCTGGACTATGGGATGCTTCCAAGCCAAAGACTAACCACACAAAATTCGATGAAAACGAAGGCCTGGATCGGGTAACAAGCATGATATCCGACAAAATGCAAACTACATTTGTGTTTGAAAGGTCTTTCAAGGTCCAAATCCCTACAATAGAGGACTGGACGGAGGGACTCGATCCACCAGAACCGGAAAGTCTGGTTTGGTACACTGATGGATCCAAAATGGAATCAGGTACAGGAGCGGGAATATACGAAAAAGGTTACAAATGTAGCAAAAGCTTAGGGAAGATGGCAACTGTATTCCAAGCAGAAACATACGCCATAATAACCTGTGCTCAGGAGAATATAGATAGAGGTACCAAAGGTAAATCCATCTATATTCTCAGTGACAGTCAGGCTGCAATCAAAGCCATGGCATCCTACAAAGTGGACTCCAGACTTATTCTGGATGCTGTCCAAACCCTAAACAGACTTGGGAAACATAACAGGGTAAGACTGATGTGGGTCCCTGGGCACAAAGGAATCCATGGTAACGAAGTGGCAGATGAACTGGCAAGAGAGGGCTCAGCAAATGACTTTGTGGGTCCAGAACCATGTGTAGGCATATCGACGTGTCTCGTAAAAGCCACATTTACGGAGTTTGCAGATCAAAGACAACGAACACACTGGCTGTCTAATGCCGGTCTACAACACTCCAAGAAATTCCTAGGCCCTAATTTCAAGGCCCGGGAAAGCATTTGGAATATGAGCAGGGGGCAAATCCGCTACCTGCTTGGGGCCTTTACTGGGCACTTTGGAACCAACGACATGCTCATGAAGATGGGTCTAACCGCGACACCCATGTGCAGGTTGTGTGGGGAACATACGGAACGCATGGAGCACCTTCTGTGCACATGCGATGCACTGGCTGGTAAGCGAATGAGTCTCCTAGGGATCGGATATCCAAAACCAGAAGACTATAGGCTCATATCTCCTAGCCTCGTTGTAAAACTCATGAAAAGAGTTTTCAACGAGACTGGGGATGAGTAAGTTATCTAGGGGACCACAATAGATCCCAATGGGTCGAAGTGTCCGAGCTATTTCTCGGCCCCTCCATAAGATAAGATAAGGAACGTATAAAGGCCGCTTTAGTACAGAAGACTTACTACAATATTAAAGAATATTTAAATGATAAAAATGCGTGGTTGTAGCGCTCGCTCTCGCAGGAAACATCTGATGTAATAAAGGGATACGAACATTTTTGTATGGGAGCTGGCATAGCCACCCGCCGCCATTTTGATTTTTTTTCAATGTCGCGGCGCACGGTGTAAGTGGTATATTTGGGTAGAGGACACTTATACAAACAAAAAATGTTAAGCAATATGGTGGCCTAAAGTGTCACGTTTCCGAGATATTTGGAGGTAAAGATCGCCATATGAGAATTATGACAATCATAAAAAATTCACTTATTACGTTTTTATATGTATTTGATTGTATTCAAATAATAGTTCCCAGGTTGATTTATCAATTTTTTAGAATAGAGTTACACTAGGGGCATGAAAAACAATATTTTTAATTACTTACCTCCTAAACAGCATCGTAATATTCGCTATGAACCACAATGTTGTCAAAGTAGCTCGGATCGTGACTTGTTTTCCATCTTGTCATTATTATACAAACAAAAATGACAATACTTGTCCTAAAATCTATGTTACCAAGTTAAATGGAACTAAAGATCGCTCCCTAGGCGCCAAAATTGCAATAGCGACGTAAATAAATAAAAAAAACCTGGTCCCGCGGCCGGCCCGACCTAATAAAACTTCCACCTAAATGAAAGTCCCGTCTTCGTGGAAGACTGCTCACGTGCACACAATGGCACCGGTGTCTTCTAACCAAGTTACCAGCATATGGGCTTCCTGAGGGACTATGCAAATGGGTCGCCAATTTTCTGTCCAGCAGATGCATAAGAACTGAGAGATATAAATGCTGGCGTTCCGCCGTTGGGGACAGTACAGGGTCTGTACTGTCCCCAACACTGTTGCTGCTGCATATCAATGAAATGCTTTCTATTGACGGCATTAATTGTACAGAGGACGCTCATTGCAAATATTCCTCGTTTCGTGGTAGATGAAAGCCGCGAACGGTTTGTGTCTGACATCGAGAGCACACTAACTAGTGTCTCCGATTACGGTCGACTAAACCTAGTCCATTTCAACCCCACTAAGACCCAAGTCTGCGCGTTCACCGCTAAGAAAACCCCATTTGCTGTGGCTTCACAATTCCAGAACACGGACATCAGTGAAAGCATCGGGATCCTCGGCATCGGCATTTCTAACGACATCAATAGTCCGTTAAGACAAGGTTAAGCTAGCACCCAAAAAACTCGAAGTGCTCAACAGAGCGAAGCAGTACTTCACATCGGGGCAAAGGCTGTAACTTTACAAGTCACAAGTCCGGCCTTACATGGAGTACTGCTCTTACCTGGATACCAGTTTGGGCCTTTAGACTCGGTTCAGCGACGTGCCATTCGAATTGTCCACGATCCTCAGCTCACAAGCAGCTCAATCTAAGGAGAGACTGCTCCTTATGTGTGTTCTACCGCTTGTACAACGGACAGTGTTCTGTAGAATTGTTTAACCTGATGCCCACGGCTACCTTCTACCATCGCAAGTCTCGCTATTGACGGGGCGTCCATCCTCACACATTGGAACCAAAATAGTTTCAAACTATGCGGTCTCAAAGGAGCTTTCTTCGCTTACAATCAGGCGGGCCTTATGTCTGTTTGCTACCTAACTAGTTTTAAAAAAACCTTTTATTTAAAGGTTTAACGTCACGGCTTGTTTCTATTATGTGTTTTAATATATTTTTAAAACCGTGATGCAATATTATTTGACCACTATTGCTTAAAAACAAGAACATAAATTGTACTTAATCGATTGTTGATGATTGTCATAATTCTCATATGGCGATCTTTACCTCCAAATATCTCGGAAACGTGACACTTTAGGCCACCATATTGATTAACATTTTTTGTTTGTATAAGTGTCCTCTACCCAAATATACCACTTACACCGTGCGACGCGACATTGAAAAAAAATCAAAATGGCGGCTGCTAGCTATGCCACAAAGGTTCTATCCCCTTTAAGTTTGTTTTTGAAAAGAGTAATTGCTGAGTTTATTGCCGGCTCTTCTCAGTAAAATCAACCTTCCGAACCGTGCATTAGAGTATTAGAGTTTGACTATTCATAAGTGCCTGTGAAGGCCTATTTGAATGAATAAATTATTTCATTTCATTTCATTTCATTTCATTTCAGAACATTTTATTCTCTAATATAAGTATATGAGATATTTAATAGCTTTGACCACAGATATACATCTAAATAGATGACGCAAGTGAATGTATTTCGCGTGTCAAAATGGGGCACAATGTTCTTCTTTTGAAACTGTTTCGCGAGTTACTAGAGACAATATGTGTAGCGAGGGATATGTTTAGCCGACAAATAGGATAGCTTCATTTTCACGTTAAAATCTAATGCCAGCCTAACTTAATCAATTTTGTGACATTATGGTAGGTACAAAAAAGTTACATGCTTCGTTTTCATACTGATGGAGGGACTTGCGTTATCTATTTAGATTTATGTCTGTGGCTTCGACCTTCAAAAGTGTCTTAAAAAATAAAATATACCAACTGCATTTTATAATTATATACATATTTGTATTCAGACTAATAACAAACATATTCATGCAAAATTGATTTTCCTAGTTCTAATCGAACCCTCTACCAGTGGCATAATTATTCTTTTAAAATCGAATTTCATTCTTTTTTAGGGTTCCGTACTCAAAGGGTGCCAAACGGGACCCTATTACTAAGACTCCACTGTCGGTCCGTCCGTCCGTCTGTCTGTCAGTGGGCTGTATCTCATGAATAGTAAAAGGTAGACAGCTGAAGTCTTCAGAGAAGAGTATTTCTATTGCCGCTATAACAAAAAATAATAAAATGAAAGGGGGTGCCCATACAAGAAACGTCTTTTTTTGACGTTTTTTTCATAGCAAAGTTGAGTTAATATTGTACGGAACCCTCCGTGTGCGAGTCCGACTCGTACTTGGCCGGTTTTTTAATACTACCACGGTAGCTAACAAGCTTACGCCCAACCTGATTTAAACTGGTGTAACCGACCAGATGAAGTTATATAGGTATACCTAACCAACAGGACAGACACGAAGCATAAAAGCTCGTAACACTTTATAGCCTTTTACGTTTAAAAGTATAATTCCAACTAAAACCCGCCATTAGTCGCCATGAATCGCCATTAAACTCATAAAAAAACCACAAATAAATAATTCAACACATAATCCATTTTAATTCAAGGTATGCTTTTATTATTATAAGTTATGTTTTTTATGTTACAGATAATTTTACTTATTGTAATTAATTCAATTCAATGTTCTTCATTTATTTATTTTGATATAAATGCATCGATGATATTTAGTCTAAACTTGTCAATATTCACAGTGATAACAAATTTTGGTTTAATAGTAAGTTTCCCTTTAGTTAATTTTTTTATTTCTAAGGCAGACTTAAGTAAGTCATGCTCACTTTAAGGCCATTGCTTGTGGCGGCGTCGTGTAACGGATCACTCACTTCCCTCCAATATGGCGAGGAGGGCGATGACTGCCACACGCGTCATACTTGTGAACAGGTGCTGCTTGTGGGGGCTGGTCTGCTTAAGTTTGTCATTTATTTATTTACTTATTAAATATAGATTCAGTCTACTTAGTTTTGCCGCCGCGCCAGGGCACGCAATTGTTGTCAGTGCGATTAGAATGTAAATATTATAAAATGAATCTAAGCTTGTTTAGAAAAGAGTAATTGCTGAGTTTATTGCCGGCTCTTCTCAGCAAATGCAACCTTCCGAAACGGTATAAAATTTTCACAAGTGCGTTCGAAGGTCTATTTGAATAAATGATTTTGAATTTTTATGTATCCAGAAATACCTCTTCGGACTCAAAAGGGGTTTGAATAAGTTTCTTCCTTACAATTAGAATGTAATGTAATATAATGCACCTTATTTGAACAGGTGGAGACAACTCATTACTCAGTATCAAGGATCCCCTACCCAGCAGTTGCAGTATGTGATACAGAACTTGTTTATGGACCTAAAACTGATAATATTAGCCAGCTGTTGTAAGTACATCGAATCGTAATAGACGCCGCCGAGAAAATGCGTTTCTGACACCTATTGGCCAAATCTTGGAAAGGCAAATGCCCATTTTGGGCCCACCGTGGACATTACTATACAAAGAAATGATTTTGTTTATTAATTTTGTTATTTAAAAATAGGAATTTTACATTCCGTTAAACAGCTGCCACTTTAAAAAACAGTATTTCGTATAATAAAAGAATTTTAATAGGCAACGACGTCAACGTTGCAAAATGTTGCCAGCATTTAAATCACGTTTTTGTTATCGATACTAAATCGATTTTAATAAAAATACAACATTCATCAGAATACACAAATAGGACTTTGTTTACACAACGTAGTTCATAAGCCATTTAAAAAGAGGTTGTTTTAAATAACAAAGCTATCAGTTTTTTAGTTATTTAAAATAAAGAAGTAAATGAAGTCGATTAAAAAATAAACGATTAATCGATAACGTGTTTTTGTGTATGACAACACTCGCTTGACATTTACTCTCAAATGAACTGTCATTTTGTCGACTGTTTGTTTCTTTCGTTGTGTTTTGATTACGATTTCTTTTACTACATAGATGATTATTGTATACTTGTTTTACTACGACTTTGGCTTTGTCAAACGGAATCTGTGCTAACTACAACGAACGATCACTGGCTTGAAATCAAGGATTACGGCTGCATTTATTTTGGATTTCGAACACTTTCATACAATGTCTGAAGAACATTGTGTTAATTATTGTGGCTTTAACCTGGCGGGGATTCAAAGACATGCTTTGTAGCTCGAGGAAATTCTTACTATGTTGCAGCAGTGGGTTGCACCTCAACGGGTAAATAAATTATTTTAAAATAAATGTTTAGAATTACCTACATCATTGAACAATAACTAATAGATTGTATTATTGTTTTAGTTAACAAGGGATATAATCTTGTTTGCCACAACTACTGGGAGGTAGTTACTGCAAGCTTTGTTGACCCCAACAAGAACCAGAAAGCATGGGCCATCTATTTAGTTGTGTTAATTGTTGTCGCTCAATTAGACCACTAAGAAGCCATTTGTTATGCTCAGAGACAAATAGAGAGAATCTCATTAGAAATGTAGTTATGGAATGGATTCAACCTCGAGAAGTTTTTTTTGAATTACTTTACAAAAGAATATAACCAACAATGCAGCCTTCCGAACCAGTATTAGTTTTAATCAGACTTTTCATGCAAAGGTCTATTTGAATAAATGATTTTGAATTTGATACAAAATATTAATTGTATAAGCCTCTGTTTGACCACAATCTCACTATAGTAAGTGATTATTTGGCCGAAGGTGGTAATCACACAAAGCCTAGAAAGATAGTGGCTCCGGAACACCTCAGTAGATGCTTGTTGACAGATTTTCAACTTGGAAGTGGTAGCCAGCCAGGTCGGTACTACAAAGAACCCTACTCACGCTATGGTTTCCTCACATTTACCTACACTCAAGCTCAAGCTCATTTTAGGATTCAAACCTACAACCTACACAGCGGCATCCAATCTCACTCACACCACTGAGCTATCATCGCTTTTATTTGTGAACTGTCTTATGTATGCTATGCTTGTTTTATTAGCCTAATCCTTGTGACTACCCAATAGTCTATAACTAAAGAACTTCTATTGTGTATTGTTTAAATTGCTTAGAGTACTAAACAGATTAATTACATAAGATTAAAAAATAAGATGTTATGTTAAAATGCTGAATTGAATGTTATGTAGAAAAAATAAAATATAAGCTTATTATTTTTTTTTATTTTTTTTATACCACTAAGGTGGCAAACAAGCATACGGCCCGCCTGATGGTAAGCAGTTACCGTAGCCTATGGACGCTTGCAACACCAGGGGCATCACTTGCGCGTTGCCGACCCTGAAGAAATCTCTTCACGCCCTTTTTGAAGAACCCCATGCTGTACTCCATTGGGAAAACCACGGCGGGGAGCTCATTCCACAATCTGACCGTCCGCGGAAGAAAGCTCCTTTGAGCCCGCACAGTTCGAAACAATTCTAGTTTCAATATGTGAGGATGGACTCCCCGTCGATGGCGAGAGTTGCGATGTAATTAAGAATACTTTTCAGATATTTTTTGTACCCCTATCCCTGTACCTTTATATAATGGAGTAAAATATAATAAGAACTGTTGTTTCTGGTTAATTTTTACACATCAAGCATAAAACAAACATAAATTCTTAATATTTTTTGCAGTAAGACATATTTTCATAATGTAAAATAACCTCAAAATGTTTTATTAATTTCTACTCTTTCTAAAACAATGGCATCCTTTTAAATATATTTTTAAGATATCTGATGGACATATGATTTTGAAACACAAAATTATTATACTCATTATTGCTGTCCATCCTGGGCCCAAGACCCTATGGATCGTGGGCATTCCCCTTTGTATTTTCATTTCATGATTATGCTGTGTGCTTACTGTCTTTGACCACTTCTTTTGCCATGGTAAGATTGTGGTCAAACTTTTAAAAATGTACCTGTTTTGTGAGGATGACGGTAAACATGAATACGGACCGTAATTGTAAGCGGTTACCGTAGCCATATGGACGCTTGCAAGACACGAGGCATCACTCACGCGTTACCGACCTTTCCCCCTCCTCAATGCGTTCTGGCGACATTACTCACGCGCAGGAATACAACATAAAGTTATTTGACTCTGGTATTCTGTAAGATGGAGGCAATTCCCTAGTTGAGCTACTCTTTGAGCGAATAAACGCTATGCTCACTTCTCTCGTAAAAAAGTCACAAAATTCTCTTTAAAAAAGCATTAACGTTTCAGACTTCTCCGTGGCTACAACATGTCCCAGGTATCCAATTTCTTCAGAAGCTTCACAGATGTAAAAGAAAGAGATTATGCATCAGATGGTGATATCAAAAGGATGCATTTTTTGCTCGAAGACCTTGGATATAATTTGAATGTGTTACTTGATATGGTATTTGGAATAACTTTTTATTTTATTAGATCCTTATTGGTGTTATAAAGGCCAGTATTTCTGCCGCTTGGATAACAATGAAAGTTGTTGGTGGTAGGCTCCTAGATGACTTATTCCGTAACTTTACTTAAGTGCATGTGTCGGGGAACTTTGTGCAGCAAAAAAATGTTCTCTACATTTATTTTTCATTTTTACGTTTTTGTTTGATATGACAGTAGGTCTGCTATAATGATAGCAACTGGCCAATTGTTTTGTTTGGGACTTTAGTCAATTTACCGAGGACCTTATTACCTTCTAAAAAAGAATTTAATTGCATTGAGTCGAGTTTACCCTAAGTATAACAAATAGGACGAACGCAAGTCGCCATCTTATATTTTAATACGTACTAAATGTTTTCAGTTCAAGAAACCTTGTGAAGATTTATTAATGGAGTGCAACTGGAGATCCCGAGTACACAACTGCAGTGAAATGTTTAGACCAGTTCATACTTTCGTTGGACATTGCTGCCAATTTGACATTTCATATTTTAGGTAAATTTTTAGATAAATCATAAATGAAGACCGCTGACAATGTTCCCATTCCCATATTTAAGGCACTAGCTTTTCGTTTTCAACAATAGACCACAAGTATTAAAAATTTTCGAAACGTCTCGGGCGCGCAAGTGTTCTATATTTTTCAAGGCATCCGTTGAATGCTTACGAACATTAGGTGTGTATACCTGTGGTAAAAGAGCATACGGCCCGCCTGATGGTAAGCAGTTACTGTAGCCTATGGACGCTTGCAAAACCAGCGTTGCCGACCCTGAAGAAATCTCTTCACACCCTTTTAGAACCCCATGCTGTAATCCATTGGGAAAACCACTTGCGCGTTTCCAACCCGCTCTCGACACCCATCACAGGGAGGGATTTAAGAAGGCGTCGAGAGGAGACCCTGTGCCTGCAGCGGAAAAAAGCCAGTGTCTTTTTGGTAGTAAACGCTCGATCCCGCATACTGCGTAAATCTATATTAACTATGACATTTTTATCCATTGGAACGGGTTGCGGTAATTCAAATAACAATTCATCTTCTTTTCAGTGAACACACAGACAAAGAAACCAATTTTATGTCCGGCGTGGAAATAAACGAGGGTCTAGATATCCTCATTGATGGAGAAAAAAAATACGCTGATGGCACCACAGATAATGGCATGATCTACGTGAGTTATCTGGTTTTGTGATCCTGTAATCTAAATACCTAGAACGTGAAAGAACTTATTATTTTCCATTAACATTAATTAAGGATTCTTCCGGTTCATTAGTGCTAATGAACGGATAAAAAATAGATGTAAGAACTTTGACGAAAAAAAAGTATAATAAAAATGATACTGTCTCTATGGAATTACCAAATTTAATAAGGTTTTGCATTTATCTTGAAACTAACTGTTCCTCGTATTGGTGAAAGAATTTTTCGAATCCGACTGGTAGTTCCAGAGATTAGACCATTTAAACAAACAAATAACTCCACTTTATTATATTAGTATAGATTATAATTCCCAACTAGCTCCCTACCCGCAGTTTTCCCAGCCCAAGGATTAATAATTTCCAGAGAAAAAAGTATATGTCATAGAGAAACAATATTAATAGAGCGACTATACTAGAAAAATGACAAGGAACTCGCATATCTTTTCTGACATTACATGACTAGTGTTAGATATACCTATCTATGAATGCATTTATATGCAAACTAATCACGCTTTGCATAAGGTAGTATTGTTAAAGCTATCACTCGATTAATATTTTTACTCTATGGTATATGTACTAGCTGTCTGCACCGCAGTAAACCGCGTTCCTGGGACATGAGCTCTCCTGGTACAGTAGTACCCAATTAATATGGCTTACCGATGTACCTGCGCAGAAGATACATTTTCAAAGCACGGGAAACACTATTGGTCGGCAGCTGCCGCCATGTTAGCGCGCGTCGTGCGGAGGGGCGTAACTTGCGATTGAGATGGAACTTACAGCTGCAGTGTATTATGAACCTTATAGTAGTGATCTAAGGTTGATTGTAAGTTTGAGCATTCTTTCGTTAATCTTCGGGGCCATACTTTCTTTTCTGTGCGAACGGAGATTCACGACGCGCCATATCAGTTGGGTAATACTGTACCTACTTGTTTTTTTCAGCTCTACGTATTCGACAAAGATGACAAAATAACTTCACTGGATAATTACATAACATTGTCATCGGGCGCGTTCTTCGATGTGAACGTGTACGTTTGGACCATAGACTCGTCTAGCTATGTCAAGGAGCTACCTTTGAAAAGTAGGAGCTGCATACTTGATACGGTAAGTCTTTATTATCGTAGTCATTGTCATGCACAAGAGATGAGTGTGTGAACGAAACAAATGAGGGAGAGACAAAGACAGCGATAGCTTAATTAAGTTTATATAGCCATAACTAAATTGTTCAACTTGATGCCCACGGCTACATTCCACCATCGCAACTCTTGTCATGGGAGACGGGGAGTCCATCCTTACACATTGAAACCAGAATTGTTTCGAACTGTGCGGGCTCAAAGGAGTTTTCTTCCGCGGACGCTCGGACTGTGGAATGAGCTCCCCGCCGTGGTTTACCCAATGGAGTACAGCATGGGGTTCTTCAAAAAGCGTGTGAAGTAATTTCTTCAGGGTTGGAAACGCACGAGTCATACCTCTGGTCCATAGGCTATGGTAACTGCTTGCCATCAGGCGGGCCGTATGCTTGTCTGCCACCTTTGTATATTAAAATCTAACCCCCTTACTCATAAAACATTATTTAACTAATAAGCTGATTAAGTGGTCACCTAAATAACGTCACAATGACAGCAAGGTGACGTTATTTATTTGACCATTTATTCAGTAGATTTAGTTAAATAGCGTTTATGAGTAAGGCCGTATATATTTTTGCAACAAGGTAAGAAAGTAAATAAGTGTCTTAAATTTTCACGTGAAGTAGTTTAATAACATTATAGCTTATTTGACCCATGCTAGAAGAGAGTCAAATAAAATAAATTAGCAAGGATCCACTGAACAAGAAAATGGGTGCGAAAATACTTATTAAGACAACTACTAATAATAAAGGACACATATTGAGACATCTAGACCGTTCCGAGTTGGAATTAAAGCTGTATTTCTAGCTTAGTGCCTGTCCAGAGGAGGCGAGATCGCTACGATTCACTCGCGCGAACGCATTACGCTCGTACGGCGAGATACTGGGAGCCAATACATTGCGTCCACAAATATTTTTAATCGAGCGATGCTTGTGTTGACTGTCCCATTTTTGAATAACGACTTCCCTGATCTCTGGCAGTTGTCAAAACAGATGATCGACCCCACAGTAGTCGCCCTACTGTTCTGACTGCTGCTCAGAAGCGCTATATCAGATTGCTGGCAGCCCGTGACCTAACAACCAAAGTCATTAAAATAAAAGCACCTAGGGCCGCCTCTGGACTTGAAGTTCACTCAGACCATTCGGAATTACTTACACCAGGCTGGACTACGAGCACGGAGGTCTTAGCGAGCACCTCTGAATTTACTGCAACGTCAGCGACGCAGATTGCAGTGGGCTAGGCTCCAGCAAAATGAAGAAGATAAGGAAGAACATTCCACAAGCACCGTGCGAATTTAAAAACGGCCGTATTTTTAATCGTTTTTTGCGCGAATTTTTAAGGCGATGATAGCTCAGTGGTAGTGACGTCGGATACCAAGATGAAGGTCCCGGGTTCGAATCCTACAATGAGCTTGAGCTTTCGGTGAAGGAAACCATAGCACGGTGGTAGGGTACTTTGTAGTACCCGCCTGGCTGGCTACCACCGTCAAGTTGAAATCTGTCGCCAAGCACCTTTCGGTGTGTTCCGATAGCTGCACTTGAGAGCCAGTTCCTTCTAGGCTTTGTGTGCTTACCACCTTCGGCCGCATCATCACTTACCATGGTGAGATTGCGGTCAAACACAGACCTATAAACATTTAAAAAAAACGTGCGTTGCTACCGCTATTTCACCCTTTCTGGACAGATACTTAGCTTACTTTAATATGTTACCGTACTGTCAACGTAAGGTTCCCGTTTTGAATTTAAACTGGAACTCACGTATGCAGCCACGTCAACCGACCCGTTGATTACAAAATAAATACACACACAGGGTCGACTACGAAAAACGATATGCGATAGTCCGATCATCGTTGTCGATCAATTAGTCGATAGAATAGCACATAATTTACATCTCGTCAGCTTTCTGCAATTCAATGGTTAATTTGACAATGATGATCGGACTATCGTGTAACGTTTTTCGTAGTAGAACCTCGCACGAATCACAAAATTACATCTCAAAAATTCGCTTTTAATCGATGTAATAAAAAACTAAAAAACATTCGAAATTCAAAATATCGATTGCGATAAAAGTTTTACGAGTTGAAATGCGTAGGCCGGGGAATGTAGAAGCATTGTGAAGCATGCCACACCATTAATATTATTGCCCATACAA
This sequence comes from Polyploca ridens, assembly GCA_951394255.1. Taxonomy (NCBI): domain Eukaryota; kingdom Metazoa; phylum Arthropoda; class Insecta; order Lepidoptera; family Drepanidae; genus Polyploca; species Polyploca ridens. The sequence goes on along the minus strand of OX596250.1, from coordinate 626,840 downwards.
AAATGTTTGAGGGTTGAATTTGGTTAAATGGAATGCGTGTTTCATTCATGTCATCGAAGAGCATTAATCACTTCAATAGCAGTTCCTAAAATTCTATTTTATTCAAAATTTTGACATGACCAATTTTTACACACGCAACCGATTCTCGAGTTTTACTTAGGGTGGTTTCATAGTCGCGCTTACGCGGACGGTAAGCGACGCGGGCCATATGATAGATATGCCATGTACCGTTTTATAGTGAAAACTAGCTTTTTGCCCGCGGCTTCGCTCGCGTAGTCTATATGATCTTTACATTCGTGTTATCAACGATATATTGTTCGTGAAGATTGTTGTTGTTGTTGTCAAAATACTCGTATATTCTTGTGGACTTCGGTGGACGGTACCGACCGTATGAGGGTATTTAGGGGATGAGGACGTGGCAAGACATCTTAGGATTCCCCAAAATTTTCCTTGTAAGAGAATCGGGTAGGTACCCGGTATTTTTGGCTGCAAGCTTTCTTTTTCAAGAGAAGTAAGGCATATCGGGTTCTCTCGTTCAAAATTTGAAGCAGTCCAAGTGACGGAGTACCTGTACCTTACAGAAGATTGCAGCCAAATAAGATTACTTTGTGTTGTTGTATCCCTGGGGTGAGAAGTGTTGCCAGAGCTCCATAAGGAAACAAAGTTTCTCCTCAGGCTAAGGGCTCTAAACCACTTGTGAGCTCGGGGTCGTCGAGAATTCTAATGGCACGTCGCTGAACTGAGTCTAGAGGCCCAAGCTGGTATCAAGGTGCTCCCACCAACAGATGACAGCAGCACTCCATATGGGGTCAGACTTGCGGCTTATAATGTTGCAGTCTTTGCCCCGATGAGAAGTAAGCTTCGCTCTATGTTTTTTGGATACCAGTTTGACTTTGTCTTCTAGATGACTACGGAAAAGAACGTCGTTACAGATATCAACGCCAAGGATCCCTTAGCTTTTTATGATGTCGAGGGAAGTGTTCTGGAATTATGGAGCTACAGCAAATGAAGAGCGAGTGAATGGAAGTAAGAGAGGTAGGTACTGCATGGGAAAGTACCTCCAGCTTACAGAATACTGCAGCTAAATAACTTAATGTTGTGATCGTGCGCGTCAGTGAGGTTACCAAAGCTCGTTGGGGAGGAGGAAAGGTTTGTAACGCGTGATGCAAGCGTAAATCACGTTTAAAGCAAATAAATAATATTCTATTCTATATTCTATTTCATATGGTAGCCGCTTACCATCAGGCAGACCGTGTACTAGTATACCGACTTCATCGCAAAAAAAAAGTGAAGTGAGGGTCGGCAACGCGCGCTTGATACGCAGGGTGGTGCAAGCATCTATAGGCTACTATCAGACTGGCAGATTGCATATTTGCCACTTAAAGAAAAAATGTATCTTATCTGCATCTAGGTACACCTTTTTACTTATGTGCCGCATCAATGCCAGTATGGTACTTTTATTGATCAGCTTGGCCACCACATGCTATTGTGCGTAAGAAGCGCAGGCACGCCACTCCAACCGATCTTAATGACATCATTCATAGGGCTCTTGCCAGTTTCCACATGTCAGCTATTCGTGAATCGAGTGGCTTGATGCGGGACGACGCCGACGGTAATAAGCCTGATGGAATAACATTAATGTCCTAGAGGAAAGGACAGCCTTTAATATTGGATGTAACTTGTGTCGATACTCACGCACCGTTACACCGCTAAGAGACTGTCAAAATAGCCGCAGTGAAGCTGACTGTGCTTAAAATCTAAAGCAGCGCAAATGTAATCAATCACCTGAATTGATGGAGGCTACATATTTTGCTCGGGAGGTCAGAAGATCATCGTTTTTAACGCGATTTTTCGAAGTATCTGATTACCTCATGCTTCGCGTGGCCAGAGGGCTGGCGAATACCTTGCCAGTATATTAGCATCACCATACAGCACCGGCAACGCTTTAGGCTTACTACAGGCAGCTGGTAGCGATTCAATAGCTGATCCACTACCAACTGATAGTAGATTAGCTCTGCTCTTTGTAAACGGCTGTTCATTTCTTTTTATTTGTGTTCTGTTTGTTTTCTATTTTGTTTATCGAGGAATTACATATTTTTAAAATGTATGGTCTGATCATGATAAAATTTTTCTTCACGAACATTTTAGCGTTGATTACACGAATGTAAAAATCTTATAGTCTACGCGAGCGAAGCGTCTAAGCCATTTCTGAGGAATCGGTGAATATTATTTTTAATAAAATGACGTTGCGTTTTGCCACTGACCAATCCATAAAGGACGATGACGAAGCCTAAGATAAAGCACACTTACCCAGAAGAAACCTATTCACTCTAGCCTTGAAAGTCCCTAGACGTCGGACGCAAGTCCCACTCCCTTGCTGTCCGCATTCATATACATGAGGATATACAAATTACTGTGTCCGTACTTTCGGTATGTCAACAACATACGTCTGAAAATGTTCCCAGCGTCTAGTGGTTCGGTATAAAAATGGGGATGGTGGAATAATTCCTGCGCACACTCTTCAAAACAATTATATCCTGTAGAAAATCGATAGGCAAGCAACCGTTCGATGGTCGAGGCTCGTGAGTTTCGCCTTAATAAAGATTCATCTCCAATGAGTACCCTTTTCGACGGTCTATAGAGTCAAGGGCTCAGCGGATCCATCCCAGAGATGGCAGCAGTACTCTATGTATGACCGAACTTTATAAAGTATATAAAGTTAGCTAGTATAGCTTTATAAAGTTGTAGCAACTGTTCAGGCATGAAGTACCGCTTAATCTTAGACAGGTTCCCAGCTATCTAACAGCTGTTTATGCCTTCGACTCAATAGAACAGTCCAAGTTAATTTTGGCTGTTAAATTCATGCCGAGGAGATCAAGCCAATCGCACATAGGCAAGGATATATTTTGGAAAGCAGGAGCCTGGTGGAAAGGAAAAGAGACGCCTACATACATGCATGGAAAAAAGAAACATACGCGTCGATCAAAGAACCTCCTCTTTTTTTTTTGAGTCGGTTTATTATGGCACCTATTGTAACGGGAACAGTGGGAAGTCGTCCCTCAGCATGCTGCATGGAGGAAAAGTATTTTTAATAAGATTTTTATTTTATTTCGCTGGATCGTTGCCTAGCTGGGCCTTTTTAAAAATCTATCAATACGGCTGTGATATTATTTTAGCTTTTGCTATGTAACTAAACTGGCTTTTTTCAGTGGACTAAATGGGAGGGAGTCTCTGATGAATTTATATTCCTCATCCGAAATCATCTTATTTTTTTTTTGTGCTTTCCTCCCTTACACGGAGAAAATCCTTACTAAGCAATTATTGAACGTGTCATAAAATCGTGAGAACGAAACCATAGTGCGATTTAGGAAAAAGACAACGCCATCTAGTCATCAATATTTTAGTACTTACATCTGTGTATAGCCGTGAGACGGCTTGCAAAATTATTAAATTGGGATATCTTTTCTTCCCGTCATCCATTTTTAATGAAACAAAGCCTAGTTGAAGCGCCAAAAAAAGTCGAATCAGCTCGTGGAAGTTCCATGCAAATCCATTCAGTGGATTCTGAGATTAGCGTGTTCAAACAGACAGACAGACAAAAATTTTTTTTTTTTAGTTTTTTGTATTCAGTTCCTCATCTCAAATCACCCCCGATCAGTTTTTGGTAAATATATTCAATGTACAGACACGCCGGTTCTACAGTTTTATTATATGTACTAGCTTTTTGCCCGCGGCTTCGCTCGCGTAGTCTATAAGATCTTTACATTCGTATTATCAACGATATATTGTTCGTGAAGATTGTTGTTGTTGTTGTCAAAATACTCGTATATTCTTGTGGACTTCGGTGGACGGTACCGACCGTATGAGGGTATTTAGGGGATGAGGACGTGGCAAGACATCTTAGGATTCCCCAAAATTTTCCTTGTAAGAGAATCGGTTAGGTACCCGGTACTTGGCTGCAAGCTTTCTTTTTCAAGAGAAGTAAGGCATATCGGGTTCTCTCGTTAAAAATTTGGAGCAGTCCAAGTGACGGAGTACCTGTACCTTACAGAAGATTGCAGCCAAATAAGATTGCTTTGTGTTGTTGTATTCCTGAGAAGTGTGAGAAGTGCTGCCAGAGCTCCATAAGGAAACAAAGTTTCTCCTCAGGCTAAGGGCTCTAAACCACTTGTGAGCTCGGGATCGTTGAGAATTCTAATGGCACGTCGCTGAACTGAGTCTAGAGGCCCAAGCTGGTATCAAAGTACTCCCATGACAGCAGCACTCCATATGTGGTCAGACTTGCGGCTTATAATGTTGCAGTCTTTGCCCCGATGAGAAGTAAGCTTCGCTCTATTAAGCACTCCGTGTTTTTGGATACCAGTTCGACTTTGTCTTCTAGATGACTACGGAACAGAACCTCGTTAGAGATATCAACGCCAAGGATCCCTTAGCTTTTTATGATGTCGAGGGAAGTGTTTTGGAATTATGGAGCTACAGCAAATGAAGAGCGAGTGAATGGAAGTAAGAGAGGTAGCTACTGCATGGGAAAGTACCTCCACCTTACAGAATACTGCAGCTAAATAACTTAATGTTGTGATCGTGCGCGTCAGTGAGGTTACCAAAGCTCGTTGGGGAGGAGGAAAGGTTTGTAACGCGTGATGCAAGTATCCATATGGCTACGGTAACCGCTTACCATCAGGCGGACCGTGTGCTAGTATACCGACTTCATCGCAAAAAAAAAGTGAAGTGAGGGTCGGCAACGCGCGATTGATACGCAGGGTGGTGCATGCATCTATAGGCTACTATCAGACTGGCAGATTGCATATTTGCCACTTAAAGAAAAATTGTATCTTATCTGCATCTAGGTACACCTATTTACTTATATGCCGCATCAATGCCAGTATGGTACTTTTATTGATCAGCTTAGCCACCACATGCTATTGTGCGTAAGAAGCGCAGGCACGCCACTCCAACCGATCTTAATGACATCATTCATAGGGCTCTTGCCAGTTCCCACATGTCAGCTATTCGTGAATCGAGTGGCTTGATGTGGGACGACGCCGACGGTAATAAGCCTGATGGAATAACATTAATGTCCTAGAGGAAAGGACAGCCTTTAATATGGGATGTAACTTGTGTCGATACTCACGCACCGTTACACCGCTAAGAGACTGTCAAAATAGCCGCAGTGAAGCTGACTGTGCTTAAAATCTAAAGCAGCGCAAATGTAATCAATCACCTGAATTGTTGGAGACGTCAGAAGATAGAGGTATTTAACGCGATTTTTCGAAGTTTCTGATTACCTCATGCTTTGCGTGGCCAGAGGGCTGGCGAATTCCTTGCCAGTATATTAGCATCACCATACAGCGCCGGCAACGCTTTAGGTTTACTACAGGCAGCTGGTAGCGATTCAATAGCTGATCCACTACCAACTGATAGTAGATCAGCTCGTCTCTTTGTAAACGGCTATTCACTTCTTTTTATTTGTGTTCTGTTTGTTTTCTATTTTGTTTATCGAGGAATTACATATTTTTAAAATGTATGGTCTGATCATGATACAATTTTTCTTCACGAACATTTTAGCGTTGATTACACGAATGTAAAAATCTTATAGTCTACGCGAGCGAAGCGTCTAAGCCATTTCTGAGGAATCGGTGAATATTATTTTTAATAGTTTCGTCTTAATAAAGATTCATCTCCAATGAGTACCATTTTCGACGGTCTATTGAGTCAAGGGCTCAGCGGATCCATCCCAGAGATGGCAGCAGTACTCTTTGTATGACCGAACTTTATAAAGTATATAAAGTTAGCTAGTATAGCTTTATAAAGTTGTAGCAACTGTTCAGGCATGAAGTACCGCTTAATCTTAGATAGGTTCCCAGCTATCTAACAGCTGTTTATGCCTTCGACTCAATAGAACAGTCCAAGTTTATTTTGGCTGTCAAATTCATGCCGAGGAGATCAAGCCAATCGCACATAGGCAAGGATATATTTTGGAAAGCAGGAGCCTGGTGGAAAGGAAAAGAGACGCCTACATACATGCATGGAAAAAAGAAACATACGCGTCGATCAAAGAACCTCCTCTTTTTTTTTGAGTCGGTTTATTATGGCACCTTTTGTAACGGGAACAGTGGGAAGTCGTCCCTCAGCATGCTGCATGGAGGAAAAGTATTTTTAATAAGATTTTTTTTTTATTTCGCTGGATCGTTGCCTAGCTGGGCCTTTTTAAAAATCTATCAATACGGCTGTGATATTATTTTAGCTTTTGCTATGTAACTAAACTGGCTTTTTTCAGTGGACTAAATGGGAGGGAGTCTCTGATGAATTTATATTCCTCATCCGAAATCATTTTTTTTTTTTTTTTATAGAAGCTGTTTATGCCTTCCTCCCTTACGCGGAGAAAATCCTTGCTAAGCAATCATTGAACGTGTCATAAAATCGTGAGAACGAAACCATAGTGCGATTTAGGAAAAAGACAACGCCATCTAGTCATCAATATTTTAGTTCTTACATCTGTGTGTAGCCGTGAGACGGCCTGCAAAATTATTAAATTGGGATATCTTTTCTTCCCATCATCCGTTTTTAATGAAACAAAGCCTAGTTGAAGCGCCAAAAAAAGTCGAATCAGCTTGTGGAAGTTCCATGCAAATCCATTCAGTGGATTCTGAGATTAGCGTGTTCAAACAGACAGACAGACAAAAATTTTTTTTTTTAGTTTTTTGTATTCAGTTCCTCAACTCAAATCACCCCCGATCAGTTTTTGGTAAATATATTCAATGTACAGACACGCCGGTTCTACAGTTTTATTATATGTATAGATATAGATAGATAGAAGATAGAAGATTACTTGCGCTTACTACCCACGCTGATTATAATTCGAACGCGGTTGAACGCTTCTCATCCGCACGCTTACGAGGGGTCTCTGTGCGATACACTGGTACGTCTCGCTGATCGCACGCGCCCACACGTACTATCACCGACACAATGCTCCGAAATCATCATCTATCTTGCAGACTATTCTGAAGCGATCCTATTTGTCAGCTAAAACACATTCCTAGCTATACAATTCTCGTGGATATCCACCCTTAAATAAGAGAAACATGTAAAGAACGCACCTCTTAGTAATCTTGAAGAAATATAGGGATGTACTTGTATGTACACACGGCTACAGATCAAGCTATACATTTCCAATATAAGCTGACCTCTCATTGTACGATAATCCTATACAATGCGAGATCAGCTTATACTGGAAATGTATAGCTTAATGTGTTGCCGTGTGTACATGTCTTCGCCGTTTCATTTTTCCATAGTGCGACTGTGCGAGGCGACGACGCGGCGACGCCGCGATTTCGCGCGGGTCATCATCGCACTTACGAGCCGCGCTTGCCGCCCGCACTTGCGGTCAGCGTGACTGTAAAACCAGCCATAGATTTTTCATTCTGAAATACAAGCTTGAGTGACAAAAATATATGTGTATAAAAACAATTATTCCAACAAAATAATCATTATAACATTTTATAATGTTACGTGTAATTTATCAGTAGAACTTCTTCACAGAAGGTACAAAGAAATTATAATAAAGATTTAATTTGCAGAAACAATGTTTATATCAGAAACTTGTTCACATCTGGTTAGGTTTGAAACGGTCTTTATTAGTTGAATGCACAATAATATAATTTGATAGACTGTGAGCAAGAGAATTTTCCAGTTCACGAGAACAGGAAAATTTTCACTAGCCGTGAACATTTAATTTCTAATTATTTCCGAACGTATTTTTTATACTACGAAATTGGTAAACAAGCATATGGCTTGGTGGTAAGCGGTTACCGCAGCAATATGACGTATGCCGAGTACAGGAAAAAAAATATGAACCAATTTAGTTGTAACTGTAAGAAGAAAAGTCAGGATTTATCAATTGCAAATGTATGAATGATGATAATTGAAAAAATTGCATGCCCAAGCATTCAAAACAAATTATACCTTTTTGTAGGATGAAGGCGTCGGTATATCATATCACGCGTGTATGATGCGGATTATCTTGAAGAAGGTCGTTGACCAGTGCCGGTGCCTGCCTTTCAATTATTTATGTAAGTACATTTTGTTTTGAAAAGAGTAATTGCTGAGTTTATTGCCAGCTCTTCTCAGCAAATGCAACTTTCCGAACCGGTATTAGAGTAGCTAGATAACCAAAGGCTCTGGGGCAAAAAATAATCTAGAGCCCCAATTAAACTATTTATAATTTTCATATCGAGCCATCTCGTATTGAGGGGACTGATTGGGTTAATTAAATATTATTATTCATATTCTAAAACAATGGACACGCATTCAAATAATACTACCTATAATGGTTGTATTTAGGAAAGCATAATAAATTAAAAAGTAGCCTATGTCATTCTCCATACCAGGCTATCTGTATGCTAAATTTCATGATGATCGGATGAGTAGTTGCGGCGTGAAAGCGTAAAAACCAAACGCCCTAAAAAATCTAGTAAAAAAAACATTTTTATACATATAATTTAGGTAGGAATGTAATGCTAAATCAATATTCAGTTCAGAAATCCTAAATCTTATTATTATATTATTTACTACAAGAAGTCAGTAACTACCAATACTTGGATAAATTCAACTCAAGCAAGCATAAATCAAGTACCTGATTGAATTTCCATCGCGAAGGCCATAAGTTCAAGGGAATCGTATTGTATTTGGGATTATGAATAGATCCAATTATTTCAATCTTTCAATTGGTTGAATTTCTCATTTGTATGCGGTATAAGTATTTGAAATAAGATCTAGAATGAATATTAGTTCTTTTCAATGTTCTTATAACATAACCTGGGTCAGTAAACAAGATGGTTATCGACAATGGCTGGCCGCATTTATAAGGTCAGAGACACTCAGCGAGCTATGGAATGAGATCTCGTTAAAAAAAAATATCATGGCACACTACATATATCACGTTTAATGGTTAGCTTCAGAAAAAGTTAGTAGAGATAATAATCAAAATATTGCCTAGTTTAAAAATACAAGCAATAATGTAGGGTTTACTTAAAAGGCTTAAAATTAAGACCAATTATTAATGTCAGACTGTCTAAAGGTTACTAAGTCACTTGAAGTACAAGTTGAAATTAAATTCACAAGACAATTTATTGCTCTTAAATCTTTCAACACAACATTTACTTTAAATACAAGGTACAATATTTATTGAATAGCTTAATCATTTTTACAAGCTTTTATTTAACTTGCAATTAGTTGCAATGTATGTATTGCAAGTTGAATTTCACCCACTTCCAGTGGTCGGATTGACTTGATATTTTGTATACATTAGTATATTGGATGACAATGCAATTACAGTCAACATAAAGTACAGTCACTCAAAACAAGCTTGTATTAAAAATTTACTACTTACTTAGTACGACTACTACTTACTCATAAACGCTATTTAACTAAATCTACTGAATAAATGGTCAAATAAATAACGTCACCTTGCTGTCAATGTCAAACAATTTGACGTTATTTAGGTGACCACTTAATCAGCTTCTTAGTTAAATAACGTTTTATGAGTAAGGGGTTTAGTCGGTAAACAAGCATACGGCCCGCCTGATGGTAAGCGGTTACCATAGCCATACAAGTATGCAACACAAGAAGCATCGCTCACGCGTTACCGACCTTTCCCCTTCCCCTATGAGCTCTGGCGACCTTACTCACGCGCAGGAACACAACTTTACACAACATAAAGTTATTTGGCTGCGGTATTCTGTAAGGTGGAGGTACTTCCCCAGTCGAGCTGCTCTTTGAGCGAATAAACGCTATCTTAATTTTGAGTTATTATCAGGCTTCTTTTTTCAGCCTCTGATTTAGACGTGGGAGAATACGCGCCATGTAATTGGGACAAACTCATATGCACACATCAAACTTTGGGTGAGTATATATATAGTGAGTTAGATAAGGCGTTGATAGCTCAGTGGTGGTGACGTCGGATACCAAGACGAAGGTCCCGGGTTCGAATCCTATAATAAGGTTGAGCTTTCAGTGAAGGAAGACATCGCTAGGAAACCATAGTACGGTGATAGGGTACGTACCTTGTAGTACGCATCTGGGTGGCTACCACCCTCAAGTTGAAAATCTGTCGCCAAGCACCTATCAGTGTGTTCCGACAGCTGCACTTGAGAGCCAGTTCCTTCTAGGCTTTTTGTGTTCATCACCTTCGGCCACATCATCACTTACCATGGTCAAACACAGGCCTATATACAATAAAAAAAGTTATATTATTTTTAGTAGGTAATGTATTTTTTTGAAAAAGTTTGTAGAAATGTAGTTAGTATAAATACTGTTACAGTTTAGACATTTTACCCCGTATGTATCTTAAACCTCCAGAAATCTTGTGAAAATCTTGAGAAATTGCTATTTATAAATAGGTTTTACGATTTCTTTGTTTTTATTGAAAGCTGCTCTCAATCATCACTACATAGTATAAAACAAAGTCGTCCCGCTGTCTGTCTGTTACTATGTATGCTTAGATCTTTAAAACTACGCAACGGATTTTAATGCGGTTTTTTTTAATAGATAGAGTGATTCAAGAGGAAGATCTTTGTACATAATTTGTCAAGTTTTTGTATAAATTGGCTAAAATATATTCAATTAAAAAAAAAAATCAAATTCAAAAAGCATTTATTCAATTTAGGCCCTGATAAGGCACTTATGTAATGATAATGATACTTGTTGGAGGTATCAGAAAAAAATAAGCCGTCTGGGAGCTTTCAACGAAAACGCTGGTTAACCCTTTGAGATACATATATCAAAATTATGTACTACGGAATTGGGTATCTTAAAAATATGTACAAAAGAGTCCACGATGGTATATGTCTATATCCTACAGTGACCATTTTTATGCGATTGAGTTTTTTTTTGTGGGTTATACTTTCGAAGCCCAATATAATATTAATCCTTATCTTATTAAATAAGTTGATAAAGATTGCTCTTTACAGAAAATCATTATCGCTTATATTTTAAAAGATATCACAGATTTAAAATTAGCAAGAAACCGTATTCGCGATATCGTGAACGGACGGGCCGAGAGGGGCGCGGGAGCGTAAATCGCTCGACACCACACGACATTGCACCCGTGCGAAGCCGGGGCGGGTCGCTAGTTATCTAATAAAGAATAGAGTCCTTATGCAGAAGGACTTATTGAGTTTTTTTTTTATTCTACTAAGATGTTACTATAGCTAATAGGCTTGCAATACCAGGTTACGCGTTTTCGACCCTGCAAAAAAATCATACACGGCGCACTGAGTATCTCCTTAGCTAATATAATCCTGTATCTAAACCAAATTAAACGTAAGAAGTAGGCCAATAAGGTTCGCATAGCTTCAGAATCTACATACAAAAATCTAATCAAGATATATATTTTCAGAGAAGGTTCAAGTCGACTTCCGGCTTATTATATCAAATAGTGAATGCTATCAGAAATGTGATTATGTACAGTATGATACCGAGGTGGAGGTACTCAAAAATCAAAGGAATGTAAGGTAATTGTATTTCTTGTTTATTTATTTTCATATAATTATTTGTGGAGTTATTTTACTTATGGAGTTGTTACTTAGGATTTATTTTTAGGTCGCTTTTTAATCGACTTCAAAAAAAAAGGAGATTATCAATTCAACACGTATGTATGTAATATTACTGGAACTGCAATATATTCACATATGATGATCTATTAGGGCTTCCAAACAAATATACAAAATTTCATAGGTGTTTGTATGTATGTATGTTTGTATGTATGTATGTTTGTCCACGCATATCTCCGAAGATATTAATCGGATTGTAACCATTTTTTTTATTGGTGTACATTTACTTCAACTTAGGGAACAGTTCATGTTTCATCAAAATCGGTTTAGTAGTTTTCAAAATATGGACAAATATGTGTGACGGGCTTGCTTATTCATACAAGCTATGGGTGTGGTGTCAAAAGAAAAACATCTCAAAACCTTGGTCAAATTAATGTGTATTTAAGAAAAACTAAAAAATATTCCGTAGTTTTCAAGATATGGACAAATATGCGTGACGGCCTGGCTTATTGATACGAGCTACGGATGTGGTGTCAAACATCTCAAAACCTTGGTCAAATTCTAGTGCATTAAACTAAAAATGACGAAATAAAAAAGTAATTTAAAAAAATTAAATCGTCTTCAAAATACACTAAAAAGGATAAAATAACTCTAATCTGACACTGATTTGAAGTCAGCGAAAGAGCACGACGTATTCCATTGAAAATTTCGCTGACTTCAAATCAGTGTCAGATTAGAGTTATTTTATCCTTTTTAGTGTATTTTGAAGACGAATATTTTTTTTACATTACTTTTATATTAACATATAAGGTCATTAGCGACCATAATGAACAATAACATGTATAACAATTACATATTAGGTACTAAACTAGGTTATAAATATTTACAAAAACAAAAAAAAGCTTTGCTGAGTTTCTTGCTGGAGTCTTCTCAGTTTAACCCCCTACGCATTCTGTGATTTGACCAGTATGTCAGTTGTCAGAAACGCATTCTCTCTGTGGCCGCACTGTAGCCCTTTTTACTTTGCTTAAGAGTGCGTACCAAGCCAGAAAAATATGGCAATGTCAGATGAAACAAACTTATGTCTAATCTTCGCGTGGAGATAAGATGGAGATAGCGTGTACCGCGGAACAAAAATGAACTAAGCGCTTTTTATCTAAATAACTCTTAAAGTATAGAATATTTAAAAAAATCGTTAGTAGCAGCCCTAGGTCATATGTTAGTGATATTATTTATCGAATTTTTGTCTTAATTAGATACACCATGAACGAATAAAACCGAAAATTCATTATTATTAGAGGTAACTTTGTGATTTTTTTCTATCGAGGAAATTTCATTCCATTATGTTTTTGCTCAGACAGAACCCTCGCGTATATAATGAAAATACCCATATAAAAATATTTTGTTATTTAAATACTATTTACTTGGGTGAATTTCAATTCTAAGATTGTTATTTTGCTTTATACGCACTCTTAATTTTCCAGTTTTCTTATTCGTTAATATACAAATAAATTATATTCTATTAATTATCTATGGTACCTAATTATAATTAGCAATAATCGTAAGTATGTATAACTTATAAAAAGGTTTTATGATTAAAAAAATTTAATCATAAAACCTGTCTGAAATAAATGTTCCATGTAGGCAAAGGAAACTTTTTTTTTACTTTGTACATAGGCTTGCGTTTTCCTAAAATAAAGCTGCCTACGCTAACAATACTATAGTTTTTTTTTGTTTTTCTTTATTGAAAGTTTAAGCTCGTTGTTTGAAAAATTTAAACCAGCCTTTGCCGCTGTGTTACCAACTAGAATGTAAAAAGAAAAGTAAAAGCGCTCTTTCACTATCTTTCCAGAGAATTTAACCCAAATTACAGCCGAGTTTCGGTACACTTTAATGACAATACATGTATCAAATATCGACGAGAAGTTCTGTATACTTGGGATCAAATGTTAGGTATGTATTATGTTAATTTACTAGTGGATCTGTGAAACCTCGCGAGTCACGATAATTAGAATTTTTTGTCGAGTCGGATTTTGGATAAAATTTGTGTCCACTTATAGAGGAATATACCCTAAGATCCTAGGTTTCAAATAGAATAAATAGTTCAGATTTTCAAAAAAACTTTTTTCTATGATAACCCCAAAAACATAATTATTTTTCAATAGGGATGATTCCTAGGTAAAAAAACAATAATTCTAATTAATCCGTCAGTTAGATTATCAAAAAATATTGCACACGTATTTTTTTCTTTGCAAAATCATAATAAATTGACCAAGATAAAGCGAGTCAAAGTTCGGGATTGGGCTCGTGAAATCACACACACACACGATATCTTCGTATTTTCTTGTTTAATTGACAAAAGAAAAAATACGTGTCTAATATTTTTTAATACTGTAAAAGATGGACTAAATAGATTTTTTTTCATCTATCCTATTCACATTTTGTAACCCATACTAAACTTGCACATAGTATATTATTGACTCTGCGCCCATACTTAAGAGTCGGCAGATAAAACCTATTTTTTAACATGCTTTAAATATGTTTCATCAACTTACTGACTTAATCAACGTATTTTTAATTATTACAGCAAACCTTGGAGGTATATTTGGCCTCTGTTTAGGAGGTTCCGTCATAAGCATCATCGAAATTATATGGTACCTTATAGACATGCTGATCTCAATCATTACTGGAACCAAGAAAAACAATTCCATAGACAGTAAAGATCCAGCAGGGTTATGGTTGAATGAAAAGAAAGGAAATAATAAAGTGTTTACTTTGTCCAATAATAATAAGAAGACTTCTGGAAAACCTTCCAAAATTGTTCAGTATAATTATGTAAACTAAATACTTTCCTAATATAATTATATTCTGACATGAAGCAAATCTACAAATAAATGGAAAAATGTTGTGTGTAAGTTTGATTTTCAATCACTGATAATATTTATCTTCAAATAGTCAGATTGTAAAAACAAAATGTAACCTTGCTGAGTTTCTTGCCGGATTCTTCACAGTTGAAGGCCGAGTTCCGAACCGGTGGTAACATCAGTAAATGTGACCTTCATAAGTGCCCTTCTGGGGCCTAAATTGAATAAATGGCTTTGACTTTGACTTGAAAGGATATATTCTATCCGAAAAGGGCGGATACTACACCAGGTATAGATTCTCTATAAAAAATTTCAGCTCAAAATAAATTACTCAAAAATTCATAACAAATTGCTTCAAAGTTTATTGAATTGAATTTATAACCAGATATATACTCTCATACTAAGCGGCGTTAAGTTATTGTTGAATTAGGATAATACGGAATGTATGGTACAAAAAGAGATAGATATATGTAGCCGCTAAGCAAAATTACGACAATTGTCTGAATTTGTCTGCAACAATTAGCGTGCGTTAATGCGATATCTACCTCTTTTATTATAATATCATTGATAGTCCAACAAACTTAACTCGCCCGGTGAGAGAATCGCTGTTATCTCTTTTGGTGGAGTAAACAACCAATGAACATAGTGTTTATATTCTCTTTGACCAATGACCATTGACATTTCAAAATAGCGTCGTTAGTTATACTCCTTTAAATATAGTTACAAGTGATGTAAGTGGAAATGTATTAGAATTCCTAGAATGCTTTTGATTTGCTAAAAGCTCGTTAGTTTAAACAAACGTAGTTGTCTCAAACTATTTGCTTATCTTCAAAGGTAGAAGTGCATTTGTAATATTCAGTTGCGATTCTTGTATATTTTAAGTGTGATCAAGGCATTTTATTAACTCTTTAGTTTTAACAATAAAGGCTTCAATAATACTCCATTATGGAATTTTCCTTTGTTATTTTATCCGCCAAACAATTCTCAGTATTTCTTCAAGACTAGTGATCCATGAAAGTTGATCGTCCTACTTTATTTTGTTTGTATCAAAGCTAAACAATAAATCTATACTAATAAAGCTGTAGAGCTATTTTGATTGATTGTTTATTTGAACGAGTTAATCTCTGGAACTACCTACCCGATTTGAAAAAAATATGTTGCTTATAGGAAGCTACATTATCCCCGAGTGTTGTAGGCTACTTTTTATCCCACTAACGTGGGTGAAACCGCGGGGGCAGCTAGTTAGATTACTTATATATTTTGCAATTTAGCTGTGTTTAATGCGTCAGCTTTTTATACTAAGGTAAGAAGCAACTCGATCTTTAATATAATACTTAGGACATAACCGATGCAGCCCTGTTGGCATGGTTGAAACAATACGCTTCCCATTATGCCACAGTTCGTGAGTTCGATTCTCACCCTAGATGTACAATAGGGATGTTGCCTGGGTAAAAATATAATAATTCTAATTAGTCCGTCAGTTAGATTATCAAAAAATATTGGACACGTATTTTTTGCTTTACCAAATCATTTACAATTGACGAAGATAAAGCGCGACTAAGTTCGGGAGTGGGGGCTCGTGACGTCACTTGTTACTAAAAGTGTACCACACCGTGACGTCACGCGGAACTTCAACACACGATATCTTCGTATTTTTTTGTTTAATTGACAAAAGAAAAAATACGTGTCTAATATTTTTTGATAATGTGAATGACGGACTAATTAGTTTTTTTCAGGAAAGTAGCCTATTGTACATTTCTGAATGCATGAATATATATTTTAAGTAAATATTTATGCGATGATAGCTCAGTGGTAGTGACGTCGGATACCGAGACGAAGGTCCCGGGTTCGAATCCTACAATGAGCTTGTGCTTTCGGTGAAGGAAAACATCGTGAGAAAACTATAGCACTGTGGTAGGGTACTTTGTAGTACCAATCTGGGTGGCTACCACACTCAAGTTGAAAATCTGTCGCCAAGCACCTATCGGTGTGTTCCGACAGCTGCACTTGAGAGCCAGTTCCTTCTAGGCTTTGTGAGCCACCTTCGGCAATTTCCATGGTGATATTGTGATCAAACACAGACCTATACACAGTAAAAATAAAAAAAATATATTTATGAAAATTATAGTAGGTTTTCTGTTACGATTTTCTGCGTACCAAGCCAGAAAAATATGGCAATGTCAGATGAAACAAACTTAAGTCTTATCTTCGCGTGGAGATGAGATGGAGATAGCGTGTTTCACGGAACGAAAATGAACTAAGCGCTTTTAAATAACTCGTAAAGTATAGAATATTTTAAAAAATCGTTAGTAACAGCCCTAAGTCATATGTTAGTGATATTATTTATCGAATATGTTAGTGATATTATTTATTAGAGGTAACTTTGTATTTTTTTTCTATCGAGGAAATTTCATTCCATTATGTTTTTGCTCAGATAGAACCCTCGCATAATGAAAATACCCGTATAAAAATATTTTTTCATTTAAATACTATTTACTTGGGTAAATTTCAATTCTAAGATTGTTATTTTGCTTTATACGCACTCTTAACCGTCAGGTTTTACCATACGTAGAATACAATTTATATATAAAAATGTTTATAGTAATGTTTGTTCGTGTGGACATATATAATATAACCTATATAGTATCATTGTATCCTATATGCTAACTACATTATCATGTTATGGAGACCACATGTATTGAGGTTTCGTGACCCCTTTGTGAGATGATTATTATTGGCCTAGATATAGTTTAGATACTATGTAATCAGAATATACCTATATACTTCTAAATATATTTCTTTCGTTAGAATTCTATAGTAATCTGAAAGAAGAATTCATCATTCTTTCTATTGTTCGTATTAAATGGCTAACCTGAGACCAATATAAGCATTTACTTTTGAATAACGATTAGCAAGTGATTTCTACTTTGTTTACAGCTAAAATATGTTTTGCTAATTACCAATTTATATATCTTGTACCTTTCATACCTTTTGTCTCCCAACTTTTTCAACTTTCCATTTGCTGTCTAGGACTTTTTATAACTATTGATAAGTTTCCATTATAAACACTACCTCTATAAGGATGAGTTCCAAATTGTATGCAATCTGATATTTATTATTCTATCAATTAGCATTTGACTACTAGTTTCTTTAAAAGGTTCTTGACTTTCAAATCGAAGGTTTAAAATGAACAAAAATGTCGTAGACGCTTGTCTAACCGACGCGGCGACGATGACGTAGGTAGACGTAGCGATACTCAAGTGCTACGAAAAGGCGGAGTCGGAGATTTAATTTGCACTGCTAACGCCTACGAACGCCTACGAACGCTTACGATGTAGCATTTCAATACAATACAAGCTTCAAGTGTATTTTTATCAAAGGACTATGTACATACTATTTAAAAATAATTATCTTGAATAACAAATATAAATATTTGCACCGCTTGATAAAATGGGAAGACGATTATCACTATGAAAATAAAGTGTCTTGTTAATTGCCTATAAATTGTAGAATCCTTCTTCCTACTAAAATGATTCATTTCATATCATAACAGAATAGCAAATCGTCATGAAATTTCGCACGCAAGTAGATCATAACCTGATCGATACCCATGAGATTTTATCCCGGGAATACATTTGATCCCTCTGGAACACGAGTGAAAACGCGGGGAAATAACTAGAAATACATAAATCTGTTAGAAAAACTTTTATTTCCAAATCCCGAATGGAAAAGATAGTCCGACACCCAATATTATCAATTTCCTCAAATTGAACTTTACTGTGAACCTCGCCGTAAAAAGATAATATAAATTCAATTCTGTCTTCATTCGCGCGGCTTATTTGCAAATGACCTCGAAGGGGAGAATCGCTGAAAGCGAGTTATGCAATGAGGTGACAGTTTCAGGGTGAAATCAACCGTGCAATAAGAGTGTTACCATGACAACACGGTGCACATTTTTATGTAAATTTATACCATAAAAGAGGGTTAAATTTTTGGCGTTGAAATCTCACAGGTGGGGTCTAATTCTGCTATTACAATTGTGTTCCAATGAGCTATGGAACGAGTTATGCTCGAAATTTCTCTACGCGACAGGGTCCGAAATCAGGACATTCGTAGGAGAATGAAAACGACGGACAGCTCGTAGAGTTAGTAAGCTTAAGTGACAATGGGCGGGCCACATCGCTCGAAGCGCCGATAGCCGCTGGGGAAGAAAGGTTCTCGAGTGCGATTTATAACGTAAAGGCATATCCAATCCAATGAATGGAACACAAAACCTTTACGCTTACCGTCATAAAATAGCAAATCAACATAGAAAAGCCTGTTTTTTTAAAATCCTACAAAGCTTTGTGGTTTGTTTGGTTTATGTTGAAATTAGAGAGGTTTTGCCGAATCAAATATCTATCCTCTTGTGCTACATTTGCTTAGTTAATATCCGGAATCTTTGAACCATTTATTATTCGAGCTATTAGCTCCCCTTCGTTTCCGTTTGTCTGATATTGTTGTAGCAGGTTCTATTATTAAGCTTAAGCAATTTGAATTGTGCGATCATTGTTACATAATTGTCATTGATTTATTTTATGAAGGAATCTATATAGCCAACCAAAAATTAATAAAGCTGTACATCGCAAATTATAATTATATATATAAAAAATATGGAATTTGTATATGGAATAATAATAACTTAAGAGGACTCAATTCGTCATACTTTTCATACAAAACCTCTGAACGTATGGCGTTGTTAAACATTTTTCGTTAGATGTTTTGAACAAATTAGTATCTTGTGCACTATATCTAGCCGTGTATCTAGGCGTAATTTAAAAAAAGTGTGTAACAAATTCAGTCAAAGCCTCCGAAAAACAGCGTTTTTGCCTGAACTTTGGCCATATCTAATGTACCTATAAATAGTAAAAGTAAAGAAAACATTTAGATACCAGGCTTGCAAATGTATTGGAGATTCTAAATAACTAACTTTTTTTCATAAACTTGTAAGATTTTTTCACAAGAAGTATACTCCTGGAACAAGTTTTATGAATGCGAAATCATGAATGACGACCTAGCGAAGCGGCCGCGAATGATCAACGGAATTTACCGACTGATAACCGACGGCCCTGATGCTGTCTCTCTTTTTTCGCAGTCAAACATTACGTTGGATGAAACATCAAGCTTTTAGACTCTGCTTGCGTTGAAGTTGCGCCGGCCACAGAGGGCCACCTTAATATCCGCAATCAATCAATGCGAGCGCGAAAGTCGACGAGTCTTATTTACAGTGTAGTTGTGATGTTGTTAATTTTTTTAATATTTCGGCGAGACGAATACTAAGCAATGATTTTTTCAATTAATGTTTAACTTGTGAATTGTTTTAGAATTATTTGGCGGGTATGTATCTGAACTAATATATTATATTCACTTCCATATCATGCAAAGAGTGTGTGTAACTGATGATCACAGATTTAGTTGTTATACTATACGTGAAGACCTGTTATTGGCTTCCTGAGAAATATTAATGTTTTATGTTTTGTATTAAATAGCTGTTGGCCTTCCCACAATAAATAAATAAATAAAAAATATATGCATATTTATTTATCTAATTTCCATAGTAGCTTCAAGTTGTGGTAAGTTTGAAATTACTGTGACTGAGGTATGTTCGAAGATTACAGTTATTTTGTACATAATCATTTTATGCAATTAATGACGCCATAGACATTTGATGTCAACTCAAGAACTGAAACCTGTAAAAATTCATTTAAACAACCAGTTGTAATGTTATTGCTTGCCAAAATTACGTAATAAGTAACTAAGAGTACACCCGTCTTACGAAACTGTTTAGCCGTAAAGTACTGCTGAATTTGACTCCGTAGGCGGCATCTTATTGTCTTCAGCTGTAGTTAACTTTTATGATAACTGAATCGTTTGGTTTAGTAATGGCTAACGATATGTGAACATTTCGCTGAATTTGCGAGGACGTTTGTAGGATCTTATAATATAAAGGTGTATTCATATGCGTAACAGTCAGATAAAAAAAAACAATTTGTAGGATTTTATCCCCTCAAGTCTTTCAATGTATTTGCAGATCTTGCAGCCAGCCTTCCTTACACGTGCTAGATTGATGACGTGTATGTGTGTGAATGCACCTTAGCTTAGAGAAAATTATTGCTTAATAACTGGAATTGGAACAAGGTATAGGTGAAATTCAAGCGTTAACTTATGGGCTACAATTATTGTTGTAGAGACTCAGTCACTTTTAGTTATAAGGCCACACGTAATCTTATTGTAAGTTATGTAAATCGTTGAAAGAGGTTTTGTTTAATTTATTGCAATATGTTATCCTTATTTAGGGGATGTTACTCAGTTGCCTTTTTTTAATAATATGACGAAGGGCCTGTTGGCATGGATGTTTAGATTTCACCTATCACACCGCAGGTCGTGGGTTCGATTCCCACCCAGGCACGCATTTGTCTGCATGTCCTGAGTCTGGATTTTAAGTTATGTGAATTATGTTTATTAGGTATGTATTTACAAACAGACGAAATGTTGTATATTATGTAGTACCTATATCAGTTGTCTGGTTCCCATAGTAAAAGCTTAGAAAGCCGTGTGTGAGGAATGTCCCAAGATAGTCATAGTTTAGATTTTGTACCTGTTTAAATTTATTTTCGTTTTGGATCTAATCTATTCACCGAAGCTTATTTAATTCTTCATGTTTTTTATCTATTGGTATATCGCTAACTACATATATTTTTCTTTTATTTTGTGGGCTGTTTCCCACAGGGCCCCATTATGTTCTGGTAACAAATTATACCTACTTGTGCGTAAAACACAGTGATTTCTGTGTCAAATCACAGCCTGCTAACCTCACCCTTGTCAACGGTTGGAGTGACACTCGAGTTAAGGACAGTACATGGAGAAACCTTACACCTACTTGACCAATTTCACGTAATGTGGCATATTTTTTAGATTTTATGAGTTTGAAAATTCGACGGCCATTTAACGCACCATGAATAGATGTCAAGCTACAGGTGGCGGATTCAATCTTGATATAAAACCAATATTTGTATGTAGATATGTCTACAAAGGGATCGACTCTCCATTAAAAGTTTCAGCTCAAAAAAATTGAATTAAATAATAACCAATATGTCACCGCTCAATAAGGGGTCATTATATTTTCACGTCATTTACTAATATTATAAAAAAAAATCTCATTCGCGATATGTCCGCCTAGTACCAAAGAAGTCATGGATATACCGTTTCCGTTACACGTTGAGCCAAAGATAGTCAGATTGTCCAAAAAATATTTAAAAAATGTAATCTTGCGGAGATTTTTTTTTTATACGACTAAGTCGGTAAACAAGCGTACGGCCCGCCTGATGGTAAGCGGTTACCGCAGCATATGGACGCTTACAACACACGAAGTATCGCTCACGCGTTACTGACCTTTCCAATGAGTTTTGGCGACCTTACTCACGCGCAGGAACACAACTTTACACAACATAAAGTTATTTGGCTGCGGTATTCTGTAAGGTGGAGGTACTTCCCCAGTCGAGCTGCTCTTTGAGCGAATAAACGCTACGCTCTACCTCTCTTAAAAGAGAGAGTTTCTTGCCGGATTCTTCTCAGTTGAAGGCCGAGTCCCGAACCGGTGGTAACTTTAGTAAATGTGACCATCATAAGTGCCCTTCTGGGGCTAAATTGAATAAATGGCTTTGACTTTGAATAGTCACCAATTAAATCACTTTACCGAAAAAATCGGTACAAGAATTTTTTGCTATAATAAAATAGCAATGTAATATATCAACTTGACTAATAAACAGAACAGCTTTATATATAAATAAAGGTTAATTAAGTATCTAAGTACTTTCATCGGTGGTAATGGTTAATGTATAAAAGTTAAAAGCCTTACATAAAAGTCCAAATACGCCTGGATTAAGCTAATATGAAGTTTAATTTCAGCGCTTCGGTCGTGGTCTTTTTGATTGTACATTAGTTATATACAGGCGTAACATATTAATCCTGAAATAGACGGATCTGTTCAATATAGAAAACGCCAAAGAGTTTGTCAGAAATCTAATTACGTACAGACGTTTGTTTAGGACTTTTGCTTGCTTAAAACTTTTTAAAATTGAAGTATATTACTGTATAAATGTCGCAGACGGCGTGAAATTCATCGGCCTTCAAAACATGTTTTTAGGGTACCCAAAGGGTGCCGACAGAACTTTGTCTGTGTTACACAATCCACAGATATAAATCTAAACAGATAAAGCAAGTCCCTTCTATGTAGTGTGCGCATAATAGTTCACGACCGGGAGCGGTCAGTTTAGTTCGCTCCTCCTTGGCGAACTAGGTCGCTCTTTTAGTTCGTCAGCTCCCGTCTCGAACTAGAGAAAGGCAGATCGTTTGCCCGCTTTGCTACTGCTCCTGCACACTTTCTTTACTTTGTGAAAAGTAGCAATTTTTACTGTAACTTTTTATGTTACATACATTGTACTCGTGTATATCTTTTTTTAAATAATGTACCTGTGGATGTACCTAGTTCAATATAGAAATATTAATTGTAAAGCATTCTAATTCTAAGTGTGTTAAAAAGAGGCGCAACATAATGTATTCTTTATTTTAGAGAATAATTTGCATAGTAACGTGACTAGCTCGGGTGGCGCCTCGCTCTCGCTCACTCTCGAACTAAGGAACTGAGGAGCGAAGCATCTGGGAACTAGTTCGCGTAGTTTGTATGTGGGAGCGCTCTTTTGAACTAGTTCGTTCGCGAACTACACAAGACTACTTCTATGTGTGCCCTTCTGGCATACGAAGTACGTACACTCGCGTCTTCTACTAGATTTATATCTGTGCTACAAACTGTCAATACAAGTACAATCCACCATTTTCAAAACCATTCTGGGTTATAAATATACATCTACCTATCTTGGAAAAAATATGGAAGAACCGGAACTTAACCAAAGCCACCAAAACCAGGCTCGTCAGAGCACTTGTGTTCCCTATATTTTTGTATTTTATGCCGCGGTAAAGTGACAAAAAGAGGATAGACGCAATTATAGAAGCTCTCGAAATGTCATTTATTTATTTATATACCTAAAATTAAGAGAAACTAACAGCTTTGTTAAATACAGTTATTCTTTTTATGAAATAAAAAATATGTTTTAAGCTACTAATAAGTTTCCGCAACTGGAAATTAGTATTTATAAAAATTTCGCGGACGGCCTGTTTAGTGGATTAACAATATTTATTATAATAGTTACAATTCGAGTAAAAGAGATATAATTTCTTATAAACGGTTTTAACAAAGAAAACAAGATGATAGAGACAATAACATTATTCAATTTTATGATGTGATGTTGGAGAAGAATGCTTGGAATATCATGGACAGAATTCCGTACAAATGTGTCCATTCTCCAGGAACTCTGTATCAAGCAGCGTCTATCCTCCGTAGTGCAGGCTCACATCCTAGCTTTCTTCGGACACGTGTCGCGGCGTGGATATGTCTCCATAGAGTGATTGGTGGTGCAGGTAAAGTGGAGGGCAAGCGATGGACCGACCAAATTAAGGCCGCAATAGGCGGTCCCATCAATAACTGCACCAGAAGGGCAGCAGTTAGGGAAGAATGGCGGCGTGTTGTGAAGCGCGCCACAAATTACATGTTATGACGACCACGACCACTCTGTCAAGAGTGCAACGCATAAGAAGATGACCTCCATAGATATCAAACAGATAAATCGATATACAAAATTAATTAGCGAAGTGGTTACCATCCAACATTTGTATCGAGCGTGACCTACTAGTTAAGTTTCTGCTGCTGAATAATATTTCACTGCCTACACAGTACACTTATGACCTTTTCAATACATAATCATAATACATCTATTTTATTCCACTCCTTACGTTATTTGCAATAATATTATGAACTGAGTATGAAATATGAAGAATATTTACATAATGTTACGTGATTTTCAGACTTACTTGACGTGGTTTGATGTAATATTATTGTTAAATTCGAGATTTATCTTGGCTTATGTTATGTAAAAACATCGGATAGATTAACATTATGAGGTTGGAAGTATCAGACGTCACGTGCCATAAAATTTTCACGCACACGTAATTTTATTTCATGACGTACGTACGGTAGACCGCCATCGGTGAAATGAACAAACGAGGATTCCTTTCAATTCTAATCGAACGTACAGTCCTTTGTTATGAAATTTACCTTTATTATTTAGCTTCACTGAAAAAAAGGGGCAACAAAATTATATTTTACAGTAAGACAAAATTTGATGACCAATAACCTTACCGAGTGACTTGTGAACTAAAACTTATCAGTAACAAAACTAGTTTTGGTTCGTTACTAAATTATTTGATTAAATGTTACTAAAGTTAGTTTCCCGACAACAAAACGTCAACTTACATAACTAGTTTTGTAGATCCCTTTTTTCAGTGTTCCTAAATAGGTTTGTTATGAAAACAATACATTGACCAAAAAAATATTCGCAAAAATATGAGTTTTGCCAGTTCTTCTCAGTTGGACTTCCAAATCAGTGGTAACTGAAGTAGCCTTCATCTTCTTAAGGATCCAGGGTCTTGTGACCTAATCTGAATGGATTTGACTTTGACTTCGAAAAAGCGATTCAATAATATCTAGAAATCAAATAAAAGTGTCTGTATGTGATGTCAAAATAACAGCTTTTATAATAAATGCATATACGGAAGCAAAAACTAAATTGATAAATTAACTTTTTAACAAAAAAATAAACCGCCTTCAAAGTACACTAAAAAGTCGTAAAGCCGTTGAAGGGTACACAAGGGTACAAAACCAGGTGCTCCATGACACCATTGCACCAATCTGTACTTGTACCCACTAACGTATAAAGAATATTCAACGGCCAAGTCACGCAACATTAACTATATTAATAAAGAAATCGCAGGATGGAACCTTAGACTTGGCACGACTTTGTCTAGATTTCATTACTTTTTAGAGATAAACAAGCAGCTCCATCAAGACTTGGCTAGTTTTTTACATAATGTTTTTGGTGGGATCTTTATTTACAACAAATATGTACAAAATACAATCTATAAATAGAATTACAGTTTATTTATTAAAATTAGTTTTCACTAGTTAATTTATGAAATGTGTTTATTCAAATAATCTACCTACGTTAAGTGTTTCAAATGAATTAAGCTCGACAACTTAATTCATTTGAAAGCTGTGTGAAGTAAAACTTGCCGTCACCGGTTTTTCTATCTCCGAGGTAGCTTAGCTGTCAGACAGAAAAATCTCTTTCGTATTTATGAAATTACCGTTTATAATATTAGATATTATATTAATAATTATCTTTTTACGACTTACTTGTCATAAATGCATTCAGCTATCCAAGGGACTTAATGTCAGAAGAATTACTTACACACATAGGCTGTTCATGTAAAAGGTTTTATTTATATATGTCACCGTATTTTTGTGAAAACCGTTAATTTATAATCTACCTAGAGAGATTATATACTCCCCGATAAATTGTGAACTGTACCATACTGATTACAAAATTACGTATTCATTTCCGATAGTTTATAATCTATCCGCAACAAACCGTTATATTGTGAACTGGCATCATACTCGAATGCGTCGGAATGCTCTTTGCGCGCTGATTGGTTGAACGTCATGTGTCCTGCGCCGCCATCTTTACCTAGCTGTCATTTGTTATCACCGAACGTAAACAAACATTCTTTTTTGTGTTTTTAATAGATTTTGTGATTAAACTAAGTGAACGTTATCATAAAGTTACAATTATTCGTGAAAATAAACTAGGCTTTAAATAAATAGTCATGTTTGTGTGAAAAATAACTTAGTAGCCAAACATAACCTGAGTTATACTTATCATGTTTTAATACAATTTCTTGTGTAAGTGGTACGGCGTGTAAATAGCCAAATACCTTGTGGTGGAATTCACCGGTATAGATTATGTATTAGAAGTTAGAACCCGGCTGCATATGAGGTATCTATTCATTAATAAAAATAGCACTCAGTCACCTGTAGGACTATGTATAGAGGTTCAGCATGCTATGTAGTCAATTACACCAAGTTCTTCGTGAGGCATCGATTTTAATGAGAGTTACTTTTCAGACATTCTTATATAATTTCTTCTCGATCCATTTTTGACAAAGGGAAAAAGTAAAGTTAGTCAAAATTGACGGGAGTAGTTTTTTTCTTCACATTCGTTCTTTAGTTATAAACGACTCCGTGGCCAGCACGCCTTGCAGGCATAATCCCACAGATAAATGAGTACGAGGTTACTAATGATAGATACCTCATACACATTTTACATAAAATAATCGTCAAATAATTTTATCCTTATGTGCTTAACCAGTAAGTAAAGTGTTTTTATTATATTTGTGAAACTATTTCCAATTAAAAATGTCGGATATTGATTCTAGTATTCTACAAAACGCTCTACTGCCAAGTCTGATCAATCAGGGACGGTTCACAATATTACGAGTGATAAAATCGGACAGATTGTGAACCCTGTCGGCAAGTGCAGGTTCGTTTGCAATATGACGGTTTGACATGGATAGATTATAAACTATCGGAAATGAATACATAATATTGTAAGCAGTATGGTACAGTTCATAATTTATCGGAGAGTTTACAATCTCGCTAGGTAGATTATAAACTAACGGTTTTCACAAAAATACGGTGTCATATACATAAAATTGAACTACTGGCAAGTTACCTATGTAAAGAATAACGAGTACAATGTATGGTAGGTACCTAACTCAAATGTGAAGGAATCTGTCTATCTTAATTGTACCGCATGACGTGTCTAACAAAATATTATCTATACATATAATAAAACTGTAGAACCGGCGTGTCTGTACATTGAATATATTTACCAAAAACTGATCGGGGGTGATTTGAGTTGAGGAACTGAATACAAAAAACTAAAAAAAAAAATTTTTGTCTGTCTGTCTGTTTGAACACGCTAATCTCAGAATCCACTGAATGGATTTGCATGGAACTTCCACAAGCTGATTCGACTTTTTTTGGCGCTTCAACTAGGCTTTGTTTCATTAAAAACGGATGATGGGAAGAAAAGATATCCCAATTTAATAATTTTGCAGGCCGTCTCACGGCTACACACAGATGTAAGAACTAAAATATTGATGACTAGATGGCGTTGTCTTTTTCCTAAATCGCACTATGGTTTCGTTCTCACGATTTTATGACACGTTCAATGATTGCTTAGCAAGGATTTTCTCCGCGTAAGGGAGGAAGGCATAAACAGCTTCTATAAAAAAAAAAAAAAAATGATTTCGGATGAGGAATATAAATTCATCAGAGACTCCCTCCCATTTAGTCCACTGAAAAAAGCCAGTTTAGTTACATAGCAAAAGCTAAAATAATATCACAGCCGTATTGATAGATTTTTAAAAAGGCCCAGCTAGGCAACGATCCAGCGAAATAAAAAAAAAATCTTATTAAAAATACTTTTCCTCCATGCAGCATGCTGAGGGACGACTTCCCACTGTTCCCGTTACAAAAGGTGCCATAATAAACCGACTCAAAAAAAAAGAGGAGGTTCTTTGATCGACGCGTATGTTTCTTTTTTCCATGCATGTATGTAGGCGTCTCTTTTCCTTTCCACCAGGCTCCTGCTTTCCAAAATATATCCTTGCCTATGTGCGATTGGCTTGATCTCCTCGGCATGAATTTGACAGCCAAAATAAACTTGGACTGTTCTATTGAGTCGAAGGCATAAACAGCTGTTAGATAGCTGGGAACCTATCTAAGATTAAGCGGTACTTCATGCCTGAACAGTTGCTACAACTTTATAAAGCTATACTAGCTAACTTTATATACTTTATAAAGTTCGGTCATACAAAGAGTACTGCTGCCATCTCTGGGATGGATCCGCTGAGCCCTTGACTCAATAGACCGTCGAAAATGGTACTCATTGGAGATGAATCTTTATTAAGACGAAACTATTAAAAATAATATTCACCGATTCCTCAGAAATGGCTTAGACGCTTCGCTCGCGTAGACTATAAGATTTTTACATTCGTGTAATCAACGCTAAAATGTTCGTGAAGAAAAATTGTATCATGATCAGACCATACATTTTAAAAATATGTAATTCCTCGATAAACAAAATAGAAAACAAACAGAACACAAATAAAAAGAAGTGAATAGCCGTTTACAAAGAGACGAGCTGATCTACTATCAGTTGGTAGTGGATCAGCTATTGAATCGCTACCAGCTGCCTGTAGTAAACCTAAAGCGTTGCCGGCGCTGTATGGTGATGCTAATATACTGGCAAGGAATTCGCCAGCCCTCTGGCCACGCAAAGCATGAGGTAATCAGAAACTTCGAAAAATCGCGTTAAATACCTCTATCTTCTGACGTCTCCAACAATTCAGGTGATTGATTACATTTGCGCTGCTTTAGATTTTAAGCACAGTCAGCTTCACTGCGGCTATTTTGACAGTCTCTTAGCGGTGTAACGGTGCGTGAGTATCGACACAAGTTACATCCCATATTAAAGGCTGTCCTTTCCTCTAGGACATTAATGTTATTCCATCAGGCTTATTACCGTCGGCGTCGTCCCACATCAAGCCACTCGATTCACGAATAGCTGACATGTGGGAACTGGCAAGAGCCCTATGAATGATGTCATTAAGATCGGTTGGAGTGGCGTGCCTGCGCTTCTTACGCACAATAGCATGTGGTGGCTAAGCTGATCAATAAAAGTACCATACTGGCATTGATGCGGCATATAAGTAAATAGGTGTACCTAGATGCAGATAAGATACAATTTTTCTTTAAGTGGCAAATATGCAATCTGCCAGTCTGATAGTAGCCTATAGATGCATGCACCACCCTGCGTATCAATCGCGCGTTGCCGACCCTCACTTCACTTTTTTTTTGCGATGAAGTCGGTATACTAGCACACGGTCCGCCTGATGGTAAGCGGTTACCGTAGCCATATGGATACTTGCATCACGCGTTACAAACCTTTCCTCCTCCCCAACGAGCTTTGGTAACCTCACTGACGCGCACGATCACAACATTAAGTTATTTAGCTGCAGTATTCTGTAAGGTGGAGGTACTTTCCCATGCAGTAGCTACCTCTCTTACTTCCATTCACTCGCTCTTCATTTGCTGTAGCTCCATAATTCCAAAACACTTCCCTCGACATCATAAAAAGCTAAGGGATCCTTGGCGTTGATATCTCTAACGAGGTTCTGTTCCGTAGTCATCTAGAAGACAAAGTCGAACTGGTATCCAAAAACACGGAGTGCTTAATAGAGCGAAGCTTACTTCTCATCGGGGCAAAGACTGCAACATTATAAGCCGCAAGTCTGACCACATATGGAGTGCTGCTGTCATGGGAGTACTTTGATACCAGCTTGGGCCTCTAGACTCAGTTCAGCGACGTGCCATTAGAATTCTCAACGATCCCGAGCTCACAAGTGGTTTAGAGCCCTTAGCCTGAGGAGAAACTTTGTTTCCTTATGGAGCTCTGGCAGCACTTCTCACACTTCTCAGGAATACAACAACACAAAGCAATCTTATTTGGCTGCAATCTTCTGTAAGGTACAGGTACTCCGTCACTTGGACTGCTCCAAATTTTTAACGAGAGAACCCGATATGCCTTACTTCTCTTGAAAAAGAAAGCTTGCAGCCAAGTACCGGGTACCTAACCGATTCTCTTACAAGGAAAATTTTGGGGAATCCTAAGATGTCTTGCCACGTCCTCATCCCCTAAATACCCTCATACGGTCGGTACCGTCCACCGAAGTCCACAAGAATATACGAGTATTTTGACAACAACAACAACAATCTTCACGAACAATATATCGTTGATAATACGAATGTAAAGATCTTATAGACTACGCGAGCGAAGCCGCGGGCAAAAAGCTAGTTTATTATAAGTATATACATGATTTTTGATATGACTGTGTTTACTTTGTATTGGGGAGAAATCCCTTCCAGAATTCACCTCTTTCTTAGGTATTAAAATAGCATAAGGCTTGCCAGATGGTGCTGGTATTGTAGCCTATGTCTCTATAGGATGGATTAAGCGTCCAACTCGTCCCCACCAGGGGTACAACTCGTTGCCGTCCGCAGGGTCTTCAATCTTGAGGAAGTTTATCATGGTTTATGGTAATTTGCTGAAATCTATCAGGGAAATTACAAATGTGATTTGACTATTATAATTGGGCTAGTTTATACAAATCCTAGAACAACATTCTGCAGTTTGTGAATGAGGATTTGCAATGTAACGTACCGGTGACTTGTAAAGTTGCAGGACCAAAATACGCTAGTATATGTATTCAATTATCTTTTTATGCATTTTGCGGACGAGACCATGAGGGACCGAAGTTTTTAATTAAAACAGTAGAGTGATGTAAATATTCAGTGGCAGCAGGAAAATAGTACAACGTTTCAACGAAAATATTGAAACCACAAATTGTATATATTTTTTTTTATGTTAAACGGGCTTGCGTTTGACCTGCGACTGACCCCATGAGGAGTTATGACGAGGCCGGGGATGTAGCACGCTTACCCAAAAAAATCACTCTGGCCTTGAATACATCTAGGTTATAGGTGTCGATAAAAACAGACCCCGGAAGAGAGTTCCACTCCTTTGCTGTTCGTATAAGAAATGTCGACAACGTATGGGTGGAAAATCTCCCGGCGTCTTGTGTTTCGATGGAGGAATTAGATTGAACAATACTGTAGCACACTCTCCAAAATATATCCTATAGAAGACCGACAAAGACGAAACCTTACGCCGATATTCAAGGCTCGTTAATTTCGCCTCAGTTAGCGAAACATCGCCGACTAGTCTCCTAGCACGACGGTCTATTGAGTCAAGGGCCTCCAGCTGGTATTTGGCAGATCCATCCATCCTCATCATTTAAATATACCTGTAGTGTAAACAGGTAAACAGGGTCAATTTTAAACATTGTTTGCCTTTACTACAGTTCATAAAACTAATCCTTAGGGGCGTAAAATTATACTCAAACAGACAGGTTTAAATTTACATAGTAAAATTAAATTTATTCATAGTGCTAGAATGTTACGAAGGTTAGAATGCAGAATGTGCAATTAGTTAGTATATCAAATTAACTGCATTCTCGGGGGACTGAGCTGAGTTTCTTGTGTATTCGGAACCGGTGGTAAATTCAACTGTATGTGCCAATTTAACGTTCATAAGTGCCTTACTAGGGCCTAAACTGAATAAATGACTTTTTGATATTGATTTTGAGATATAATGAGTTTTTATTTATTTTTCACGTCTGTAGCGTGATACAAAAGTTATACTGGCATTTAAATATGACTGAAAATATTTTTAACATTAGTAGGATTTCTAATGGTTCATCCACACCGCAGTTATCTTTTGTGGAGTAACATTGTGCTATGTGACACGGTTTTATTAGGTAAGTTACCTACTGTTACTCTGTCGCAGAATGTTACTCAACAAAATTAAGATAACTACGGTGTTGGATGGATCATAAGTGGACCAGTTGGCGCAGTTGGTTAAGGTTCACCTTACGCGCCGCAGGTCGTGGGTTCGATTCCCACACAGGACATGCAGAGTCTGGGTGTAATTATGTATATTTAGTATGTATTTACAATCAAAAAGTAGTATAACTGGTGGAGATTTCGTGATGGCATACTGACTAACACAACATATTGTGTTAGTCATGCTGAACAACTTTTACTATGGGACAAACATTTTGACATTTACTATAAAGAGCAAAAAATTTGTTTGAGAATTCACCATTAGTCCCATAGTAAAAGTTGTTCAGCTTGACTAACCCAACATAGGTTTCGAAAATATGCCATCTCGAAGTCTCCACCCAGTATGTATTATATCAGTTATCTGATTTCCATAGTACAAGCTCTGCTTAGTTTGGGATCAGATGACCGTGTGTGAAAAAAAAAAGTTAATCTTTAAAAAACAAACTGATTTCTATATCTATCTATACATATAATAAAACTGTAGAACCGGCGTGTCTGTACATTGAATATATTTACCAAAAACTGATCGGGGGTGATTTGAGTTGAGGAACTGAATACAAAAAACTAAAAAAAAAAATTTTTGTCTGTCTGTCTGTTTGAACACGCTAATCTCAGAATCCACTGAATGGATTTGCATGGAACTTCCACAAGCTGATTCGACTTTTTTTGGCGCTTCAACTAGGCTTTGTTTCATTAAAAACGGATGATGGGAAGAAAAGATATCCCAATTTAATAATTTTGCAGGCCGTCTCACGGCTACACACAGATGTAAGAACTAAAATATTGATGACTAGATGGCGTTGTCTTTTTCCTAAATCGCACTATGGTTTCGTTCTCACGATTTTATGACACGTTCAATGATTGCTTAGCAAGGATTTTCTCCGCGTAAGGGAGGAAGGCATAAACAGCTTCTATAAAAAAAAAAAAAAATGATTTCGGATGAGGAATATAAATTCATCAGAGACTCCCTCCCATTTAGTCCACTGAAAAAAGCCAGTTTAGTTACATAGCAAAAGCTAAAAAAATATCACAGCCGTATCGATAGATTTTTTAAAAAGGCCCAACTAGGCAAAGAACCAGCGAAATTAAAAAAAAAATCATATTAAAAATACTTTTCCTCCATGCAGCATGCTGAGGGACGACTTCCCACTGTTCCCGTTACAAAAGGTGCCATAATAAACCGACTCAAAATAAAAGAGGAGGTTCTTTGATCGACGCGTATGTTTCTTTTTTCCATGCATGTATGTAGGCGTCTCTTTTCACCGCCAAAAGGAGTCCTTTCCACCAGGCTCCTGCTTTCCAAAATATATCCTTGCCTATGTGCGATTGGCTTGATCTCCTCGGCATGAATTTAACAGCCAAAATAAACTTGGACTGTTCTATTGAGTCGAAGGTATAAACAGCTGTTAGATAGCTGGGAACCTGTCTAAGATTAAGCGGTACTTCATGCCTGAACAGTTGCTACAACTTTATAAAGCTATACTAGCTAACTTTATATACTTTATAAAGTTCGGTCATACATAGAGTACTGCTGCCATCTCTGGGATGGATCCGCTGAGCCCTTGACTCAATAGACCGTCGAAAAGGGTACTCATTGGAGATGAATCTTTATTAAGGCGAAACTCACGAGCCTCGACCATCGAACGGTTGCTTGCCTATCGATTTTCTACAGGATATATTTGAAGAGTGTGCGCAGGAATTATTCCACCATCCCCATTTTTATACCGAACCACTAGACGCTGGGGACATTTTCAGACGTATGTTGTTGACATACCTACCGAAAGTACGGACACAGTAATTTGTATATCCTCATGTATAATGCGGACAGCAAGGGAGTGGGATTGCGTCCGACGTTTAGGGACTTTCAAGGCCAGAGTGCATAGATTTCTTTTGGGTAAGTGTGCTTTATCTTAGGCTTCGTCATCGTCCTTTATGGATTGGTCAGTGGCAAAACGCAACGTCATTTTATAAAAATAATATTCACTGATTCCTCAGAAATGGCTTAGGCGCTTCGCTCGCGTAGACTATAAGATTTTTACATTCGTGTAATCAACGCTAAAATGTTCGTGAAGAAAAATTTTATCATGATCAGACCATACATTTTAACAATATGTAATTCCTCGATAAACAAAATAGAAAACAAACAGAACACAAATAAAAAGAAGTGAACAGCCGTTTACAAAGAAAAGAGCTAATCTACTATCAGTTGGTAGTGGATCAGCTATTGAATCGCTACCAGCTGCCTGTAGCAAGCCTAAAGCGTTGCCGAAGCTGTATGGTGATGCTAATATACTGGCAAGGTATTCGCCAGCCCTCTGGCCACGCGAGGCATGAGGTAATCAGATACTTCGAAAAATCGCGTTAAATACGATGATCTTCTTTGATTACATTTGCGCTGCTTTAGATTTTAAGCACAGTCAGCTTCACTGCGGCTATTTTGACAGTCTCTTAGCGGTGTAATGGTGCGTGAGTATCGACATAAGTTACATCCCATATTAAAGGCTGTCCTTTCCTCTAGGACATTAATGTTATTCCATCAGGCTTATTACCGTCGGCGTCGTCCCGCATCAAGCCACTCGATTCACGAATAGCTGACATGTGGGCACTGGCAAGAGCCCTATGAATGATGTCATTAAGATCGGTTGGAGTGGCGTGCCTGCGCTTCTTACGCACAATAGCATGTGGTGGCCAAGCTGATCAATAAAAGTACCATACTGGCATTGATGCGGCACATAAGTAAATAGGTGTACCTAGATGCAGATAAGATACAATTTTTCTTTAAGTGGCAAATATGCATTCTGCCAGTCTGATAGTAGCCTATAGATGCTTGCACTACCCTGCGTATCAATCGCGCGTTGCCGACCCTCACTTCACTTTTTTTTGCGATGAAGTCGGTATACTAGCACACGGTCCGCCTGATGGTACGCGGTTACCGTAGCCATATGGACGCTTGCATCACGCGTTACAAAACTTTCCTCCTCCCCAACGAGCTTTGGTAACCTCACTGACGCGCACGATCACAACATTAAGTTATTTAGCTGCAGTATTCTGTAAGGTAGAGGTACTTTCCCATGCAGTACCTACCTCTCTTAATTCCATTCACTCGCTCTTCATTTGCTGTAGCTCCATAATTCCAGAACACTTCCCTCGACATCATAAAAAGCTAAGGGATCCTTGGCGTTGATATCTCTAAGTCAACCTGGTATCCAAAAAACACGGAGTGCTTAATAGAGCGAAGCTTACTTCTCATCGGGGCAAAGACTGCAACATTATAAGCCGCAAGTCCGACCCCATAAGGAGTGCTGCTGTCATCTGTGGGCGGGAGCACCTTGATACCAGCTTGGGCCTCTATACTCAGTTCAGCGACGTGCCATTAGAATTCTCGACGATCCCGAGCGCACAAGTGGTTTAGAGCCCTTAGCCTGAGGAGAAACTTTGTTTCCTTATGGAGCTCTGGCAACACTTCTCACCTCAGGAATACAACAACACAAAGTAATCTTATTTGGCTGCAATCTTCTGTAAGGTACAGGTACTCCGTCACTTGGACTGCTCCAAATTTTGAACGAGAGAACCCGATATGCCTTACTTCTCTTGAAAGCTTGCAGCCAAATACCGGGTACCTACCCGATTCTCTTACAAGGAAAATTTTGGGGAATCCTAAGATGTCTTGCCACGTCCCCCTAAATACCCTCATACGGTCGGTACCGTCCACCGAAGTCCACAAGAATATACGAGTATTTTGACAACAACAACAACAATCTTCACGAACAATATATCGTTGATATCACGAACTTATAGACTACGCGAGCGAAGCCGCGGGCAAAAAGCTAGTTATTATAAAAGGGCTACAAGTAGGTACAATTCCTCATATTTAGTATAATTACAGAGCTAATAATAATATACGAAAGGAACTATTTGTTGTTATTTTAAATGCCTGGCAAGCAAGATTTTATCTAGTTCAAAGATAGGTCAATATCTTCCACGTTAAGAAATAATAGATGCGTAAAAATAAGTTTTAAGTTACCATTCATTTTTATGATTTAATTTTTCAGAAAATTATTTGGATACATCTAACGCCATCTGTTATCCTTTTAAAAAACTAATATGTATCTCAACAGAGAGTTTTTCATACAACCAAAGAAAACGTACAACGAAAATTGGGGTAGGAACCACAAATTTACGAGGGTTGAGGTTGATATAAAGTTTCAGCTATTGTGGAAGATTCACAGTAGGTGGCGCTAGAATTAAAGTTAGCTATTTACACATTTATTATTGTAATATTTGTATAGACATAGGACAAGGTAAAGAATACTTCGTACAATAGACATTAAAGAGCATTTTTGTGTAACCAAGTTATTTTATATCATGTCCAAATGATGATGATGTCCGATTCTTAGTTAATCTGGGAGAAAAGCTAAACTTGCCGTTAAAAACTAGATGCTAGACAAAGCTAATAAATAAAGCAAAAGTAAGTATCTATTTCAGTTCAGAGCTAAAAGCTTTTCTTTATAAAGAAAAAATATGGCCTATAATATAATAGGGCTCCCCGCCGTGGTTTTCCCAATGGAGTACAGCATGGGGTTCTTCAAAAAGGGTGTGAGTAACACCCCTGGTGATGCATCAGGCGGGCCAAATGCTTGTTTGCTAACAAAGTAAAATAAAAAAAAATAAAAAAATACGAATACGGTGTTGCAAGCGTCCATAGGCTACGGTAACTGCTTACCATCAGGTGGGCCGTGTGCTTGTTTGCCAATTAGAGGTATAAATACATGCCGTTTACGGTAGCACATATTTTACATCATTGGATCATTCTTATATACTTAAATAAAAAATATATACCAATTACCTTTGTTTCAAAAATACATTGTTTCTGACTCTTATCTATACATATAATAAAACTGTAGAACCGGCGTGTCTGTACATTGAATATATTTACCAAAAACTGATCGGGGGTGATTTGAGTTGAGGAACTGAATACAAAAAACTAAAAAAAAAAATTTTTGTCTGTCTGTCTGTTTGAACACGCTAATCTCAGAATCCACTGAATGGATTTGCATGGAACTTCCACAAGCTGATTCGACTTTTTTTGGCGCTTCAACTAGGCTTTGTTTCATTAAAAACGGATGATGGGAAGAAAAGATATCCCAATTTAATAATTTTGCAGGCCGTCTCACGGCTACACACAGATGTAAGAACTAAAATATTGATGACTAGATGGCGTTGTCTTTTTCCTAAATCGCACTATGGTTTCGTTCTCACGATTTTATGACACGTTCAATGATTGCTTAGCAAGGATTTTCTCCGCGTAAGGGAGGAAGGCATAAACAGCTTCTATAAAAAAAAAAAAAAAATGATTTCGGATGAGGAATATAAATTCATCAGAGACTCCCTCCCATTTAGTCCACTGAAAAAAGCCAGTTTAGTTACATAGCAAAAGCTAAAAAAATATCACAGCCGTATCGATAGATTTTTTAAAAAGGCCCAACTAGGCAAAGAACCAGCGAAATTAAAAAAAAAATCATATTAAAAATACTTTTCCTCCATGCAGCATGCTGAGGGACGACTTCCCACTGTTCCCGTTACAAAAGGTGCCATAATAAACCGACTCAAAATAAAAGAGGAGGTTCTTTGATCGACGCGTATGTTTCTTTTTTCCATGCATGTATGTAGGCGTCTCTTTTCACCGCCAAAAGGAGTCCTTTCCACCAGGCTCCTGCTTTCCAAAATATATCCTTGCCTATGTGCGATTGGCTTGATCTCCTCGGCATGAATTTAACAGCCAAAATAAACTTGGACTGTTCTATTGAGTCGAAGGTATAAACAGCTGTTAGATAGCTGGGAACCTGTCTAAGATTAAGCGGTACTTCATGCCTGAACAGTTGCTACAACTTTATAAAGCTATACTAGCTAACTTTATATACTTTATAAAGTTCGGTCATACATAGAGTACTGCTGCCATCTCTGGGATGGATCCGCTGAGCCCTTGACTCAATAGACCGTCGAAAAGGGTACTCATTGGAGATGAATCTTTATTAAGGCGAAACTCACGAGCCTCGACCATCGAACGGTTGCTTGCCTATCGATTTTCTACAGGATATATTTGAAGAGTGTGCGCAGGAATTATTCCACCATCCCCATTTTTATACCGAACCACTAGACGCTGGGGACATTTTCAGACGTATGTTGTTGACATACCTACCGAAAGTACGGACACAGTAATTTGTATATCCTCATGTATAATGCGGACAGCAAGGGAGTGGGATTGCGTCCGACGTTTAGGGACTTTCAAGGCCAGAGTGCATAGATTTCTTTTGGGTAAGTGTGCTTTATCTTAGGCTTCGTCATCGTCCTTTATGGATTGGTCAGTGGCAAAACGCAACGTCATTTTATAAAAATAATATTCACTGATTCCTCAGAAATGGCTTAGGCGCTTCGCTCGCGTAGACTATAAGATTTTTACATTCGTGTAATCAACGCTAAAATGTTCGTGAAGAAAAATTTTATCATGATCAGACCATACATTTTAACAATATGTAATTCCTCGATAAACAAAATAGAAAACAAACAGAACACAAATAAAAAGAAGTGAACAGCCGTTTACAAAGAAAAGAGCTAATCTACTATCAGTTGGTAGTGGATCAGCTATTGAATCGCTACCAGCTGCCTGTAGCAAGCCTAAAGCGTTGCCGAAGCTGTATGGTGATGCTAATATACTGGCAAGGTATTCGCCAGCCCTCTGGCCACGCGAGGCATGAGGTAATCAGATACTTCGAAAAATCGCGTTAAATACGATGATCTTCTTTGATTACATTTGCGCTGCTTTAGATTTTAAGCACAGTCAGCTTCACTGCGGCTATTTTGACAGTCTCTTAGCGGTGTAATGGTGCGTGAGTATCGACATAAGTTACATCCCATATTAAAGGCTGTCCTTTCCTCTAGGACATTAATGTTATTCCATCAGGCTTATTACCGTCGGCGTCGTCCCGCATCAAGCCACTCGATTCACGAATAGCTGACATGTGGGCACTGGCAAGAGCCCTATGAATGATGTCATTAAGATCGGTTGGAGTGGCGTGCCTGCGCTTCTTACGCACAATAGCATGTGGTGGCCAAGCTGATCAATAAAAGTACCATACTGGCATTGATGCGGCACATAAGTAAATAGGTGTACCTAGATGCAGATAAGATACAATTTTTCTTTAAGTGGCAAATATGCATTCTGCCAGTCTGATAGTAGCCTATAGATGCTTGCACTACCCTGCGTATCAATCGCGCGTTGCCGACCCTCACTTCACTTTTTTTTGCGATGAAGTCGGTATACTAGCACACGGTCCGCCTGATGGTACGCGGTTACCGTAGCCATATGGACGCTTGCATCACGCGTTACAAAACTTTCCTCCTCCCCAACGAGCTTTGGTAACCTCACTGACGCGCACGATCACAACATTAAGTTATTTAGCTGCAGTATTCTGTAAGGTAGAGGTACTTTCCCATGCAGTACCTACCTCTCTTAATTCCATTCACTCGCTCTTCATTTGCTGTAGCTCCATAATTCCAGAACACTTCCCTCGACATCATAAAAAGCTAAGGGATCCTTGGCGTTGATATCTCTAAGTCAACCTGGTATCCAAAAAACACGGAGTGCTTAATAGAGCGAAGCTTACTTCTCATCGGGGCAAAGACTGCAACATTATAAGCCGCAAGTCCGACCCCATAAGGAGTGCTGCTGTCATCTGTGGGCGGGAGCACCTTGATACCAGCTTGGGCCTCTATACTCAGTTCAGCGACGTGCCATTAGAATTCTCGACGATCCCGAGCGCACAAGTGGTTTAGAGCCCTTAGCCTGAGGAGAAACTTTGTTTCCTTATGGAGCTCTGGCAACACTTCTCACCTCAGGAATACAACAACACAAAGTAATCTTATTTGGCTGCAATCTTCTGTAAGGTACAGGTACTCCGTCACTTGGACTGCTCCAAATTTTGAACGAGAGAACCCGATATGCCTTACTTCTCTTGAAAGCTTGCAGCCAAATACCGGGTACCTACCCGATTCTCTTACAAGGAAAATTTTGGGGAATCCTAAGATGTCTTGCCACGTCCCCCTAAATACCCTCATACGGTCGGTACCGTCCACCGAAGTCCACAAGAATATACGAGTATTTTGACAACAACAACAACAATCTTCACGAACAATATATCGTTGATATCACGAACTTATAGACTACGCGAGCGAAGCCGCGGGCAAAAAGCTAGTTATATTCTATATTCTAAAATATCAACTAAAACCGTTTGATTCCCTGTTTGCTTGTCCAAATGGTCGATAAGCTTCACAAGTTAACTAGGACTTCTAGCCAACCGGAGGGACTTCGATTCCCTCTTTGTGTTTTATACAACGGAATGTACTTCAAAAACTATTTAATAAAACACACATTTTTTTTCTACAATCGCATCGTACGTCAGTCAATCGGATTTCCATACCTTGTTACATATTACCCAACTGATAAGGCGCGTCGTGAATCTTCGTTCGCACAGATAAGAAAGTATGGCCCCGAAGATTAACGAAAGAATGCTTAAAACTTACAATCAACCTTAGATCACTACAATTAGGTTCATAATAAACTGCAGCTGTTAGTTCCATCTTCCTCGCATGTTACGCTCCTCAACACGGCTCGCGCTAACATGGCGACTGCTGCCGACCAATAGCGGTTTCCCGCGCTTCGAAAATGACCAAAAAGTATCTTCTGCGCAGGTACATCAGTAAGCCATATCAGTTGGGTACTACTGTAACTGAGTCTATATGAAATGCGGTTCTAAATTTTTTTTGTCGTTACACGGCTCGCGCTAACATGGCGGCTGCTGCCGACCAATAGCGGTTTCCCACGCTTCGAAAATGACCAAAAAGTATCTTCTGCGCAGGTACATCAGTAAGCCATATCAGTTGGGTACTACTGTAACTGAGTCTATATGAAATGCGGTTCTAAATTTTTTTTGTCGTTACACGGCTCGCGCTAACATGGCGACTGCTGCCGACCAATAGCGGTTTCCCGCGCTTCGAAAATGACCAAAAAGTATCTTCTGCGCAGGTACATCAGTAAGCCATATCAGTTGGGTACTACTGTAACTGAGTCTATATGAAATGCGGTTCTAAATTTTTTTTGTCGTTACACGGCTCGCGCTAACATGGCGGCTGCTGCCGACCAATAGCGGTTTCCCGCGCTTCGAAAATGACCAAAAAGTATCTTCTGCGCAGGTACATCAGTAAGCCATATCAGTTGAGTACTACTGTAACTGAGTCTATATGAAATGCGGTTCTCAAAAAAAATGTGTCATTATGTTTGGGTTTTGGAATGAGCTTTGTTCTAAGATTTTGTTGAAAAGGAATTTGCAGGGTCGTCGATGCACTTGCAATACCACCGAAGTGTCTGTTTGCCTACAGAGTTTCATAAAAAATACATTCGTATGCTAATTTCTGTAATAAGTAAATCAGTTACGAGTTGATAGTGTAACTCGATCTGTTATGCCACACCTGCATCCCATTGTTATTCGCGATCCGGAGCGTGACAAAATAAGAAACGAAAAGAAAACGTCTCCCCTCGTCACGTCCGCGTCGTCACGATAAAAAGCATATATTTGTACCTCACACTGTATTTATAGAGTTCACCGACGCTTGATACATACAAAAGTTTATTTTCAGGAAAGTATTATTTGCATAGCACAGAGAAAACAAAAAATATGTATATATAGTACGGTACCCAACTGATATGGCTTACCGATGTACCTGGGCAGAAGATACATTTTCAAAGCGCGAGAAACGCTATTGGTCGGCAGCTGCCGCCATGTTAGCGCGCGCCGTGTGGAGGGGCGTGACTTGCGAGTGAGACGGAACTAACAGCTGCAGTGTATTATGAACCTTATATTATGTAGTAGTGATCTAAGGTAAGTTTTAAGCATTCTTTTATCTATTGTCATTTTGACTTTAGTGTTGGTAGTTTTGAATATGACTTGGAAACGAGAAATGAAATACTAATTACTTTAAAAAAAATGTTAGTTGAATATATCAGACTCAAAAAGTCTTCTTTTGTACAATAAAGAGATCTATCTATCTATCTTTTTCATAAGAATGATTAAAATATTAAATTCACATTGCATACGTTTATATTTCTTTTGTAATATATCAAAATGTACAATCAGTTGGAATAAATCACGTACGTAAGATCACGTTTCTGTAAACCGAAGGGGACGGTCATGTTTGTGGGTGGAATTAAATTTTCACAACGGTCGAGAACATCCGAGAAACTGTGGGAAGCGTGACGTGCGTGACGCTACAGATGTTGCATGCTATACATAGTTATATAGTTATTTGTTGTTGAAGCAATAATGGCTGAATTATTCGATTGTTCTATCTTTTTAGTAAAGTAATCATTTTAGCGTGAAAGCTTAGACCTACAGTAATACAAATTAAACCTGTGCAATACGATGGCAGCAAAGAATTTTGATACCAATAAAAAAACTAGCCAGCTATATTTTTGTATACATCCATTTATTCGTCGAGAAACTTTGCACGCCTACTTAACCTAACTTTCTCAAAGTTTAAAATTTATGTCGGCCATTTTAAAATTAGGTGGCATTTTTACGAGTGGGCATCCTAAGCAAGTGTTTATTACGGAGCCGGGCGGGGTAAGTTTTATAAAATATGAATTTACTAAGTACATAGTAAAAGTGCCTCAATGTTGTAATGCCGTCATTACTTTGAGATAGGATGATGGTTCTTTGGGGGAAAGCTAAACTATTCAAGTGACTAAAACCGTCGTTGCATGTGTTAGATCATAAAAATGAGGATCGTGTGATGATATTTCTATATGGTCTAAAAGTGCATAAAAAACCAGTACTAAGTAAAAGTATACCAATGTAAATCAAAGGAAAAATATTTCTGACTGTCGATAGAGGTATGTTTGACCACAATATCACTGTGGTATTAGGTGATGATGTGGTCAAAGGTGGTAAGCACATTTTAGCCTAGATCTTTTCCGTAAGATGTGTATTAGGTATATTAAATTTTATCATCCTATTCAGTTTTTTGTCCAGCCAAAATAAATATGCCTTAGCAAATAAATAAACGCGAGCATGTACTGTGCAAACATCACATACCATTGGGCCGTTGAATAATTAAATCAGATACTGTTCTCAAGAAAATTGATAGCGATCCGAAGCCAATCCCAATATTGAAGACGTGACCCGACTGTTCAATCTCATACGAATGTTAACATTTTATTTTTTACCATTTTTACGCGCGGTTGAGTGTACTTTGAGGGTAAATATGTTTTCGTACTTAAATAGGTATTTTTTTGTAACTATGTCGCTTTTTAAGAAAAATATTTATTTAAAAAACACATTATGCAATATATGATAACAACTGCAGTAGTTAAAAACTGTGTCGCCGTAAAATGTATTTTATATACAATTTTTTTTTGTCTTGCCAATATAAACTCTGCCTGCCCTTTTCCCACATATAACCTAATCAAGTCAGTTTCAGAAAGACTTTTAATATAACAAAACATTTAGCAGGCTTCTTAAAATTGGAGGTTAGAGAACTGCATATTTTTTATTGTTTACAGTGGCAGTTTTTGAGTTGGCATAAAAAGGAATCTTTGAAAATTTATGTAAGGAATGTTTCGTTATGTTGAAATCTAATTATAGTTTCTACGTACTCCAGTGGAAGACAGTAGTAATGAAATGCCTACAATTTTAGTTTGACTAAATCTATAATTTAATTTGTTTGCTCCAAAAGGTGAGTAAACAAAGAATTTTATATTTGACGATCTCAATACTTAGATAATATGGTAAAAGCAAAGGTGGAAAAAAGCATCGCGTGCCTATCTACATCTTAAATGGTTCTCACAAAGTGAAGCTCTCAAAAAAAGATAAAATAACACAGTCGCTATCAGTAAACATGGAATATTATTAGGCAACATAAACGGGGTATAATAAACGTGTACTAGATTTTTATGGGTTTGTAATAAAAGTTGCTTTTCTTTGGCGCGTCGAGACAAGCGACGAAGTTGTGAATGTGCGGACGTATTCTGTAACTTATACAACTTTTGTTTTACCAATCATTATATTGAAGGTTAGTACAATAGAACCGTATAGAACTAGCCCCCTTATTCATAATAAAGTTATCAAACGTTGATTAGCAAAAATTCCGAAGTCTTTATCTGACAGGTGACATTTGGTCATCGAAAGAGTGAGAAGAGGCACACTGTTACACTGATTTAGTTAAAAAGCGATTATGAATACGGGGGTTGGTCTAAAGACGCAAATCTTTTGACGCAAGTTTTCCTAATGGAGTACAGCATATGAGGTTCTTCAAAAAGGTGTGAAGAGATTTTT
This sequence comes from Polyploca ridens, assembly GCA_951394255.1. Classification (NCBI taxonomy): domain Eukaryota; kingdom Metazoa; phylum Arthropoda; class Insecta; order Lepidoptera; family Drepanidae; genus Polyploca; species Polyploca ridens. The sequence goes on along the minus strand of OX596250.1, from coordinate 582,523 downwards.
GCAGGGTCGGCGAGTTATCCATAGGTTCGCTTCCCATCAGGTGGGCCGTATGGTTGTTTAGTACCTTAGTGGTAAAAACTACAGAAAAAAATTACCGGTAAATTAATTTTGTTATTAAACTTCTTATACGTCATAAATATCTGAGCAATGGAATCAAACATGTGAATCAGCAAAGTCCGAGATCATGGATAAACTGAATTACTGCCAGTTTCTAAAAGGTACATCAAAGTTAATCTATCATCAAAACTGTTGCCGTCTTCGTCATTTCAGACGTCATAGACAATGACAGGTATACTTTTAACAAGAGATTAGTTTTGATTTGGCTTTCAGAAACTGGCAGTTACTCTGTTAGCACAGCGTGTATACATGCAAGTGTGAGCGCTGATATCTCTGAGCATATTACCCTATTATCTTACTTTTCGTTAAACTTTCTAAATTATGCCTAATTTTATAACTATTACTAGCTATCCCCCGCGGTTTTACCCGCGTTTCCGGGATAAAAAGGGCCTATGTCAATACCAAAGGCTATCTGCATGCCAAATTTCATGATGATCCGTTGCGTAGTTGAGGCGTGAAGGCGTAACAAATAAACAAACTCATTTTCGCATTTATAATATTAGTTAAAATAGTTGTTTCTATTAGCAATATTTTAATTTTATCTCTTTCTAACATTCAAATTAGAAAGGAATTGACGTTAAGATTTACCGAGCATCGGGGAAAATTAAGCATTGGGAGGAAACATATTCGTAGATTTATAGACAGTCCTAACTAGGGCAATGTGTTACACTATGGCTACACAGCTCTGGCCTTAATTCCCTGTCGTCGCCAGGGGACACTCGTGCTCCTGTTGCGGAAACTATGGGATATATTTACCTATCTCATGTGCTTCTGAACAGTAACTTATGAAGTATTTTATGTAATGTTAGACCTAATTATTTCATAATTCAGTAATAGTTGAATTAACTAAGAGAAACACGTACTGGAAAGTGCCGAGCGGGAGATACAACAACCCATTGTCTTACTCGGGGCGGGAGCACCTAAAAGCTGCCCCGAGTAAGACAATGGGTTGTTGTATCTGCAGCACTTCGAGGGCCTGGGGGGAGGTATCACACTTCTCCCGGGACTGACTATTTCTACGCAATTTGCATGAGAACCGCCCCTGTCTGTAGCGCAGATGGCGACCACCGTGCGGTATTAGCTAGTAGGTATATGTCCAGCATAATCTGGCCGCTCCCCCTAGGAGGGTCGGGTATTCTATGTGTATTAAATCAACTTCCAAATACACTAAAAAGTATGAAATAACTCTAACCTGACACTGATTGAAGTCAGCGAAAGAGCACTAATTATTTAATTGAAAATATTTGTCATTGTCAGGTTAGAGTTATTTCATACTTTTTAGTTTATTTGGAAGACGATTAAATTTTTTTAAATTACTGTTTTTTCATAATTTTTAGTTTTTCTTACATGCACTAACTATAATTTGACCAAGGTTTTGAGATGTTTTTCCTTTGACACCATACCCGTAACTCGTATCAATAAGCCAGGCCGTCACACATATTTCTCCATATCTTGAAAACTACTGAACTGATTTCGATAAAACTTCCACTGTTCCCTAAGTTGAAGTAAATTTAAACCAATAAAAAAAGAATGGTTACAACCCGATTAATATCTTCGGAGATATACGTGGACAAACATAAATACACCTATGAAATTTTGTATATTTGTTTGGAAGCCCCATGGAACAATTAACCTATAGAAGCGCAATGACGTTCATTTTGGTTGAAATAAATTCCACCAATTTCCCACCGCCGACAATGCGCGCTGATTGGTTAAGACAAGGACGCATGCATTCTGATTGGCCAAGTCAAAAACACACGACGCAGCGAGTGGTCCTTACTGTTCAAATTCAGTGACAAATCACTGACTAGTTGTGGAATTATATTGTTCAGTATTACTGCTCTATAGGGATATTTCCTCGATGGGAAGCCCTAATAGATCATCATATGTGAATATATTGCAGTTCCAATAATATTGCATACATACGTGTCGAATTGATAATCTCCTTTTTTTTTAAGTCCATTCTAAAGAAATCTTTTTACACCGCGGTATAGCAAACAGGCATATGGAACGCCTAACGGTAAGTGTTTACCATGACTACAGCCTTACAACACCAGGAGTATATATCGCGCGTTGCCCACCCAGCAAACACCTATTCACTTGCTTTTTGAAGAACCCTATTCTGTGCATAGGATTTGACCTTACGACCTTAGTAATATTCCACGTCACAGCTACTCAGTCGACTGTCTATCGAATTGTTTAATCGAGATCGCGTAACAGAATACGTGCAGGGTATCAGGAGAAAGCGCGAAGAAGGCGCGAAACGGAAGCGATGGCTGTATTCACGCGGAATTTCAATGTCCTTATCTTGTAGGAAGAGTATCATAAACATCGTTATAAATCGGTGCTATTCGTGAACATTCAGTGGTTTCTCTTTATTATTGTGTTACGAATTGATGTCCATTTATTGGTCGTTTCGTAATATTTTTACACGTTTTTATTGTTTATGTCTTTCGAATTTTTTCAGGATAGTAGAAATAGTATGTTACGATACTTGACTTAAGTAGTATATAAATGGACTTAGTCATGAGTATCGTACTCCGGATGAGAGCTTGCTCGCCGATTTATCCGTGTAAAGATGATAAGGCTAATCTTTATTGGGCCGTAACCTTCGAGTCAATAAAAAATAAATAAATAAAGAAAATAAACTAATATCGTAAGTATACTATTTTATAGCACGTGTGATATAAACCTAAACATAGGTCGCACTTTTCCCTGTAATAATGGACAATACTTAAGTCACGGTGAAACGTGACATAATTGTGAGTTTAGGTTACACAGTGCTATAAAATAATTTTTTAATTATAAATTAATGACGCTAAAATAAGTTAGTCTAAAATTCATACGTCTTTTTAGAGATTGTGTTATTTAATATAAACTAAATACTCAACTGAAAAACATCAGTTACACCCAGATGATGCAAAATCCATTCCAGACAAGAATTCAGGTCATACCAGTGAAATCTAATTTATGTGGCGATCACAATAGACCTTGTTTGGTTGCAGTGATACAAGCTCTGGATAGAACTAAAAAGAAAAGTTGATGCATTCCTCTTTTGTGTTGTTCATCACCATCAGCCTATAATGTCGCACTGCTGAGCACAGGCCTCCTTTCACAAATGAGGGCGAAAGGGAATCGGCAGTACTCCACCACGCATGCCGACTGCGGATCGGCGGAGGTAGGCTAGTGGTCAACCTACTGTTGGAATTTTTCAAGCCGCCTAAGAGGCATCCAACTAGCTTAACGACTATCACAATTAAGTGATAATCGGGAACAACGGCTTTACGTGCCTTCCGAAGCACGGAAACGCTCGATTTGAAATACCACTAGGCGGTCACCCATCAAGGTACCGACCACGACGGTGGTAGCTTACCTTTGCCGATCGATTAGGAACGGCTAATCATGCTACACCACGAGCGCTTATGTTGTTCATAAGAGAGGAATGCATCAACTTCTCTTTGAAGAAAAATGATAACACGCTTTAGGTCTCCTATTTTCAGCGGTAGACTATTAATAAAGTATTTCCTATCTCAGTTCTATTTTAATATGTTCAGTCCAGACCATACTTTTCTCAAAGCTAGTACCCCACCTCACGTACTCTAAGACTGGTTTCATTACGTACGTGGTCTAACCAGTCGAGATTGCAACTCAGACATCTTTGTTTCTATGACATAGGACTGCACGTGTGGGGAGGGCTTTACAATGTCTTATTAACATTGTGAATTTACTGTAATGATGTCAAAGAACTCTTCTATTTCAGGGTCATTAATTATATTCTAGGACTTTTTAACCGACGAAAAAATGGAGTAGGTTTACAAGTCGACGCGTATATTTTTTTTTATGTATGTTCATGCAAAGCTTTTTACAGAGTAGTCCGATTTTGTTAATTCTTTTTTATTGAATAGGGTATACCTCGAATTTATCCCATATAAATTTGGGTGCAAAAACCTACCCTAAGGGAGAGAAAATAGGGGTGATTTATTGTTCACTCACAGATTTTAATGCTGAATTGTGTATTACTTCAAACGAAATAAAAAATTAAGCATGTAGTAATTAATAGATTATAGCCACAAAAAAATATAAAATAAAAATATTTTAACAAAAAAATTAAACCACCGAAAATACATAGGTTATTGGCTTTGACTAATGATATATCCAGACGGAGCTACGAAGCTGTTTACGCGTCGATAAAATAAGCCCCTAACTGTTAGGGGCTTAATCATTTTCCCGTCTTCAGTGTCAGTCGAGACGTCACTGGGACACAACCAAATTCACCAAAATTGTATTGTTTCAAAATGTCGTTTTGTGTGATAAAAGTGTATAAAAACTACATGGGTCGATCTAGACCAACGAAAAAACTCACCTATCATCGGTAAGTAACAATATTTCCTATTAGTTTCTGCAATATAAGCCATTGAAATGTTTCGAAAATAAATATTTTGAGTAAGCGCCATTTTTTATGTGTTGCCTGTGCTGCCAGTTTATGAACTCAAAACTCCCATGGTAATATCAGTCAATAGTTAAATACGAGTATGTAGATACTGTTATAAATCAAAAGCGACGGTGGACAAGTCGAATTTTTGAGTGGAAAGTCGAATGTTTTTTTTTTAATACTAACGACGATTATGTCATGTAAGATAAGTAGTCGCTTCAGTAATGAAAAAATCAAAATGGGTATTAATTTAAGATTTTCCTCGAGCTAATTACGAATATCATTTTGAATTTCAAGATGGCGGACCTATTTTTTTTAAGTTGACGTGTTTGTCGTTTTCGGTTTTTCCATCATAGTCAGTGATGTATATAACCATGGATGCGGTCACCGGAACATTTTGTAAAATACTTCTTCATACAAGTAAACTGTACAGCCATCTGTTTAAAATCGCGTTGCATAGGCGTACGATGTAAACTTGTATATGTGCGTACCATGCACATTTTGTTTATTACATTTTTATTTAAGTCGGATATAACTAAATTAAAAAAATAAGGTTATTCGACACGCGTGTATGTAATATTATTGGAATTGCAAAATATTCACAATTTAAAATAGTGTCCGCCATATTGAACTATTTAGTTATTGGTCCGATTGCTCTCAAAATTGATATTTGGGAGACTCTTGGACCATATAACATGAATCTTTGCTCAAAATTGAAAAAAAGTGGCCGCCATTTTGAACTATTTAGTTATTCGTCCGATTGCTCTCAAAATTGATATTTGAGAGGCCTTTGGAACATAAACCATGAATCTTATCTCGAAATTCAAAAAAGTGGCCGCCATGTTGAACTATTTAGTTATTGGTCCGATTGCTCTCAAAATTGATATTTGGGAGACTCTTGGACCAAATAACATGAATCTTTGCTCAAAATTCAAAAAAGTGGCCGCCATATTGAACTATTTTGTTATTGGTCCGATTGCTCTCAAAATTGAGATTTGAGAGACCCTTGGACCATATAACATAAATTTTTACTCAAAATTGAAAAAAATGGTCGCCATATTGAACTATTTAGTTACTGATCCGATTGCTCTCAAAATTGATATTTGAGAGACCCTTGGACCATATAACGAGAACCTATGCTAAAAATTTAAAAATGTGGCCGCCATTTTGAACTATTTAGTTACTGATCCGATTGCTCTCAAAATTGATATTTGAGAGACCCTTGGACCATATAACGAGAACCTATGCTAAAAATTAAAAAATGTGGCCGCCATTTTGAACTATTTATTTATTGGTCCGATTGCTCTCAAAATTGATATTTGGGACAGTTTTGGACCATATAACATAAATCTTTGCTCAAAATTGAACAAAGTGTCCGCCATTTTGAACTATTTAGTTATTGGTCCGATTGCTTTCAAAATTCATATTTGAGAGAGCAATCAGACCAGTAATGAAATAGTTCAGTAGGGCGGCCGCTTTTTTCAATTTTGAGCAAAAAATTATGTTACATGGTCCAAGGGTCTCTCAAATATCAATTTTGAGAGCAATCGGACCAGTAACTAAATAGTTCAATACGTCGGCCACTTTTTTCAATTTTGAGTAAAAATGTATGTTATATGGTCCAAGGTTCTCTCAAATATCAATTTTGAGAGCAATCGGACCAGTAACTAAATAGTTCAATATGGCGGACACTTTTTTTCAATTTTGAGCAAAGATTTATGTTATATGGTGCAAGAGTCTCCCAAATATCAATTTTGAGAGCAATCGGACCAGTAAGTAAATAGTTCAATATGGCGGACACTTTTTTAATTTTGAGTAAAAATGTATGTTATATGGTCCAAGGTTCTCTCAAATATCAATTTTGAGAGCAATCGGACCAGTAACTAAATAGTTCAATATGGCGGCAATTTTTTTTCAATTTTGAGTAAAAATTTATGTTATATGGTCCAAGGGCCTCTCAAATATCAATTTTGAGAGCAATCGGACCAATAACTAAATAGTTCAATATGGCGGATACTATTTTAAATTGTGAATATGTTGCAATTCCAATAATATTACATACACGCGTGTCGAATAACCTTTTTTTAATTTTGTAATAACTGACTTAAATAATAAGACTTTTTTTTACAGAATACCAATTGATCCAATTTTAAGAAGCCAATGGATAGATATCATTCGGAGAAGCCGTAGTGAAGATCTCTGGACCTAGCCAAAAAAAATGTTTGACTTGATTTAACTCGATTTGCTTGTTTTGACTCAATTTCACTTGATTTCACTCGGTTTGACTGGATTTGCTTGATTTGACTTGGTTTGACTCGGATTAACTCGATTTGACTCGGGTTGACTCAATTTGACTGGATTTGACTCGATTTGACTTATTGACTCGATTTCACTCGGTTTGACTCGATTTGACTGGATTTGACTAGATTTGCTTGATTTGACTTGGTTTGACTCGATTTGACTCGGTTTGACCCTGTTTGACTCGATTGGACTCGGTTTGACTCGATTTGACTTGATTTGACTTGATTTGACTCGATTTGACTCGATGTGACTTGATTTGACTTAATGGCGATGATAGCTCAGTGGTAGTGATGTCGGATACCGAGATGAAGGTCCCGGGTTCGAATCCTACAATGAGCTTGAGCTTTCGGTGAAGGAAAACATCGTGAGGAAACCATAGCACGGTGGTAGGGTACTTTGTAGTACCCGCCTGGCTGGCTACCACCTTCAAGTTGAAAATCTGTCGCCAAGCACCTTTCGGTGTGTTCCGATAGCTGCACTTGAGAGCCAGTTCCTTCTAGGCTTTGTGTGCTTACCACCTTCGGCCGCATCATCACTTACCATGGTGAGATTGCAGTCAAACACAGGCCTATAAACAGTAAAAAAAAAAAAAAAAAATTGACTTGATTTGACTTGATTTGAAACGTCAACGCAAATAATTACTGTTCGTTGACATCAAAGTAAAAATAATAAGTATTAATTTATATCGGCGCTTTTAATCTTATTCTTATTATCATGTATTATCCCGATTCCACTTTTATTTTCGGAGTTTAAAAAGATATCGACACCGTAATATATTTTTCCCCATTTTCTTGGATTTTTTTCAAGAACTGGTAACTGGTATAAACGTCACTATGACAAGCAGAATGACGTAACGCGAGGATAAGATGTAGCAAAGTTGGCCACTTTTTAAAAGTCATGTAGTATGGGGATACTCTTTTTAGACATATATATTTTCTAAGGTTATTGGTTTGTCCCCGACTGCAAAACCTTATAAAATTCAAGTTATATTCAAAATTATTTATTGTATATCAGTTTTTTCGGTGGTGGTTTTTATCCCTCTGATTCTATACCAAGCAGAACTTTTATCTACTATAATATAATAATTAACTATATCGCCTTACAATTTAATATATCACAACTATAAACCGCAATTTTACACTCAATATCTCATCTAATTTTCTTTGCAAGAATTAACACGATCAAATTACAACTAAAATCAGAACCAAAGCTCACGGCCCCGTGAATTTTTCGCAGAATTATTAAATGTCGGATTTTTCGGAATATAGCACAGCGCCTTTTTTGTACATCAACCCACTGAGCTCTGTTTCTGAAATATTTCCAAAACATTAAGTATTAACATTTTCGACGACGATAAGTGAAACCAATGTAATATGAATATTAATAATATAATCTAAATCTCTAAGCTTATTGAATCGTAAATAACCAATCAAAAATTTTAAATTAATTTATATTAAACCCATAATAATAATAAAAGAATAGTTTTTTATGACTACGATAATAAAACCAACACCTCGTTACCTATTCTGGTTAAACTCTTTTCCATTGAAGTTAAGCGGCCAGCTAAGTGTGGATGCAACAACTTAGAAACACCACCTCCTTTAATATTCAACGTGAAACTAATACTAGACTTGTTATGCTCCGCTCCGCTCCGTAACTCCCGCAGTGGAGTTTTTAACAATTTTTACATGGGCTGACTGTATCTTGCTTCAAAGCTGAAAGAAGCCAGTTTAGATGTAAAATATTATAACGGGTTAAAAAACAGAAACTTAAGCTAACTACAGCTAATTTATAATAATAATAGTGGCCCATAGATATATAACTTACAAACTAACATAAATAGTATAGTAAAACATTTTTTGTTAATATAAACACTAAACTAAAACACTGTCTTTGTGCGATCATGTGGCATTTGTCCGCGAAAGCAACGGAACACCACGTCCAGCGGCCAAAAGTCCTCTTCAATGACGAGGTGCAGAAAATATGTTAGAACTCGCACCACGAACGCCTTAAAGTATCGAATTGAAGTGAATTTAGTATCGCTTGTTTCAGAAATAACGTACTTTTTCGAATAGAAAATGTATGTTGATCAAAAAGTCCTTTAAAGGGTCATGGGGCAAGCAGCTTGCCTGCATTACGTGTTCAGTCAGATGGGATAGCTAGCTCAAGGGTTCGTCGAGGGAGATTCAAACCTCAGCTGAGGCATAGGCTATGGAGATGGAGATGGGACAACTTGTCATCGTCGTCTATCGCTGTTACTATCGCTGCATAAGAAATATCTTCTTAGAACCAGGTAGAAGTAAGTCCCAATCTGCGCTTTTCGATGGTTGTGACAGGTATTAACATTGGTTGTTGACTCTTCGAAAGATGTGGCCTGAACATTGCCATGTTTTATATCAAGTTGTTCTTACTGTCTTTACCTTAAACAATTCTAACATTTACCACATTAAGTTTTTTTTAATATTTACAATGGGTTTACGTTTGGTGACTGACCCGCCCATAAGGGACGATGATGAAGCCTGATATAGAACACGCTTACTCAGAAGAAACCTATTCACTCTGGCCTTGAAAGTCCCTAGATTGTAAGAGTCGGGAAACACGGAAGCAAGTTCCACTCCCTTACTGTACACATTATAAATGAGGATGCAAAACGCTGTGTCCGTAGTTTCGGTAAGTCTACAACGTATGGATGAAAATTTTCCCGACGTCTTGTGGTTCGGTGTAAAAAAGGAGATGGTGGAATAAGGTTGAACAGTTCCTGCGTACACTCGCCAAAATATATTCTGTAGTAAACCGATAGGCAAGCAACATTTCTTCGATGGTCGAGGCTCATGAGTTTTGCCTTAATTGCCTTAAATGACTTAATGAGTCTTTACTCATATCTGATGTGTCTCTCCTGTCTCGGCGGTCTATTGATTCGAGAGCCTCAAGCTAGTACTTAGCAGATCCATCCCAGAGATAGCAGCAGTACTCCATGCATGTCCGGACTTGTGCTTTATAAAGTTGAAGCAACTGTCCAGGCGTGAAGAAGATTGTGGTCAAAGACTATGCCGAAACTAAGCCGAAGAAAAAAAAATATATTAAAAAATAATACTACACTGACTTAATTGGAAAACATTTAATTAAACTCAAAACTCGCTAGCACACCCGTTGAACCACTAATTAAAAATACAGAAAAAGAATTTAATATAAAAAAATAGGAATACCAAAATGTCGCGCGTCGCTCACTTGCGCGCGAGTGATTTGACCCGGTTCCGGACGAGTCGCTTGAGGGTGCTCAAAACCGCTCGACGAGCGCGTCGCTTAACATGCATGTCGCTTGCAAATCCTACTTATAATTATTTTTGTTGTTCAAATATTTTGTATATTTTATTAAATAGTTTATTCTACTGTTGGAAAGACCGTATGTTTCAAATACATCATTATCAAAACCATGTGGAAATTCATTTGAGTTCACTGATTCTCTAACATTCCCATGCCCATATTATGCTTCAGTACGTGGATTACGCAACTTTATTGCAATGAAATTCAGATTGAAATAACTACAAAATATTACAAAATCGGAAATGGTTCCATTTCTAATGAACCACTGTTTGTATTTGCAGTTATCAGAACGTAAAAAAGTTATCAGAAAACCGCTATATTGAACCGATTTCAATTCGATAATGATACGTAATCGCCCCACTGACTTATCTTTCAGGTATAGTTCTAACTCATTAATTATTTCAATAGTGATATATCTGAATGCTGCGTTTCAGAAAGCCTTCACAACGCTTTAGCTATGCATCCCGATTTGATAATGAATGTGGACGTAAAATTTACGCCCCGTACACACTAGCACGATAAATAAATTCATTAATGAACAGCTAGTTACCGCTGCATCGCTAAAGTTGCAATATTTGTGTGCGCCGCAACCAAAATGCAAAGTTGGACTGTGCAATGTCACAACGGGTAAATTTATACGGGTCGTTTGCCCACAGAATATACGAGCCACACTGGATTGTAACGGGTATAATACGCATTTGAGTGCACAGATTTACTGGTTTAAGTAAAAATTCTAAATCATGTTTGAACAGGATCGGTAATGGTGATCTAGATGATTCTGAATCTGGATTCTGGAATAAATTTCCAGTGAATGAAAGTGAAATTAATTTGGATATAAATTGTTTGATTACTGGAAAAGGACATTAACAAGCCGCTAACTGGGCTTCTACAGTACTGTTATTGATATGCCAATTCACTTAAAGAGCTAATAACTGATAGAGAAGAACAGGTCTGGACTGTCATGCCATGTATTGCTAACCATTCGTTGAGGAAGTTCTCCCAGATCATTTGAATTTTCTGAATAAAAGCGTTTACGTCACCACGCCTTGTAATATTTCCCTAAAATACACATGCTTAAAAAAGGTTTCCTCACTAATTTCCCCAACAAATAAAACAACAACTCTGGGGTACAAATTAAGAAAACAATTTATGCCCCACCCAAATATAAATGAGCACAAAATAATGAAAAGTAAAATTTTAAGCATCTGCCGCTCGATAGCCTGAGGGTAAATTCCGAGAGGCGTAACAATAAAAACTTTTGGACTTCTCACCTCCTTAATTTAGCCGCAGCGAGCACCGGGAACTTGGCGAATGTTTTACGCGAAATTATTTCGTTAAATATTTCAATCCGCTCAGCTATCTTGCGCAATTAAAATTCAATATCGTGTTCCATGGGGTCGCCGTTCGGTATTTTGTTTGTAAAACGATTAAAATTAACATTAATGTGAACAATAGTATTGCGGCTCTTGGACGGGCTTGGTTCGTTTGGTCGGATTAATCGTTACGATTCCTGTTAAAAAATCTATAAATATTTTGGCAATCGAGTTGTGTTCTATAATTATTATTCAACTCTACGATTGTTACTTTTTTTATTACCACTTATAAACGTAGTAGACAGAGTTGTATGAAATTCAAGACAAATTAGATGTGATGCAGAGGTACCTAAACATTTTGAGAACTTGCTGTTTTTTTTTCCGTTGACACCTTGTCAATGCTAAGGTCAAAAAGGAACATAAAGATTAGGTGATGAGTTTCCAAGAAAAACAGCACTTCTGGTTATAGTGAAAAAAATAAGATAAGAATAAATGTATTTAGACACACGAAATACAAGAAAAGTAAATAACAAAGGTGTGTCGAAAAAGGTAATCGCTCAGCATGAAGTTGCGAAGACAAACGCCACAACGCTGGTTTTCAACGATACCTACCGACGATCGACATACATAATATTAATACAAACAGTACAGACAGACAGTTTAGACAGTACAGATAAACAGAACAAAATCTTAATGTCTATTCGCGCACAGATTATTATCAAAATTTAATTTTGACTATTTTGAGACCCGAAACATGAATTTAGTTCGCAAAAGCTTAAAAAGTACTGGAGCAAAATCTCTTTTTTTTATATATAGTTAATCTATGAATTGATGATCTACCTAAATGGAATCTAGTCGTAGATAGACCGTAGACGCATTTAGATTTCATGCAATTAGCTCTTTTTTTCAGTTGCAGGTTTATCTGAACTAACAAAACCTTATCGAAATTATCCATTTGCAATCTCCAAATATTGCATGGCATCACTCCAGAAAAATATACAGTAAAATTAATTTATTACCGTTAAAGTAATTTGCATAATTCAATGTCATGCGATGCGGTTTCTGGTTTCCAATCAGTAATTTGTTTGTATAACTGCAAATAGCATGAACATCCAACTTTATGGCACCTAGACACATTTAGCGTGTACCTTTTGTTGAAAATTGTAATATTGAATTAATTTGAATAAAAACGATTTTTAGAGAAACGTTCTGATTCAACAAAGTCCTAGTTAAAACTAGTAATCAAAATGCATTATAGAACGCATTTTACTTACCTATATCTTTTTTTAAGATTTTTAATATGAAATGGAGTAAAAACATTTCTTTTCTTCATTTATTTACCTAATTTGGTTTAAACATTTAAGATAAGTATGCAATAAAAGAAAATGAAGAAAGTCACAACAGAAACTTAGAATGAATGAAGAAAGAAAGAATAAGTGATAACTGCAGAGATCAACAGCACTTTTTTTTTATATTTCAATAATGGGAAGAAACTGTTTGAAATCTAGCTTCAAACAGTTTCTTCCCTGGAACGTATGGTTTCTGTCGTTTCATTCTTTATCAGCCAGAAAAAAACTGGTAACATTTCCAGGAGTTCACGGCACAAGGGGAGACGGAGCGAGATAACTTTTGCCCTGTTAAATAAAGACGACAGTTTTATTGAAAGTAGGGCCGTTTGCCTTCTGTAATTTTCTCGGGATACCCTTAACCTGTGGCTTAAGCTATAAATGACTGGCGATAAGATTTTTTCTATTTCTATCAGTTTTTGGAATAAGTCCACTATAAGTATCTCTTATATTGTCAGTGGACTCATAAAATTGCTTTTATTATTTATTTATTAAAATATTACCTTGATTTAGAATTTGTGTTTTTAACACCTACGAGCACAAAATGAATACCCAACGTGAGGTTAAACACATTTGTGGTCAATCACAGGCCTATTCCCCTTATTTTGAATATCCACATCAGCTATTGCGGTGATTCGCCAAAAAACGAGGTCCACACACTCCCAGTATACTAGCAAAGAGCCCGATATTTGATCACATATCAAAGTCAAAGTCAAAGTCAAAGTCATTTATTCAATTTAGGCCCCAGAAGGGCACTTATGAAGGTCAAATTTACTGAAGTTACCATCAGCTGGTTAGTAGAAGTTGCAACATAGCTTCACTTATATGGGTGACTGGTAATTAGTAAACTATACTTGGACACATGATTGTACTCATGATAACAAACAATTCCCAAAGAAACTTTTTTTTTTTATTTACTTAGCACATGAGCCCATAATATTGTGTCTAACAAGAATAAGAATACACCATCAGCTTTTATTTAATTTAGTTATTTATCCCTATTTGTTTCTTTGGGAAAGTGGTTTGTTATCATGAGCACAATCATGTGTCTAAGTATCGTTTACTAATTACCAGTCACCCTATATATAAAATTTACTAACTGCATGGCTTTAAGCCCTCTTCTTTAAATTTAATACAAGTTTTTCTTCTTTAGTCAATAACTGAACTCTCTGTCCATTGGTTTAATCCAATTATTTTAATGTGAATGTTTGCTGCTACTGCTGAATTGTAGATACTTCATCAAAGTTTTACTTTAAAAATGAATTATAGCCGTACGCTTTTCAATCCTATCCTACTTCCTACAAATATTATAAATGCTTAAGTGAGTTTTTTAACTCTGGATACCTCAACGACACAACCAAAAGTGATGAAATTTGGTGCAAAGGTTGATAATATATAGGATACTTTTTTCCCGGAAAAACAAAATCTCGTGGGAACGCGAGTGAAACCGTGGGTCCTAAACAAGACAATAAAAAAAAAATATAAAGCATCGTTCTCTCGCTAACTCTTATGTTCTAAACCAGTGCGTAAAGGAGATAGAGACATTTTTCGCTTTGCCACAAAGTTAAAAACTCGTTATTCGCGGGCGAAAAGTTAAGGAAAGCGCCATTGTGGCTGGCGTTGAATTTATCGCGGGCATCTCTGTGATGGCCCCAGTTTGTGATTATTTCGTCGCAGACGCCACGCCGGCTTTAATTGGACGAATATTGTGTGCAGATGCTCTCGGGTTTTGGGATCGTTTGTCATAAAAACTGTTCTATAAAACAGTAATTTGTATCATTTATATGAGAGAAACAAAATTGCTGTTATTTGTATTTACATAACCAAACATTCTCAGATATTAATACGATACGACGAAAAATTTCGTAAATCAGTTTTGTAAGCATTGCTCTATTGAGATATCAAAAGTTTCCAAAGGACCTGAGACTCATATAATATATTTTAAGTGAATTCTAAGATCATAAAAACTATAATTCAAAAAATACAATTTCAAGAAAAAGTACTCGTTCGGGAGACGCACTTTATTCGTGCAAATAAAACACCAAGAAACACATGCGAAGAACTGGCTTTCACATATACAAATACGTAAAACGACACCTATACTCAATTGCAGTATGATCCTGGTCTTGCGCCACCAAATATGTAGCGGCATCTCACTCACACGTACGATGTTAGTAAGAGATGGATGTATGGTGTCGAATAAGACGGTGTCAGGTGGAAATAGGGGTGGCAGTTCTGATATATTTTATGGAGAGTGCGGAACGCTCTTTTTGCAATAGCTGCCAGAAGGTGCGGGCCAACCCTTCATATTTACGATTAAGTCGTGATCAGAAATATAAAATACTGGAGTTTTTTGTCGATAGGTTTCTCGATACACGATTCGATATGTGTATGTGTGCCTCTCAAAAAACGATGTTTTGTTTATTTTCGCTGATGTGAAGGTTGAAATATGAAATTTCTTTTTGTTAGGTACAAATAAAGGACTGTGTATTTTCAAAATACTCAATAAAAACCACAATAAAAACATATTTTCTTCGTTACATTATGTATTTTATTAAACGCCACCTTCTCACAAATTACTTTTTTTATTTTAGCTTATTTCTCTTTATACAATAAGAAAAAACTTTTGGATTTGTAGTTTATAAAAAAGCCATTATAATTTAACCTTTATGAACTTACTACCTGTCCTCCGTGGTTCACTCACGTTCTCGATAATCTCAATAATTTATTTATTTATGGTAAAAAAAACATCAATCCGTTGCCGTGGACAAACCTACAAATACATTTGCACATTTTATAGCCGTAAAGATACAGCGAAGAAATAAATAATCTCATATTTACTTACCTCCATCCGTCAAAAATCGCTACCTATATAGGGTGACTGGTAATTAGTAAACGATACTTAGACTCATGATAACAAACAACTTTCCCAAAGAAACAAATAGGGATAAATAACTAAATTAAATAAAAGCTGATGGTGTATTCTTGTTCTTCTTAGGTACTTAATATTATGGGCTCATGTAGGCTCATGTAAATTTAAAAAAAATATTTCTTTGGGAAACTTGTTTGTTATCATGAGTACAATCATGTGTCTAAGTATCGTTTACTAATTACCAGTCACCCTATATAATGTCACACAGTCAGAAGAAAAAAAAACATATCATTATCCCGGCTTTGGGAACTAAGCCAGAGAATCTCCCTATAAAATACCAAAGCAATACACCACATAGATACAGAAATAAAAACAGTATTTTGTGTCTATTAAAAATGTATAAAATAAACGATCAGTTTTCTCCTCACGATCCCGTCGTAAAGTCTGAATCGAGGGAGCCATGTTTGATTTTCAGCTGAATCACAAACGGAGGTATCTATAATATATACCAGTGCACATGTGTATTGAAATGTAATATGATATCCTCGGGTGAAGTGTGAAGACAGTTTTAGGAAAAAAAAACAATGTCGTTTAAAAATCGAATAATTTTAAAAAGGTTGTTGGTTTTTGGATGACCAAAGGCTACGGCATCCTCTTACCGTAGTAGAAAAAAAAGCAGTTACTGATGGTTACTGGTGACTATTTTCTATGCAAGCATGCTTCATTATCAGTTTCGTCACAGCAATTACTATTTCTTTAATGGGATGACTCGAGTCCAATCAAAGTCGTAAAATTTTTACTGAATTAGACCTTCACGTAGTTCAATCATTATAAATTTTTCTACATGCTTTCCATTAAATTATTATTGTAGTTCTAGTTGGCGCCAAGTACCTATGTGTTTCGATAACTGCACCTGAGACCCAGTTTTCATTAGACTTGTTGTCTTACAAATGTTAACAAATCCTAACCAAATTTATGAAACAAACTAACATCATCATCATCAGCCTATAATGTCCCACTGCTGAGCACAGGCCTCCTTTCACAAATGAAGGTGAAAGGGAATGGGCAATACTCCACCACGCGTGCCCACTGCAGATCGGTGGAGGTAGGCTAGTGGTCAACCTACTGTTGGAATTTTTCAAGCCGCCTAGGAGGCATCCAACTAGCTTAACGACTATCACAATTAAGTGATAGATTAAGAACGGCTAATCAAGCTACACCACGAGCGCTTCCTAACTAAACTAAACTAACATCATCCAAACAAAAATAAACGGCACAGACTAAGCAAGTATTTACCACGAACATTGAACACTGCCGAAAGACTAATGGAATAATAAAATCTACTTTTAACCAATTAGTTAAGTATTTTGCTCAATTAAATCGCAGTTACAAATTAAGAAACGCTAACTGAAGCCAGTTCTCCGCTGAGGGATTATGTAAACACGGTAACGAAGTGGCATCAACGGAATTGCGAATTGAAAGAACTTTATGGAGAAGGCGGAATAACCAAATATGTTCTGAGGATTTGATGAACGCTTGCGTTTTATCACTGTCCTAAATATTATGGAATGTGACTGCAGGTGGTAAAAGCGTAAAAAAGATTTGGAATAATATAGATGCGATCTTTTCAACTTCTTTTAATCTTGTAATCATAATGTTATTGAAATTATTGTTGTGTTCACAAGTATGACGCGTGTGTCAGCCATCGCCCGCCATATTCGAGGGAAGTGAGCGACCCGTCACACGACGCCGCCACAAGCAAAGGCCTTAAAGTGAGCATGACTTACTTAAGAGTGCGTATAAAGCAAAATAACAATGTTAGAATTGAAATTTACCCAAGTAAGTAATATTTACATGAAAAAATATTTTTACATGGGGTGACGCAAGGGTTCTATCTAAGCAAAAACATAATGGAATGAAAATTCCTCGATAGAAAAAAATCACAAAGATTAAATCCTCTAATAATAATTAATTTTCGTTTTTATTCGTTCATGGTGTATCTAATCAAGAAAAAATTTCGATAAATAATATAACTAACATATCACCCAGAGCTGCTACTAACGATTTTTTAAAATATTCTATACTTTACGAGTTATTTAGATAAGAAGCGCTTAGTTCATTTTTGTTCCGCGAAACACGCTATCTCCGTCTCAGGCCACGCGATGATTAGACATAAGTTTGTTTCATCTGACATTGGCTTTGTACGCACTCTTAAGTCTGCCTTAGAAATAAAAAAAATAACTAAAGGGAAACTACTAAACACACAATTTGGTATCACATTTCCTGGAGGCTTCCGCTGCTACCAAATATCGACAAGGTTCCCAGCTGACTGGCAGCGTTTCTTCTTTCAATAGCCTGGCCAAGCCAATGCGTTGGCGGAAAACCCTCTCCGCCCGCCACCGGTCTCCCGAAGCATCGATTAGTTAGTATGGATAGTTTATTAGTAACCATATCCAAAATATTCCCTGCTCCCATCAGTTGCGATGTCGCGCCGCGTCGCTGATTACTGCGACACCTGACGAACTGCATCCAGTTACTGTTTTACGCGAAATTGTTGGAAAAATCACGTCGCCGACTCGCTGAAAATACGAGCTGAAGAAAATTTTACGCTCCAACAAACCCTTTATATTTTTTCCGTTTATTTAAGAAATGAGAACAATGGAAATGAGAAACGGCATGAAACGCATATTTTATGCAGTAATTTTGTCACATGTAAGTGGGGAAAATGTTAAAAAAGTAAAAGCATAAAAGAAAATTGATACTTTATATTTTTATGCATTGAAAATTATGCACCGAAGTAGGTTATAGGGCAGCTGCCATAATATTTTCTACCAAAAGGTAGAAAATATTATGGCAGCTGCCCTTTTAGAAACATATGAACCTTAGAAAACTCTTAAAAGATTCCCAAAGCTGTATTAGTTAGTTCCCGCAGTGAACTTTTGATCAAAGTACCCCACGGAACAGTTTGACGAAGCCAGTTTAAATATTCAATGTGCGGTCGTTCCCCGCAACTTATGGGGGTACACTTGACCCGAGTAAGTTATTACTGCGCCCCCTGCCTTCTGCTGGTTTCACTTGAGAATTGTTGAGGAATTAATGGTACTTAGTTTTATAGGAGGACATACTCGGATTCTTAGGGCCGTGGTTTTCCCAATGGAGTACAGCATGGGGTTCTTCAAAACGGGTGTGAAGAGATTTCTTCAGGGTTGGCAACTTGTGTTGCAAGCGTCCATAGGCTACGGTAACTGCTTACCATTAGGCGAGCCATATGCTTGTTTGACATCTTAGTTGTATAAAAAAAAATTGATTGTGTCGGAACATTGTTTTTAAATACCTCCCTTAAAATATCTCTCGCGTGTAGAGTAACTAGAGATTTATGATAAGGAGCTGTGCTGGCAGTATAGTAACTGGGATCGGTGGTGTAGTTCCAAATGTTTCCGTTTCGTTGCCGACACAGCTACTCTTCTCAGTACTTCATCAAACCACCCTTCAAGAAGAATGTGAAAAGAGGAACGGTAGCGCACGACAGAAACCTATTTGTTGCTACCGCTAACCACCAGGGGCCCAAGCCTGCTATTACAATTGTGTTTCAATAAACATCATTATGGCATCATAATGGAGTCATTATGGCGCTATTATGACGCTTTTGTGTTAGTAGACTACCAAAACTGTACAATGTCACAATTTTGACACCACTGAAAGTTCATTGGAACACAATTGTAATAGCAGACTTGGGCCCCAGATGCTCCGTATGATTCTTTGCTAAATTGTAGTACCATAAAAATATAGATAGGTAGATACATCCAGATTCGGAATAATCTTACATGTTCATGCACAACAATATTTGTATTGCTTCGGAATCAAAAACACACCCCATGGCGTAGCAGTCAGGTTATCTAATGTCCATAACAGCCGAACCATTACTTGCTATATCTGTGTTGCCAAGTAATTAACAATAACGTAAAAATAACGATCAGATCCGATGGATCAGTTAATTCGAAAAGTTTGTTTTGTTAAACTTTTGAGAGTCGAACTTCGGTCGCATTTCGGCCATCTTATTCATTTTCATACGAAACCTTTTCGAAACGTCCCTTTGTGTTTTGATTACGTAAATTAAATGTGACTAGTGAAGTCCGAAAAAGACTTTCGAAGTTAATTTAAGTTGTATTTAATCAAAATCCAAAATTATTTATTCAAATACATTCGCAGGCGCTTATGAATAGTCTGACTTATTAATTATATAAGTCATATAGAGGAAAATTTTTCATTTGCTGAAAATAACCGGCAATATGTTCAGAAATTATTATTTTTAAAACAAGCTTAGATTCATTTTAACATTTGGGTACCTACAACTACTACTGTCAACATTCTAGTCTCACTGACAACTATTTCGTGCACTATTTTATTGTAAAAAATATCCAATTAACAAAAAATATTTTCATTTGATTAGAAATTAATATTCTCATTTATTCATGTGAAATTTTATAAAATTGAACATTCAAGAACTCCCTAGAACAAGAGTCTTCTTGAATTTTCTGTCAGCGCGACTTTCCGCAATTTTGAAAATGTCACATGACTCAATCATAAATTCCGCAAGCAGAAACTGTACAATTTGGCTGTTGTTAGACCCTAGATCTAATAGAGTCAGATCAGCTATCTAAATTATGAACTAATAAAATCTAATATAACATAACTTTGAATACCACATTACAAGTTAGATGAAATAACAGCGTATTGGATGTCTCGGCCACTTATATATGCCAGTATCCTTTAAGAAATTCACATAAAACTATTTCCCATTCGTTCTGTGAGCCGCACTCCGTAGTAAATTCAGCAAGTCGCTGGCTGCAAGGGGCACGTACCTCGTTGTAAAATATTCACAGCGAAGCGAGGGTGAGACGTGGAATAAAAACTTCAACTGTCCTGAGAAAATGTGGCCTTTGCTCGGTACTCGGTGGCTGGTAGCTGTTAAACTCTCGATTGTTAATGCTTTGGATTTTACACTTATAACGAAAAACCTACAATTTTATCTGAAGGATGGCTTGGATGCGATTCATATTATTAAGTACCTTCTAAAAGAAAACAAGTTCTTTGTTAAAAATGACATTTTAATACAAGCTTTTTCTTGAGTGACTGTACTTTTTAACCGACTTCAAAAAAAGGAGGAGGTTCTCAATTCGAATGTATTTTTTTTTTTTTTATGTTTGTTACATCATAACTCCGTCATTTATTAACCGATTTGGAAAATTCTTTTTTTATTTGAAAGGGTACGCTTCCCGTTTGGTCCCATTGTCATCAGATCAGGATTTTATTACTTCTTAGTGCACTTTGAAGTCGGTTTAAGGTTTTTGTAAAACAGTCCAATTATTGTTGACTGTACTTGCGCAAAGTACTTATCAAGATGAATCAAACGAGCTCAAACTCGATGGGGTTATTTGTTTTTATTACGGAGTTCCAATGGCCACCTTCCAGCTCCATCGTCAGATCAGCTCCACATCATCATAATATTGCATTGTCACGCGATTTTCATATTTATGTATTTCAGCTCAATGAAACCGGAAAGTGGGTCAAATTTAACTTGCAAAATTCCATTACAGACAACGGGACAGGTGAAACTAAATAAAAGCTTGTAATTAGAATATTATATGAATGAGAAATGATGTAGCAAGTTCCAGAGAAACCATTAAGCCAATACGACTTAATTGAAAAACAAACATCCACATATGCATGCCTTATTTTTCTATATTTAAAACCTTAGAATCAGAATCTATCATACAAAATTATCAATTTTCATATCTCTGAAATGGTTTCCCACAAAAACCAATGTATTATAAAGTTAAGCCGTCAAAGTCACATAAGACGTGAGGTAAAGGGATTCTCTCAAAAGAAATTCATCGCGTCAATTACTAAGATTGAACCAAACATACATTTTAAGATGGCGTAAACATGGGTATAAAAACGCCCGCCTAACTCCATCCATCTTCAAATTGAAGTTTGGAGGTCTGTACTTGCTACCTTTTACATAGGTGCTTTAAGACCAGGGATGTAGGTCACATGTTATAAAGCTTTAAACTATGTAGACAAGAATATTGTTTGGTCGATGTTTTGATAATTATTGTAGAAACCTGCCATCGAGAAAATATCCCTTTAGAGTAGTAATTCCGCAACTATTCCATAATTTTGCACTGATTTTGAACAGTAAGGACCAATCACTGCATCGTGTGTTCATGACTTGGGCAATCAGAGCGCATGAGTCTTGACTTACCTAATCAAAGCATATTGTCGGTGGTGGGAAATTGGCGGAAAAGATTTCAAGCAAAATTAATGTCATTACACTTCTTTAATTGTTCGATTCGACGAGAAGTGCATGTGAACTCTACCAATCCATATGAGTAGTATTTCTAGTTTGTCCTTGGGACATTACAGTTCGCTCAATTAAGTCCATCCAAAGAGCTAAATTAGTAACTGAAATACAATACATTATAATATCAGGGTATGCTACAATTGATATAACAGGTGGAGATATAGAGATGGCATATTTTTGAAACCTATGTTGGGTTAGTCATGCTGAACAACTTGTACTATGGGACCATGCAATAATGAATACTCATTTTTTTTTTTAAATATCAACCTTTCTCAATCAAGAATTCAGTGTTGGTCCCATAGTAAAAGTTATTCACCATACTAATCCAACATAGGTTTCGAAAATATGCCATTTCGTTATCTCCACCTGTTATATCAATTATAGCATATGTACCCTTAAATTCAAATTCAAATTCATTAAAAATACTGTGTCCAAGTAGTTTGGGTTTGTAACTGTTTCAATTTCTAACAGTATCTGAAAATTCATTGGATCCTTATCGCTTTAATCTTGTCATTTTTAAAGGAGACTTAAAAGCCTTTGGATAATAGGATCTAATAAACAGTGTTCAATTTAATTTATCTTCATATTTAAAAGCCATGTAAATCAAACATTTCAGAACGAAAAAGCAAAATACACCGGAGTCTTCCATTAAAGCCGGCTCGAAGCGAAATCGCACCAAAATAGAAAATTCCCTCCGAATTCCCTCAACCAATTAGGTCGTTATCTTTAGCTCTAACTGAATAAAACTCGGCAGCGTTTCATCATTTTCGCGTGGCGAACTTTTAGTTAGTTTTTGTGCAAACTTCTGATTTATGACTACGGTGGGGCATCCCTTACGGCACACTCTAATAAAGGAATTTACTCGGGAAAGGTCACGAAATTATTATTTTTCACATTCTTTCTTGATGAATTTTCAGTTTCTTGTGACAGTTGATAAAGTAATGTTAGAAAATAAATATTTATGGTGACTGTGTGTATCCCTTAACTAATTTAATACAAATTAAATTAATTTGCATAAGTCATTAGAAAAATTAACCAAAACATGAAAAAGAAAATGGAAACACATTGGAACCAAAATGGTTTTGCAGTATGTGGTTTCAAAGGAGCATCCTTCGGCGGATGCTCAGGTTGTGGAATGAGCTCTCCGCGGTAGTATTTCCAATTGGGTACAGCATGGAGCGCTCATTGAAGCGCTCGTGGTGTAGCATGATTAGCCGTTCTTAATCGATGGGCAAAGTTAAGCTACGCCTGTTGTGGTCGGTACCTGGATGGGTGACCGCCTAGTGGTATTTCAAATCGAGCGTTTTCCGTGCTTCGGAAGGCACGTAAAGCCGTTGGTCCCGGTTATCACTTAATTGTGATAGTCGTTAAGCTAGTTGGATGCCTCCTAGGCGGCTTGAAAAATTCCAACAGTAGGTTGACCACTAGCCTACCTCCACCGATCCGCAGTAGGCACACGTGGTGGAGTATTGCCCATTCCCTTTCACCTTCGTTTGTGAAAGGAGGCCTGTGCTCAGCAGTGGGACATTATAGGCTGATGATGATGATAATGACAGCATGGAGTTCTTCAAGAGATATTTTGCAGGGTCAGCAACGCATGAATGATACCCCTAGAGTTGAAAACATGTATAGACTGCGGTAATCGCTTACCATCAGGCGGGCCGTATTCCGTAGCTTTCATGCCCTAAAACATTCAATATTACATAAAAGCCGTAGAGCTTCATAACATGCAAAAAAATAGATTTAAATCCGTAAATTCATCTATTTATGGATTAAGGACTCTATTCTCTTTTATTAATTCATTTTTACAAGCTTTTATTTAGTTTCACCTGTCCCGTTGTCTGTAATGGAATTTTGCAAATTAAATTTGACCCACTTTCCTGTTTCCGATTGAGCTGAAATTTTGCACGAATATGCAAATCATGTGACAATGCAATATTATGATGACGTGGAGCTGATCTGATGATAGAGCTGGAAGGTGGCCATAGGAACTTCGTAATAAAAACACATAACCCCATCGAGTTTGAGCTCACTTGATGAGTGCTTTGAACATAATTTTACAGTTTATACTAAAAACATAGACAAACCTATGACTCTTATGAGGCACGTTGATAAAATCCAATTCCACATATGTTTCGACCTTTACGTTTTGTTAGCCACGCGAAATTTCAAAATTGCCTTCTTTAATATACGGCACGCGCTGTTGCGAAAAATGCGGACCAACGTACTTACACTGCTAAAGTTTGCCTGCCAAATATGTGAAAAAAGTATTGTTGTTAACGTTATTTGTGATGCCTCTCACATACCTGTTTGACCCTGTTGGCTCGGTTTTTTTTATACTACTTAGGTAGTAAACAAGTATACGGCCTGCCTGATGGTAAGCGGTTACCGCATCTTATGGACGCTTGCATCACCTGGTGTTACTCTCGCGTTGCGGACCCTGCAGAAATCTCTTCACACCCTTTTTGAAGAACCCCATGCTCTATTCTAGCAGCACGTCGCTGAACCGAGTCTAAAGGCCCAAGCTGGTATCCAGGTGCCCCCGACCACAGATGACAACAGTACTCCATCGGACTTGCGACTTATAAAGTTGCAGTATTTGCCCCGATGTGAAGTACTAGGCTGCTTCGCTTTGTTGAGCACTCCGATCTTTTTGGATGCCAGCTTAACCATGTCTTCTAAGTGACTACGGAACAAAACGTTGCCAGAAATGTCGACGCCAAGGATCCCAATGCTTTTACTGATGTTCAAGGACATATTCTGGAATTGTGAAGCTACAGCAAATGTCCACTAATAAACCTTTAAATTTCTTTTATATACTTCTAAAGTAGCAAATAAGCATACGCCCCAACTCTTCCACCTGGTGCGCGGTTACTTGCATCACCAGGGGTATCACTGGCTCTTTGCTGACCTTACAAAAGTACACTGCACTGTCAAAATTCGAAAATTCAATTCAAAATTCGAAATCATTTATTCAAATAGACCTTCGCAGGCACTTATGAAAAGTCTGACTCTAATACTCTAATACCGGTTCGGAAGGTTGCATTTGCTTAAAAGAGCCGGCAATAAACTCAGCAATTACTCTTTTCAAAACAAGCTTAGATTCATTACATAATATTTACATTCTAATCGCACTGACAACAATTGCGAACCCCGTCGCGGTGGCAAAACTACAAAGTAGACTGAATCTATATTTAATAAGTAAATAAGTAAATGGTGCCGATTCTGTTGTAAATCGCACTAAACTAATTTTAGTCACATCTCATCTCTTTCTTACGAACATTATTGAAAAAGGATAGAACATATTTTAAGGTGTAAAATTAATCTTTGCCGTCTTATTTTGCGTGTATTTAGGCGTAACCACGATAGATGGCGACTTAATTTATATTGAAAACAAGCATTGGACTAATTTGACAGGACTAAAATTTCTTACATCCTTTTCTTATGTTCTTTGTTAGAAAGAGACATAGTGAGATTAAAATTAGTTTAGTTGTGAACAACAGAATCAGGGCCAATGGCAAACTTAAGTAGACTAGCCCCCACAAGCAGCACCTGTTCACAAGTATGACGCGTGTGGCAGCCATCGCTCTCCTCGTCTGCCACGGAAGGCACAAAGCGCAGTGCCATTTGATACTACATCCCTGGTACAAGATACTACAGTGCCATCACAGCGCCTCCTCATGGAGATCGACCTAGCTGACTGTAAAAACATGAAGCTATACTTTTCAATCTGGTTGAGGGCCGTCACATTCGACACTTATGTTAACTGATCACCAAATTAAGGGTTTTTTCTTCTCCAAAGGTCATTGATTCTTCGAGTGCTGTGGCCTACCTATTACTAATTCAACTTCACCCATATAAATACCTAGTAGACTAGCTAATTATTTGTCCTATGTAGCCATTATGCAAGCTTGCTAGCAAAATATATGATATACATATTAGTGGTGCATAATATTTGTGTAAAGCTATGAGGCGTGGAACAGCAGGCTCAATACAGCGCCACCTGCGTCACTAGCGCCAAACATTTTATGAGGGGCCCGTGGCGCGAATTGCAACTAACTGCCAATAGATGTGGAAACATAGTGGTGCGAATTGAGAGCGTTGGCGCTCAAAGCGAGCGCCTCTTTCGCCAACAGTGTTGTGCAGTTTGGCGAAGCTGTATAATTTGTTTTTTAGTATTCATAAAAAAATAGAGTAAAAGGTTTTATAAAAAAAGGCAATCCTTTCTCTGATGAATATCAAAAGTCAAAGCCAAAGCCATTTATTCAATTTAGGCCCCAGAAGGGCACTTATGAAGGTCATATTTACTGAAGTTACCACCGGTTCGGAACTCGGCCTTCAACTCACAAGAATCCGGCAAGAAACTCAGAAAGGTTACATTTTTTAAATATTTTTTGGACAATCTGACTATGTTGGGCTTTTTTTCCATTTTTTTTTATTACAAAACAAACTAAATAATAACTCTTACTACGTAAAGAAGAGACGCTTATATGGTTTTAGCGCGTGCATCTGATTTAAAACATAAGTACCTAATTAAATAAATTGAGCGCCAAATGACACCAAAATTATCTTACATTTATAATTTATCAAGTTTTAATAGTCAAGTAAAAGGTCATCAAATCAATAACGATATATATTATCTAGACAAATAAAAAAGCTGTGTCGATTTTAGCACCCTGTAAACCTATCTTTCGTGTTTTAGAGTATGTAAGTAAGGTTCTACAAAAATTTCAGGACCTGATAAACAACAAAATCAAGCCGTATGTTTCCAAACGACCTGCCAATAACCAGTATGTTGTTCAGTACAAAACTCGTGTTGTAAGCTATTTATTGGCTATTTACAATCATTTGGAGTCGAGCAAATCGACAATTTGCAATTCTGTCGCGCATTGTCGATGCGCTCGTGAAACTTCGATAACTGTCGTTTATAATGTTCGGAATTTAAAATTCCATTGAAAATATTTTTCAACAGTGCGACCACTTGTAACGTAGAATGTGAGTTAGCTTTAAAAAGGCTTTTATCTTAACTTTATCGCAAAGTTGCATAACATCGTTTTCTTACTACTAAATTCAAGAAGCCCGCCTTGTTTTAGCTATGCGTGCATATGTCAGAGTCTCCTTTTATGTTCATAGAAGATTAATTTAGATAAAACTTTCTGAAATTGGCAGTTAGTATATCAAAATAAGAATTATTGTATTCCACTATTATGAGCCACCTACTACCATTTTTGCAAATATGATTAGTTTGCATTGTATCCACCCGTGTGCATTATTATTAATTTTTTCACGATTATGATGTAACTAAAAAACCCTTACTGAGTTTCTTGCCGGAGTTTTCTCAGTTTAAGTGTATTTCGAACCGATGTTCAAATTCAACTGTATGTAACAAATTAACGTTCATAAGTGCCTTATACCTGATAAGTTATCAGGTACTAAACTGAATAAATGACTTTTTGATTTTAATTTTGATATGTTTCTAACTGGATTTAAAACGAACTACCTCTTCCAATTGCTATTTATTTAATCTAATTTATATTTCTTTCCGATTGCATCTTCTAAAATTAAACTAGAAACGCATTGCTATTTCAGTCTAGTATCAAAAGTAAGCTTCATCGGGAAGCCTGTAGAATTAACTAATTAATGCGGCACTGGGCCGCAAAGCCTCCCGATATGAGAGGCCGCCCCGGCCTTATTGTGTGACCCATCTTTGTGGGGCTTACCCTACACCTACTCATAGGTATACCGAGAATTATGGATCTAAGTTTACGTTATATTTGGTGCTGTTACCATATAACTTTTTTTAGGTTATAATATATAAATATCACATTTGATCAATTCAAGCGTAAATCGAGACATATTGAAGTCCTAATGATGCTCTTTACATAATTCACTAACATGACCTAATAAAATCAGTATTTACATTACACTAATATTATAAAGAGGTAAAATTTCTCTCAAAGAGGCTCTCCTGGGATAAGAGGTAGCCTATAATACGCGGGAATAATGTAGCTTCCTATTAGTTGTACGTAGTATTTATATACTCTGAGCTATTAGTGAAAGAATTTTCAGAATCGGGTCAGTAGTTCCGGAGATTACCTCCTACTACTACAACCATATTATTATATAAACATATAAACTAACAAACTTTTCCTCTTCATAATATTAGTACAGATATAAAAGAGTAAGATTTTTAAAATACTTTGAAAATGTAATTACAAAATAATATAGTATAAATTTTATGGACAGCCTATTATTACATCTCCGTATTTGAATATGGTTCTCAATATGGTAACTGCTGATATGGCCTAAATTGGCAAGTATGAAACCGACCCTCAAGTACAGCTACCGGGAGATGCCTCCTTCCATCCTTAGTAGATGCTTGGTGAGAGATTTTCAACGTGTCCTAATACCAGTCTGTGTTTTTCCTTCACCGAATCCCTAAGCTCATTAAAGGATTCAAATTATACAAACCACATTAAAAACCACTCTTATTTATTAACCATACAGCCTTAGTTCTGCAGAGTATTCACACGGAAAAGTGCAAACGGTTTGGAGCACAGATCATTATTTCCAATTTAGCGTGTAGTCGGTTGCATATTAAAGTTTAAATTGAACGAACACTGCGGCTTGGTGTAAGTCTGCATTAGGAGTCCCGCGGGAAGACGAGCGCTGGTCTGATCTGTGTGGTAGGCGGAACGATAAACGATAGCGGGCTGTGTCATTAAATTATAGATTCAATATATTGTTTTATAAAACTCGTAAATATAAATACTTCGGTAATTTAACCAGTTTTATACCATTCAGACGTAAAAAATATAACTGCAAATATAGGAAAATTATGCCCCATCAACAAATTAGTGAAAATTCCACCCGAACGAACAAACATACATACATACATAGCAAGTTAAATAAAAGCTTGTAAACATAGATTGTCAACTTTACATGCTGCTTGCTTTACAATACTATACGTAGATAAAGCCAAACTTGTAATGGTTTACTAAGTATTAAATAATATGAGAGACAAAGTCAATCACTCATGAACGATGGTTAAAATAGTAGTTTAAATGAGAAGGAACATTGAATCTACCATCAAAAAACAGATGTTGTATTTATGCAATCTGCATTTAGATTCTTAAAATATTACATTCTATCCAAACGTCAGTGGAAAGTCATAACAGCGGGTGATTATTTAGTTAACAATAGAGACAAAGCGTAATGATAGTGCTGAGTGCATCGTAGAGCTTATGACGTATATAATTGCCCCATTTCTATGGTACCTTCACGTAATAACCGCTTCAGCTTATCAACAAGCCACCAGCTTTCTACATTCTCGAGGGCCAAGAACAAAGTATCTCTACAGTTGTGCATAATTCACATTATTGCATCTCGCTCTTCCTGCAAGATGTACCCTGTCATAACTCTTTTCATACTGTACTGTAACTATAAGTATAGCTAACTAGCTTTATGTTTTATATGTGATAGGATGGCGTCATGGCGTAAGCGGAGAGTAGGCGGAAGCGATTACGTGGGCACTCATCATTATTATTAATGCTTGCTTATAAAAACCCACAAAAAATTGGCTTCTCCAAAGGATACTAGGTACTAACCAGATCTTTAATCCAGATTTCATAAGTATGGCGCCATCTCGTACAGTGTTTTCTGGTATCCGATGACTTTTTTCTTTAATATTGGACAGTATGATTGATGTTGCTGCCCACAGTGGCGATTAAGCACCATGAAAATTGACTAAGAGATATTATAATCTAAGTAATCCAGTAAATGGAAAATCCAAAAGGGTAATTCAGTACTATTCAATAATCAGACATCATATACTTTCAAACTTTACAATCACTGTTTTAGTTTCCGCTCAAATAAAGACCCCAGACGAACCAAAGCGAACCTAACAAGAATACTGATACCGGAACATTTCTAGTTACGGGAACTGGTCAATGACTGGAATTCAAGGAGAATCTATTGAATGTATTCCCTAGTGGGTACTCCTCGCTCCTTGAAGCACGTTCCTCGTGATTGGTGTGTCTGAAACTGCGTCATTTTATTTTTACTACACCCTATCGTTTTTAGCCTGGAGTAAATTTTCTTATGGTAATTTTTCAGGAGTATTTTGTAAGCGTAGATTTAGGCGCCGATCCCACTGAAAAGAGTTCTAGAGTTCCGAGGTCTGCATTCCGCGTTGATTGTAAGCTATGTGGCGCCCTTGAAAGTAATAAAAGTGTATGATGTGTGATCAGTAGCGAATATTGCAGAACTCTAGAACTCTAGACTGCTTGCTGTGTGCACAATAGTCAACACGGAATGCAGAACTCGGAACGCAGAACTCTAGAACTCTTTCTGCGGGATCGGCGCCTTAGTTCATATAAAACTAATAGTAATGATTATTGTAATTACATATTGGATATAGCGCTCATGGTAATTGCGTTGTAAAATCATGACGTCAATGTTATTGATACCCTTCAAAAATCAACAATATGGAATTGTGATAGGAGTCACGGTCAGTATGGCAATACAATCAGGAGTACCTACCACGACTGTCGGTGGGTATGGATAAATTCGCGGGGTGAATATGAGTGTTCCTCCTTATTTTACTATTCTTCGGTGAAAGAATTTAAGTCTAGAGCACAGCTACCTAATACAACCATCGATAGGCGTTTGAAGAAAGATTTTCTGCTTGAGGATGGTAGCCGTTAGCGGGTTATATAGCGTATCATTACCATCACCTTATTGCTGAAGGAGGATCATTGAGACAATGAGCTAACTGATGATTGACTGAATCACAATCTCAAAAGGCTATGAAAACAAAATAACAAATCCGTCAAAGATAATTTCACTCACCTATCAAAAAACACTAAACACAGTTTTATCGTTCATTTTTCACCCACAAAACGGAACTATAAAAAATATATTGCCCACCGTAACACTATAGAATTTGCTGAATTCGAAGATACAAATAACGTTATAATGTTCCTTTGCGATAAGGGAGCCACGCACAACGGAGATGTCCATAAAAATGATATAAAGCTGTAAAAATAGTATTCGACATACTTTATCAGTTCAAATGGCTTTTTATGTTGTTTCTGTATTGAATTACTGAGGTTTTATTGCTTGTGGTCAGGTGATGGTCACGATATCAATCATGGACTAGGGATTGGGTTTGTCGATCAGAAATAAATGATTTCAATTATTGCACAAAATTTCCCACAGCTTTACACTTTAATTTAATTTTGTATTTGTACGTAACTTTTTGGATATTTGTAATATCTAGGGGTCTTAGATAACTGGCTCTCTTGGGTAACTGTTGGAGCACACTACTAGTTGCTGAGCTATAGTTTTTAATTGAAGGTTATCCAGCCAAACAAGTACTACTAAGTACTTCCCCAACGTGCTATGGTTTCCTCACGATGAGTTCCTTCACTGAAAGCTCAAGCTAATTATTGGATTCGATATCACAGCCCTTCATCATCATCATCATCATAATCACATCATCTGAAGTCACTACCACTAAGATATCATTGCTTCAAAGAGCCATTATGATAAATAGAGATGTTGAGAGAGGTCGAGCGTAGCATTTATTCGCTCAACAAGCAGTTCGACTGGATAAGTTCCTTGCTGAATCATCATATCAGCCCATTCGATGTCCACTGCTGAACATAGGCCTCCCCCATTGATTTCCACTTCGAACGGTTCTGGGCCGCTTGCATCCAACGGCGCCCTGCGACTCTGACCAGGTCGTCGATCCACCTGGTGGGAGGTCGTCCCGTGAGGCGCTTTCCAGTACGTGGTGGCCACTCGAGAACCTTCATTCCACAGCGGTTATCGGCTCTTCGAGCGATGTGGCCTGCTCACTGCCACTTCAGCTTACTAACTCTACGAGCTATCTTGCAGAATACCGCAGCCAAATAACTTTATGTTGTGTTCCTGCGCATGATTGATGCCCGTGTGCTACAAACATCCATATGGCGACGGTAACTGGTTACCTTTAGGCGGCCACTAGAGTCAAAGTCAAACCCATTTATTCAATTTAGGCCCCAGAAAGGCACTTATGAAGGTCACATTTACTGAAGTTACCACCGGTTTGGAACTCGGCCTTCAATTGAGAAGAATCCTGCAAGAAACTCAGCAAGGTTACATTTTTTAAATATTTTTTGGACAATCTAGTCAGATTGTCCAAAAAATATAATATAATAATAAATATATAATATATATAATGTCCAATTGGAGGAACATAGTCATGTTTAAACATATACCTAAGCATAGACACAGACGAAAAATAAATGCTATGCTTTCTTACCGACTTCGTCGTATAAAAAAATAAGTTTGATAAATTAAGTTTATTCACGTTGTGCGACATACCTACATGAAGTAGTGGTGAAGATGATGATGACGATGAAGATGATGATACATGTATAGAAACTGATTGAGATAGTGCGGTATCGAATATTCCAGTGGAATGGAAAGAGCCTAAAGCCGTGTACACTTGAGTGACCTAAACTGTTACATAGCACAACAGTTAACAGTCCACAGTTAGAATACCTGTTGTAGTTCAATCAGAATGTAAACCATTAAATTAAATAGCCTGGGACATTCCTCACACACGTTCATCTGATCCTAAACAAAGCAGAGCTTGGACTATGGAAACCAGATAACTGATATAATACATATACTACTTTTTGTTTGTAAATACATACTTAATATACATAATTACACCCAGACTTAGGAGATACAGATATGTTCATGCACACTAATGCATGTCCTGTGTGGGAATCGAACCCACGACCTGCGGCTCAACTGCGCCAACTGGCCCGATATTCTAAGTCGTTATCCTATTCTACTTTAATAAAGCGGGAGCTAGTTTTTTTTTGTTACCTCTTGAGGCTTCAACGCCAAAACAATTCACCCAGGCCAAGTCACACAACATTAACTATAATAATAAAGAAATCGCAGTAAGGAACCTTAGACTTGGCACGACTTTGTCTAGATTTCATAACTTTTTAGAGATAAACAAGCAGCTCCATCGAGACTTGGCTAGTTTTTTACAGAATGTTTTTGGTGGGATTAAAGTTACTTCACTAAGATAACATGTTCAACAATTTGATCCATGTTTGTTATTAATATGCAGCGTCAGACACGTTTTTTGTAATTTTTCATTGTATATTTTAAATACATGGACCGAATCCTGTCCCCCATAATACAGGCTCTTGCCTAGCTTGGGTGTCAGTGTTCAATGTTCGTGCAACAAACACATACATGACTCTCCTGTGTGCATTAATCTTGTATAGCTGTTAAAATATGTGTTTTTTTTTAATAATAATTATTATTATTATTAAAAAAAAAAAACTGGATCAGATTTGGCACGCAAGTTTCATAACCTGGAATAACATTATAGGATTCTCTTATCCCAGGAAATTAAATCCCTCGGGAAATTGGTTGAAACCGAGGGCCAAAACTAGTTCAAGATAATATTATTTAAATGTTCACTTAGTTATCGTCTTCACTCACGCAACATTACATTATTATATAGTTGTTTTTATTTTTATTTTCAATTGTTTGTTATATTTTGTATCATTAATGTGATGTCGTGTGTTGTCTGGAATAAAACTTTTTCATTCTTTCTTGCTGTAAAAAAAATTTAAAGTCGCTACCGCACCGTGAAGGTTGCAATGTCTAAGGTACAATTATAGTGGTTAAAAAAAGCCTCTTCGGTAGCGACTTTAACGTTTTTCAAAATGAGAACTACCCAACATTCTTTTAAATAGATTTTATTCTTATTTTTCTCTTTAGAATTTTCAGTCGTAATCCTACTGCATTCTAAATCAGTAAACACAGTTGTAAAATCATGTCGCAATCAAAACCTGCAATTTAAAATTTCATAATCCAGCTTTTCAATTTAATTTCAGGAGCGAGTTTCAAAGCAAAAGAAATATTCTCAACGAAAGGACGTCCCAACGCAACGGCGCATAGCAATGTTTTAAGATCTTGTGATTTGCCACGCGAAAGTAAATCTTAATTACCACATTTTAAGAGCACTAGTCGCGGTGGTTTTTTGCCGGTGACTCTCGACGTGGTGCCAGAAGTGCAGCGTGCTTGAGTTAAACCGCTTGGTGTAAGTGAGAGCTATAATAATCGTAATCTGATTTAACTGTAAAAATTTGGGTGGTCCTAAAGGCCGTTGAACTGAGGGCCTCGATAAAGTTCCCAGACAGAAATGGTTGAGAACTACTGGGCCGAAAGATGTTACAATCAATTCTAAATCGAAAAAACTTATGTATCGATTTAATTAATAGTATCGATCAACTACATCAATGTTTGCCTTTACTCCTATCAGAAATTAAATATGAAATCTCAAAAAACATAATAAATCGGTTCCAAATACAAAACTTAAATTAAGACGATGTTTCCTCATTGGCTCGTTACCAAAGGTGTTAAGTAAACGGATTTCGTTTTCAAGTGCAGTTATAGTTCCATAAACATATCTGGTCCGGTGGTCAAAAGAAGACGACGCCATTTTGAAATGTCAATCATTGGTCAAAGAGAATATAAAGACTACGTTCATTGGTTGTTTGTTTCACCAAATGTGATAACAGCGACTCTCTCACTGGCCCAAATACGTTTGTGGGACAATATTACATGAAAACACCGTTACGGTAATTGGCGATTACGAACTAAATTGTGAAGCGATATTGTGATGGTTATTTTTACCGCTATCTCCTCTTATTTGCACCTTAACACAGTGATAGGTGAAAAAGCAAGATTTCCTTGAGACGCTGTCGCGGAAAATTTAAGCCTGCGTTTATGTAAGTTTATTTTTCAAGTGTCGGGTAATTTTTCCTCCGTTTCTACGCAGTTCTAACAGAAGGAATTCTATACCATGTAATTTATTCATACGTTTTATGTTATTAGATTTTATAAGAGGCAATTTTTATGCTGCTAATATTCCTTTCGTATCTACGAATGTGAAATGTTGGGTCTTATTTAGTTGAGTATTATTGCGGAACCGAGCAATTTTGGATTTTGTTCTTGGAAAAAATTCTGTTTATTTTGAATATAACTTTGTCCTTGATTTAAATACAGATGGAGGAATGCTCTTAAAAAGTAAGTCCTTTTTTAATGTAATTGCTTTTACTTAACTAGACCTTAATAGCGAATCCTCATTTTAACTTCATTCCAGACTAAGAGACTAAAGTTCCATCTAAAAAAAAGGTTAAATTATTCAAGAACCATATCTGAATATTAAATGACAACTGCTTTATCACGAGCGATTTTATGTCGCCGGCGAGTAATTAGCGACGGCGACGCGACAAAATGTCGTTAGCTCTGAGCCTGGCTGAATTGTATCGCTTACAGTTGACGTAATATTTAATGGATGTTTTTCGGAAATTAGTTGAGACTAAAATACCATTTACTTTTGAAATGGAAATACTGTGTTTTAACAGTTATTTTTTCCGTTTTTTGCTCCATAAATGCCCAACCAATAAGCTATAATGTATTTCAAATAAATCTCTAAATAGTATAAATCACTTTCCGCGTCTGTCTGTCTGTTTATCCGCTAACTCCTCCTAAACCACGCAACTGATTTTGATTCGGTTTTCACCATCAGATAGATTTATTTTTCAAGGAAGGTTAATACAGGCTGTTGTTTTGGTCGGCGACAAGCGACCCAGGAGCGGTAGTACATAATATATATTCCCCAAAAATGGACTTAATTCCATTAAATACTGTATATATGTTGAGAAATACCTTATTCAATTTCAAATAAAATTACTGCAAAGTATGGGTACTAGGCACGTGCACAGACTAGAGCTAGGCGCAAGCCGCCATCGCCCCACCCCTTTACTCCCTCGTACTCCCGTTGAGTACACTTTACTTTTGTAGTCTACACTTTAGCTTATTACATGATTTTCAACATTTTTATTTTTTTATTTTTATTATTAAAAAAAATAAACTGTTTTTTAGCACCAGTATCATTTGTATTATCGACCCTGAGTCGCTCGTCGCTGACCAAAACAACGACCTGTATATTCTCATAATCCTTTTTTTCGGCGTTTTCTTGCAAATAAGTTTTTTTTCCAACATATTATACATATAAAAACAAATTATTGTATTGTCATCGGTTCTTGATAAGTGTGCAAAGTTTCAGTTTAATCTGACGTTTCGAAGTCGATTAAAATAACGTTTAAAGATTCCGTTACATACATAAATACAGGTGAAGCTAATAAAAGTGTGTTTTTTTTTTTTTTTTTTATACCCCTAATGTGGCAAACAAGCATACGGCCCGCCTGATGGTAAGCAGTTACCGTAGCCTATGGACGCTTGCAACACCAGGGGTATCACTAGCGCGTTGCCGACCCTAAAAAAAAAAATTTTTTTTTATACGACTAAGTCGGTAAACAAGCATACGGCCCGCCTGATGGTAAGCGGTTGCCGTAGCCATATGGACGCTTGCAACACACGAAGCATCGTTCACGCGTTACCGACCTTTTCCCCCTCCCCTATGAGCTCTGGCGACCTTACTCACGCGCAGGAACACAACATTACACAACACAAAGTTATTTGGCTGTATTCTGTAAGGTGGAGGTACTTCCCCAGTCGAGCTGCTCTTTGAGCGAATAAACACTACGCTCTACCTCTCTCAAAAAGTTTCGTTTATATTTTAAATATTTCGTAGAAATTGTTAAGTTCGCGGACAACTACGGAATCCTACACTGAGCGTCACGCATCTAGTCGGTTATTAATATATACGGTGTATGATCGTACAAAAAACAATAGGTTACTTTAAAAAAACTCATGAATATCAGTACACCTTATCAACAACATTATTTCAGCACTTGACAAGTAACAATGAAATACGTCGATGATGTCGTACCCGAGGATAGATAAACGGGTTTGCGTTAAGCCCCCATTGTTCGGTAACAATGCACGTCTTGTTAATGCAACCCCCTCTTACCCCCCACTAAATTGTGGATAGTTCAATGCAGCTCGGTGAACGTAAGGGTATAAGCACACTGCAGTATCAACGTATATTCGATTTATCGTTTTTAATACGATCACTATTTGTTATTCGATAGATAGGTTAAGATATGTAAATAAAAAGATTTTGATTGATGTGTCAACAATTTTTTAATCACTTGAATAGCAGAGCAGATACTGTTTTTTTTTTATTTATGTATTTATAGGACACGCGTCCTATCCGTAAGCCATCGGGTTGAAGTCGACCGACGTACAGTCAATCAAATGTTCTTTTGATTGGCTGATGAATGAATGTTGATGTCAACTGAAAATACTGATTGATAAATTAATTATGTGCGCACCTGGCCTCCAATTCTCACGATTTCGACATTGATGTCGAATAGACATTTGGCGAAAAACACTCCCCCAGTCAAGATGAATCTATCGACACCTCATATGCTTAAATCCATCAAGCCGTTTAGGCTGCAGAGCGGCACAAAGAAATAGACATACATACATACATACATACACTCGAAAAACATAACCCTCCTTCCGAGTCAGTCGGGTAAAAAGTGATTTGATATTCCCCATAAAAAATCGTAAGTTACGTCTAAAAAAATCTTTCGCGTCGAAATTCTCCATATTTTAGCGATGACAATAATTTTATTTTTTAAGAAATATAAGGTACAGAATTATATTAGAATGTTACACTTATTCAATTAAATGTGTATATTCTGTATAATCTAAAGAAAACCCTTAAATAACAGTTCATAGATATATGATTTACCATTTTCAACCTTATTCCAGTGAAGAACGAGTGCTGTCAAAATCGTAGTCAGTCCACGCCTTTAGAACGCGCGCTGTGGGATCGTCGCCTTAACCTTTTGTATAATTTAACAAAGCGACATTGTCAAATTTTGATTAAGCTCTTTAATAAAGATAAAAAAAAACCTTTACCCACCGTGCAATACAGAATAATATGAAGTCCCTATGAAAAAAAGCGCCTAAAATTACGTGAATATTTTGAATTTAGAACATCAATATTTTAGTAAATAAAATCAATTATTTATATTAATAAATAAAAAGGAAAGAAATATAAAAGAAGACAACATTTTAAAGAAAACTTGTCAGTATAAGGTAGTTACCATATAAATCACCACAACTATCCCATATACCCCCTCGCCATCGACGAGGAGTCCAACCTCTCACATTGAAACCAGTATTTTTTCGAACTGTGCGGGCTAAAAGATGTTTTCTTCCGCGGACGCTCGGACTGTGGAATGAGCTCCCCGCCATTTCCCAATGGAGTACAGCATGGAGTTCTTCAAAAAGGGTGTGAGTGAAGAGATTACTTAAGGGTCGGCAACTCGCGAGTGATACCCCTGGAGTTGCAAGCGTCCATAGGCTACTGTAACTATTTACCATCAGGCGGGCCGTATGCTTGATTGCCACCTTAATAGTATAAAAAAAAACAATCGTAAAGCGGCAGCTGTCTCCTTTTCTCCTCGTGCCGTCTCACTCAGAGCACGCTTGTGAACAAGAGCGGGTCGCAGACGTCGCTCCATAAATAGTGACTATTTTCGGGTTCTCAAGATTTTCTGTTTTGTTGAGTTTGTAAGCTGCGACGGTGATGAGAACGATACACGACCCATTATACTATATAATAAAAGAAATCGAGAAAATACCATAAAGGTGATTGTTTGGGGTACCGACCTTTCTTACACGTATAATTTCTTGATTTGGCCCAAACTGTAGAAAACACCTTTTTGATTCGGAACCTTAAAAATTAAGCAGTAGTTAAATTCACTTAATGAGAATAAACATCCTAATTTGTGTTTTTTTTACAAAAATAAAACGGTATCAAGAAACCCGCGATTCAAAGGATACAGTATATATACAGGTATGAATGCACAAATATTTCTCCTCCGCCATGAAATTGTGGGAAAAGATTTTTGTTAACAAGTTGCATCCTTTATGCAGGGCGCAGGCAAAAGGCTTTGAATAGGAACCTTCATTTGCTCTGAAAAATAATGAAGTCAGTGAAACTTCATTATAAAAGCTTTTGATATGAATGTCGTTTTTACAGCTCTTTTGAATGGACCTAAATCTCAGGATGTTCTCAAGCTTTTAAAAAATACGCAATTTTTTTTAAGGTTCCATATTATGAAAAATAAACAGGACAGATCACTTGTATATTGGCACTCAAAAAAAAAGATAAAAAAACAGACTATTAAAAATGTTTGTGCTGGGTGAGCATCGATCCTACGCGCCACGACTTATGGCGTATCAATTGCCTACACGCTAACGAGCTCGTTACTGAATTTTATATTTAGTAATATGGTGCCGATCCCATACAGAAGAATTCTAGAGTTCTGCATTCCGCGTTGATTGTAAGCTATGTGGAGCCTTTGAAAGAAAAAACATACCATACATACGTTGTTGACATACCGAATATACGGACACAGCGTTTTGCATCCTCATTTATAATGCGGACAGCAAGGGAGTGGAACTTGCTTCCGGCGTCTGTGTTTCCTGACGCTTATAATCTAGGTACTTTCAAGGCCAGAGTGAATAGGTTTCTTCTGGGTAAGTGTGTTTCATCTTAGGCTTCGTCATCGCCCCTTATGGGCGGGTCAGTCGCCAAACGCAAGCCCATTTAATTAAAAAAAAAAAAAAAAAAAAAAAAGTGTATGATGTGCGATCAGTAGCGAATATTTGCTGTGTGCATAATAGTCAACACGGAATGCAGAACTCGGAACTCGGAACTCTAGAACTCTCTCTGTGGGATCGGCGCCTAAGAAGTGACCATCTTTAAAACTAATAATAGACTATTGCTTCATAAAAGTTTATGCCAAAAAATACCATTGATTTAAATACAAAACTTAACAATTATCAACTTAACACAACCTTCAGATTATTCAAGTCGCGGAAGCCCACGCTGTCATTTAAGTGGAATATCATTAGTAACAATCCACATTCCCATTAATTAATCACACTCATCCAGCCAACTGACGTGTGTCTTCTCATTACGCTGACGCAAGTCTTGGTATTCATTATATCCTCACGCGTCTGATATAATATTCATCTAGAAATCTTTGCGCAGTCAGCTATGTTTGTCTTCTACGCAGCGATGTACGTAATTTTTAACTAAGACGCTGACATCGATGGATTATATTTTATTTGGCACTATATTAGCTCCAGAGATAAAATTGGATACATAATGCTTGTTGGCTCCAGAGTTAAAATTGGATACATAATGGTAGTTGGATGCCTCCTAGGCGGCTTGAAAAATTCCAACAGTAGGGTAGTGACCACTAGCCTACCTCCACCGATCCGCAGTGGGCACGCGTGGTGGAGTATTGCCCATTCCCTTTCACCCTCATTTGTTAAAGGAGGCCTGTGCTCAGCAGTGGGATATTATAGGCTGATGATGATGATGATGATGAATGCTTGTAATGCCATTAATTAGCGCGTTATTTGACATAGTACGTAGATATGGCTGGATGTTAGCTAATTTTCTAATGACATTATAAACGTTGTTAGACGTTAGGCAATAGTTCAAATCAAATATCACCCATTTAGTGCATAGTTTATTGCATCATTGTTTCCTCACGATGTTTTCCTTTACCGAAAGCTCAAGCTCATTTTAAGGTTCGAACCCGGGACCTTCGTCTCGGTATCCGACGCCACTACCACTGAGCTATCTTCGCCTAGCATTAGAATTATTAATTTATTAAAGATTTTTTTTCTATAGACAATTTAATGACGTCCCTGACGTTATTAATATTAAATACAGAATCATATTTTGTGACTCCACTTTGACGGTTAGGACTCCATTTTTTACATATTCCCTTTTAACTTTTAATCGCAAAATGTAGACTCAAAATCTTAAAGGTATCTACATTATGCAGTCTTCAAACAGAAATTATAAGGTCATTCGTAAATAGAATCAAAACCGTCAAATAACCACGCTATGACGTAACGCTTGATGAAATCATCATTGTGTTACCATTTCAATTATAAGCTTACTTTTTTTAATGGACATTGAGGAGTTGCTGACAGGAGCGCGCCCTCCAGCCCTTCACGCGAGCAGATGAATGGCCTGCTCGGAAGATTGTCCGCTCCAGGCGATTCGTCAACGTCATATCCACCGAGATAAAACGCCATTTTGTAATATCTCTTTAGATTTATGATGCTTCTGAGGTATTGCTACACACTTAACTCGATTATTTAATGCTTTTTAGGGTTTCATACTCGATGGTACTATTGTTGTGGCAAAACTGACCTTCTGTCTGAGGCGTGTAATTCCTAAATCAAGTAAGATTGTCTTGAAAATCTCTTTTGTTAATATAATTTCATTTGCTACTTTGTTTCGTCGTATTATTTTTAAGATACTTATCAAAGTCAATGTCAAAGTCAAAGCCATTTATTCAATTAAGGCCCCAGAAGGGCACTTGTGAAGGTCATATTTACTGAAGTTACCACCGGTTCGGAACTCAGCCTTCAACGGTGAAGAATCTGGCAAGAAACTCAGCAAGCTTAAATTTTTTAAATATTTATTTGTACAATCTGACTATATTTGGGTTTTTTTTACAAATAATTAACAATAAAAAAGATATACCTTATACTATATATGTCAAAATTTCAAATGATAAATTCATCATTGATCGCTCCAGCCGAAAGCGAACGCAACAATCTGACGCGTACCTAGTTTCAAATTAATATTTCTGTTTGTGCGGATATGAATTTATTTCTAGCCATTCCATTTCGAACACTTATTACGTATTCTAGGTCACATTTTTCATTGAGCCAAAGGATCTATATTTGGCTACATTTTTGGTTTTCTTTTTATACTTAGCTATTCGGAGTGAATAACATTTCTGCCTACTACCACTCATTTAGTTTTTGTAATGTTAACTTTGATTTAATCTTCTTCTTCTTTACTATTAAGGTGTTCTAGTACTTTAGATCGTTCTTTAGATCTATGGACAGAATAATTATCCATTAACTTATATTCCTATAACTATCTCCTGGAAAATCCGATTACTATGTCTATTCACGGTCTCACCATGGCATCATCACAATAATGGGTCACAACAAAGTACTCCAATCACCGTGCTATGGTTTCCTTACGATGTTTCCATTATCAAACGATCATTGTAGGATTTGACCCTCCATCATGAGATGCAAAATCATTACCAGTGCAGGACAGTCTTTAGACATCTACACTATAAGTTTGGATATAATAGTAATTATTACGGAACAACTGATCCTATCCTGAAAATTCTTTCACTAACAGAAAGCTACATTATCCCCGAGTATGATAGGCTCGAAGCGCTCATGGTGTACCTTGATTAGCCTTACCTTAATTTAAGCAATCACCGACGTGGACAGTATCCACCTAGTGCTATTTCAGCTCGAGCGTTTTCCATGCTTTGCAAAGCCGTTGGTTTTTTTTTTTTTTTTTTTTTTTTACTGTTTATAGGCCTGTGTTTGACCGCAATCTCACCATGGTAAGTGATGATGCGGCCGAAGGTGGTAAGCACACAAAGCCTAGGAGCTGGCTCTCAAGTGCAGCTATCGGAACACACCGAAAGGTGCTTGGCGACAGATTTTCAACTTGAGGGTGGTAGCCAGCCAGGCGGGTACTACAAAGTACCCTACCACCGTGCTATGGTTTCCTCACGATGTTTTCCTTCACCGAAAGCTCAAGCTCATTGTAGGTATCGAACCCGGGACCTTCGTCTCGGTATCCGACGTCACTACCACTGAGCTATCATCGCCTTAATGGTCCTCATGGTCTTGGTTCATCATATCAGCCCATAGATGTCCACTGCTGAACATAGGCCTCCCCCATTGATTTCCACTTCGAACGGTTCTGGGCCGCTTGCATCCAGCGGCGCCCAGCGACTCTGACCAGGTCGTCGCTCCACCTGGTGGGAGGTCGTCCCGCTCGGCGCTTTCCAATACGTGGTCGCCACTCGAGAACCTTTCTTCCCCATCGGTTATCGGCTCTTCGAGCGATGTGGCCTGCCCATTGCCACTTCAGCTTACTGACTCTACGAGCTATGTCCGTCGTTTTCGTTCTCCTACGAATGTCCTCATTACGGACCCTGTCACGTAGAGAAATTCCGAGCATAGCTCGTTCCATAGCTCGCTGAGTGACTCTAAGCTTATTTATGCGGCCAGCAGTAAAAGACCACGTCTCTGTCCCGTATGTCATCACTGGTAACACGCACTGATTGAAGACCTTTGTCTTCAGACTCTGAGGTATTCGGGACGTGAAGATATGCCGTAACTTCCCGAACGCTGCCCAGCCGAGTTGGATTCTTCGATTGACCTCTTTGTCGAAGTTGGACCTACCTAGTTGGACAATTTGTCCTAGGTATACATACTCGTCTACAACTTCGAGAACAGTGCTCCCAACAATCACCGGCATTGGCGGAATATGAACATTAGACATAATTTTTGTCTTGTCCATATTCATTTTGAGGCCTACCTGTTGGGAAACTCTGTTGAGGTCATTGAGCATGATGTTCAAAGCTTCCAGCGATTCCGCCATAATGACTATATCGTCGGCAAATCGAAGGTGAGTGATGTGTTCGCCATTGATGTTAATGCCATATCCTTTCCAGTCCAAGAGCTTGAAAACATCCTCCATTACAGTGGTGAAGAGTTTCGGGGAAATTACTTCCTATATGGTACTAATTACTATATGGTATTGATGGGGGACTTTAACGCGAAGCTAGGCATTAGGAATGACGAGGAGCTGAGAGTGGGGCAGTTTGGAATTGGGCAGAGGAACCCTAGGGGGCAACGGTTGGCCGACTTCATGGAGTTGGAGGGACTCTTTATGATGAACTCCTTCTTCAAAAAGCGGCCGCACAGGAAATGGACCTGGACTAGCCCCGATGGATCCACCAAAAACGAGATAGACTTTATCTTGACGACAAAGCGGCAAATCTTCAGTGATGTTTCTGTGATCAACAGGGTTAAGACCGGCAGCGATCACCGGTTAGTAAGAGGCACACTGAACCTGAAGATCCAGGTGGAAAGATGTCGTCTGGTAAAGTCTACGCTCCGACCCCAATCTGCATATATCCAAGACCCTGAAAGCTTTCAGCTCGAACTTCACAATCGCTTCCAATGCCTGGATGATTGCGTGACGGTGGACAATACGAACAACAGGCTCGTGGAAACTGTCCATGCGGTAGGATCGAAGTTCTTTAAGACCCACCGCACGAATAGAACCCAAAAACTCTCGGATGAGACTCTCAAACTCATGAAGCGACGACGTGAAATGAAGTTGCAGTCTTCAGCTGATACAGCCGAATATCGGCAGCTAAATAGGCAGATCTCAAACGCAATGCGACACGATATACGACTCTTTAATACGTCATGTATTGAAGAGGCAATAAAACAGAACAAAGGTTCTAAAGTGTTCGCAAGAGATTTGTCTATTGGTCAAAGCCAACTGACCAAGCTGAAGACCGACACCGGCAACATCATTACGTCAAAGCCAGAGATCTTGAGAGAGATCGAGAAGTTCTATGGACAGCTGTACACCTCGTCACGGAAACCAGATACATTACCGGTCAGTGACGCAAGAGCAAAGTTGACCCGACATTACACCGAAGATATCCCGGACGTCAGCCTGTACGAGATTAGAATGGCTCTGAAACAGCTTAAAAACAACAAGGCGGCGGGTGAAGATGGAATTACAACAGAGCTTCTGAAAGCGGGTGGTAAACCGGTACTTGTAGTCCTTCAGAAGCTATTTAATTCCGTCATACACGAAGGTACAACGCCAGAAGTGTGGAGTGGAAGCGTGGTGGTGCTCTTCTTCAAGAAAGGCGATAAGGCCCTATTGAAGAATTACCGCCCGATCTCCCTCCTAAGC
The DNA here is from genome assembly GCA_951394255.1 of Polyploca ridens. Classification (NCBI taxonomy): domain Eukaryota; kingdom Metazoa; phylum Arthropoda; class Insecta; order Lepidoptera; family Drepanidae; genus Polyploca; species Polyploca ridens. Next base: position 537,593 of record OX596250.1, on the reverse strand, counting down.
CACGTTTATAAGCTGTTTTCGAGGGTCATTACGAATCGTCTCGCACGTAGGTTTGATGACTTCCAGCCTCCCGAACAAGCCGGTTTCCGTAAAGGCTTTAGTACCATAGACCACATACATACACTCCGCCAGATTATACAGAAGACTGAGGAGTATAATCGGCCATTATGCCTGGCGTATGTGGACTATGAGAAAGCCTTCGATTCAGTCGAAACATGGGCGGTGTTACAGAGTCTACAGCGATGCCAAATTGACTATCGCTATATCGAAGTGTTGAAATGTTTGTACAGTAAAGCCACCATGTCAATCCGAGTCCAGGACGAGAGTACGGTACCAATCCAGTTGCAGAAGGGTGTAAGACAGGGTGACGTAATTTCCCTTCCAATAGGGGGTCTTGGTTATCAATAATTAATTAAAATTGTGGTAATCGTTAAGCTAGTTGATTAGTTCTAGGCGATAGTAAAAGTCCAACCGATCCACAGTGGGCATACGTGGTAGAGTTTCATTGCCTTTCATCCTTATTTTTAATGAAGGCCAAGTGCTCAGCAGTGGGACATTATAGAATGATGATGATGATGATTATAGGCTAATTTTTATCCCGGAAACGTGATTGAAATCGCGATGGACAGCTATTCTTGCTAACGTATTCAATCAGTTGAAAGTCATTTACTCTTCTCACATCCCTATTTCTTTATCCTCTTCATAATTCACTTCCTTAATACTAACATTATAACAAATGAGTTTTAATGCATTACTCAAATAAATGAGTGAAATGTGAAAGAGCCCCGGCGGATGATCAATCAACGTCGTAACGAGATAAAATGACGTCACCAACATTAGATTTATTGTTTGTCTTAGGTTAACCGGGTGTGGCATGCGTTCTTAAGCTTCGCGGGTTGATTTATTGTTTTTAAGGCTTGTTATAACTTGGTTAGAGGCTTTTCTCGGATCATAAAAAATGAGTTTATTGAGGTTGAAGTGAGTGCAACCTTTTTCTTAGCATTTTTAATAAAAGAAAGAGATCACCCAAAAATGACCACACACACATTAAAAATAGAGTGCTAAACATAACTCTCATGTTATGATTGACGTCACGCCTTATGTTCTTTTGGCATATTATCTCAATTTTTTATGATCAGGCCCCAAATTCTCGCGCTTTCGACATCGATGTCGAATAGACATTTGGCGGAAAACATGGCGGTATTCTGTCTGAACGTATAGATTTTTTTAAATATACGCCATGTTTTTTGGTAGGTAAATGTTTATGCGACATTAATGTCGAAGGTGCGATAATCGGGGCTATGGTGTTTATACATAAATGCGGTTAAACACATTATAACAGGTACATGGATGCCAAAGCACATAATTTTTACCACAACTCTAAAATAAGAGAATATTTACCAGACTTCAAAAAAAGGAGGAGGTTCTCAATTCATCTCAATAATTGTTTAATTACTAAGAGGTTACGAAAATAACGTCACAAAGTTGGATAATAGCAGGGCGGTGGTCGATAAATACATGAACATATTGATGAATCATTCAAAATCGATTGCATTTTATTTTCTTGATATAAAATGAAATACTGCATAATGCTACTATTAAAATGCATATTTACACCAACTAACAACGTCTATATCACCTAGTAATTCAAAATACGAAATTAAAGTTGGCATTTGTTTTAATTGCACGAATATTGCCACTTGCGACCGTCCATACAAAAGTTCCGGCCTGCGAATAAAGTTGAGTGTTCACTGTTGCTCTGTAACCTTTGAAGTTGCAAGCTATTTATGGGTTTTGTTTAAACACTATTATATAACATATACCTATAGTACTGGTGCTATATTTTATGGTATATGGAGGGACAAGGGTGTTTCCTCTTGAGCTAGATGGGGAATGCAGGCTGAGTGAACTTCGATAGTCCACTGTAGTTTTGTAGTTTAACGCTACATGACATGTGAATGTTATTCTTGGTATAACAGAGAACCACTGCAACTTAACGAAATTTTAAGGAGAAAATTCTGTATTTCAACTTCAGGGACAGACTGGATAATGAATTAAATAAAAAAAAAACATTATTTACGAAGATAAATTATGATTTTTGCCTAAGGATGTCCACTTGATGGCCCACATTGATTTGTTTGGTCCACTTGCATCCAGCGGCTCCCAGCGATTGTGCTGGTATCGGTAGGTACACATTTTTGTATTATTTATAGGCCTGTGTTTGACCCCAATCTTATTATGGTAAGTGATGATGTGGCTGAAAGTGGTAAGCACACAAAGCCTAGAAGGAACTGGCTCTCAAATGCAGCTGTCGGAACACACCGATAGGTGCTTGGCGACAGATTTTCAACTTGAGCTCGGTAGTCAGCCAGATGGGTACTACAAAGTACCCTACCACCGTGCTATGATTTCCTCACGATGTTTTACTTCACCGAAAGCTCAAGCTCATTGCCTACAATGAGCTTGAGCTTTCGGTGAAGTAAAACTAACCCGGGAAAAAATTCGAACCCGGGACCTTCGTCTCGGTATCCGACGTCACTACCACTGAGCTATCATCGCCTTAAAATACCTGGTGGGATGTCGGTCGCGCTACCTCGCCACTCGAGAACCTATTTTCTTCATCAGTTATCTGCTATTCGAGTGATATGGTCTACTCATTGGCACTGCAGCTTATTGACTCTACGGTCAAAATTTTTTCTTTTTTGTTCTCCTTGTTGTTTGTGTCTGTTTCGAGCCCTGTCACGTAGAGAAATTTCAAGTATTTAATTTTATAATAGTGGCTGGTCTGCTTAAGTTTGCTATTTACTTATTAAATATCAATTCAGTCTACTTTCTAGTTTTGCCGCCGCGCCGAGGCACGCAATTGTTGTCAGTGTCAGAATATAAATATTATGTAATTAATCTAAGCTTGTTTTGAAAAGAATAATTGCTGAGTTAATTGCCGGTTCTTCTCAGCTAATGCAACCTTCCGAACCAGTATTAGAGTCAGACTTCTCATAAGTGCATGCGAAGATCTATTTGAATAAATGACTTTGAATATGTAAAAATGCATATTAAATTTTATGCACGATGAATACTCCGCTTTACGTAGGCACATCGAAATGAAACGAATTTCGGGCATTTTTTAAAGTGGCACGTGTTAAAGTGGACACTAGTTCCGTTCCTACTTTATTGCTGTTACTTTTGTGATAAAGTTTGTTATAGTGTAGTACCTATATGTATATCAAACATTCAGTTTAGTTGTAATTTGCTTACTTATTTTGATAGTATCGTCATACGTAAAAACTTGAAATAATGGCTAATACTAAATGAAATTATAATCTATTTTGATGCTGAAAGTATAAATACATTATGTCAGTCCCTCATTCTCGAAAGATTAAATCCAAGATAAAACTTATCCATGTTTCCAGATTTATATCTATTCATGTGCCGAATTTCATTCAAATCCGTTCACCTATTACGCCGTGATTACCTAAGAAGTATACGTACAAACTGACACATTATTTTTATTAGAAGAATATTATGTTCTTTAGACTTTTTTTATATTCCAACAATAAGTATACCCAAAGGTCGCGGCAAGTCAAATATAAACGTATAGTTGATCCCCCGACTTAGTCCAGCATGGGCGGTAGAGTCTCGGTAATTCCCGAAGGACATGCTACTATTAATGTTCCTTTAATTCCAACGATATGAACTTCAAGGGAGGTCCCCTTTTGTATCGTTCAAGGACATGATTAATTTATTATAAAATAAACTTTATTATTAACTGCCCGGCGCGTCTTCGTTCGCGTAGTGCTACCCTACCCTGTGGTGCTACCATACTCTACCTTACCCTACCCTACCTAAACCATCCAGGGCGTCACCCAAACGCATACAAAGATATTCAACTATACGTGTGTTTGTCACTGAACTCCTCCTAAAGGGCGCCCTGGATGGTTTAGATTCACAAATCAGCCCGGCAGAAGGCGCTGCAGTCGATAATATAACCTAGATACCGACTGCAGCGCCATCTGCCGCTGAATTTTATATATAAAGATAGGTATAATATTTTTCATACAGTAATATTATACAGTAATAATTTATATAGTAACAAAACTCGTGAAACATAATACAATGTTTCACGAGTTTTGTTACTCCGGAATTATGCGGAAAGACTTGGCAGAAAGTACGAGCTGGATTCACGCACCGAAATTATGTACGTCCCGCCTCATGGTAAGCGGTTACCGTAGCCATATGGACGCTTGCAGCACACGAAGCATCGCTCACGCGTTACCGACTTTTCCCCCCTCCCCTATGAGCTCTAGCGACCTTACTCACGCGCAGGAACACAATTTTACACAACATAAAGTTATATTGGCTGCGGTATTCTGTAAGGTGGAGTACTTCCCCAGTCGAGCTGCTCTTTGAGCGAATAAACGCTATGCTCTAACTCTCTGTTTATATTAATAAAATCAAATTAATGTCGTATCTCTATAACTCAATTTCACTATCCACTTCTATAAAATATAATAATATTCTATACACATACAATTATAATATTATAACAATAAAATATTCTGTGTGTGACAGTCGGTTATAATTTCATATATTTAATGATAATGGCCCTGATTCTGTTGTTTACAACTAAACTAATTTTAATCTCACTATGTCATTATCTAACAAAGAACATAAGAAAAGGATGTAAGAAATTTTGTCCTGTCAAATTAGTCCAATGCTAGTTTTTATATATTAAATACAGCGTTCACAAACTCATTATCGTTTGTGTGTACGATTTGTCTACAATAGTATTTAAGAAACACATTAGATGAATCACTCCAGCCTGCAGCCTTGCGAACAACCTCTAGATTAACCCCAGCCCTATGAGCGGCAGATGTGGATGCTGCCCGAGTACTGTGAGCTCCAAACATAGATATATCGATACCACTAAGTTGCAATATCTTTCAATACTTTATTATTATTCTGAATTCTAATTATATTTTTTTTTTTTTTTACTGTTTATAGGCCTGTGTTTGACCGCAATCTCACCATGGTAAGTGATGATGCGGCCGAAGGTGGTAAGCACACAAAACCTAGAAGGAACTGGCTCTCAAGTGCAGCTATCGGAACACACCGAAAGGTGCTTGGCGACAGATTTTCAACTTGAGGGTGGTAGCCAGCCAGGCGGGTACTACAAAGTACCCTACCACCGTGCTATGGTTTCCTCACGATGTTTTCCTTCACCGAAAGCTCAAGCTCATTGTAGGATTCGAACCCGGGACCTTCGTCTCGGTATCCGACGTCACTACCACTGAGCTATCATCGCATATATTAGAATATGGGAAAATCTCTTTATTTCACAAAATTAATTTACTAAAAATAATAACAACTAAAACAAAGTAATATTAGAACTAATATAATAAGAATAAAAATATGTACAATTACGGGGCGTCAAAAAATTCGTCCACATCGCTATCAACAGGAAAAGTGCCCAGAAGGCTGACAGCATTGCCACGTTGGATGGCAATGCTGATTCTTTGGCCAAAAAAAAGGCCAGCCCTCTGGTCTCGTGAAGAGTCGACCAATCGCTTGGCGATATCCCGAAATAATAGGTGCGCATTCGGACCCCATGGCCCTAGTGTTTCAACCCCAAACGGCTCAAACACATAATTACCAATTAAATTGTTGTATTTGCGCCATTTGAGGTTTTCAGCACCTGCAGCAGCCGCTCCAGCGCAGCACACCGTGCTAGAAAGATGGGATGGTGCAAGGGTGTCGAGGCAAGTTGCGTCCCACACCAAAGACCTACCCAACTTCCATGGCATTATGGTCATACCATCTGGTCTCTTCCCATCGACGCGTGTCAGGCCATTAGCACGACGGATGAGATCATTAATGCTAGCGTGCCGCGCTATCCGACCTGCACTCTTACTACAAGAAAGGCCATGGTGTCCGAGGCAGTCGACTGCTTCACCGCATTGACAGCGATGTGGAGCCCCACAAGGAGCGCCCAAACGCAAACATGTAGCGAATATCTTTTAGTATAAATTTAGTCGCCATCTATCGCGGTTACGTCTAAATACCCGCAAATGATGACGGCAAAGACTAATTTGACAGCTTTAAATATGTTCTATCCTTTTTCAATAATGTTTGTAAGAAAGAGATGTGATGTGACTAAAATTAGTTTAGTGCAATTTACAACAGAATCGGCACCAATATAGGTATTTATTAGTGAGTGAGTTAAGGAGGGTATACGTATTGCTTTTGGAACAATCAGTTTATCCCAAGCTCTCGAGCTGTACACATCTCAGTGCAATCATTGTTTCACCCGGTTCTGAAGCCTCATAATTTAAGACTGTACGTGTGTGAAGTGAAGTGATTTAATATACATATAATGCATATAATTGTAATATTACGACAATAAACCTATCGTGAGGAGTTTCTTGCGTCGCTTCTTCTCCTCATACGGGACTTTTCCGAAGCTATAGTATTACGTTGATTGATTGCCTGCACTACACGCACCGAATTTTGATAATACTGAATAGAAAGATGAGAAAAATAACTTTATGTACCTAGATACCATGATAGTAGAGGCCATAGTAACAGCTTTTCGATGAAAATTTCAGCTGTTGGTCCTCCAACAACAAAAAAATTACAAAGACATTTTTTTTTTAAGATTCTACCATGTAGTAGACAGACAAATAAGGGCGCGTAGTAGTACTTAGGCGCCACAATAAGAATTCTAGGATCTGCGTTCCGCATTAACTATTGTGCACACAGCAAACAGTCTAGAGTCAACCGGTCACACGTCATACGCTTTTTATACTTTTAAAGGCGCCGCATCGATTACAGTGCTCACGAAACGTAAAACTCTGAACGCAGAACTCTAGAACTCTCTCTGTGTGATCGGCGCCTTCATTCCCATTGGGATCTTTTGGGTAAGAAACCCTAATAAAAATAGATCAAAAAATATATATATTTGTAAAAATGTCGTGAAGTTTCTTAATTGTGACTCTATATTTCATATTCCACGACAGCCACTTAAAGTCTCACTTAGCACTCGAAGGATTACTTGTAAGGCGTCAGTAATTGCTGACGCGGCGTCTCCGTCTGACATGCAAATGATCTGACTTCAAATCAATTCAAGGACTTCCACCGATCGACTTTAGGGAACTTAACACTTCGCATTAATTGAGCGGGGTTATGGAAAAGTTCAGCGGGGTATTATATACCTACAATAAAAATTAAGGGTTTTTATTTTGTTAAGTTATGACAAAATCTTATCTAGATCTGTACCAGTATTATTTATTTCAGCATATGCATTTTATCAATCTATGTATCTTATATATCTATTTATATATTTAAAAAAAAACATGAATAAAAAAAACGTGTCGAAAAAACTTCAAAAAAAGGAGGAGGTTCTCAATTCGGTTGTATATTTTTTTTTTTATGTTTGTTAACTCATAACACCGTCATTTATGAACCGATTTGGAACATTATATTTTATTTGGAAGGGTACACTTCCAGTTTGGTCCCATTGTCATCGGGTCAGGATTTGATTAATTTTTAGTGTAATTTGAAGTCGGTTTAAGTTTTTTGTAAAATAGTTTTCAATTATTTGAAGTCAGTTAAAAAGAAAGAAATCTTGCCCACAAGTTGCTTATAACGTAGACAATTACCACTTTTTTCAAAATTCAAAATCTACTGAGTTTGAAGTATTATTGTGTCATTAACTTTAAAGCTTCAATTAGGTATAATTCGTAAAATGTAATGTAATATTTATATTTCAGCAAAATAACCTTTTCAGTAATTATAATGGTATTATAATAATTTATGCAAATAATTAGAAAAAATATTAGAATTCCGAGTTTGTCCAAGGGACGGCGGCGTCAACCCCGTCACGCGCTGGAACGGGTTAAAATTCAACAGTTAGCGCCTCTTGAGTAATTTATTCAAATAAATTTTAGACATGCGACACGATGAGAAAATGGCTTGTACACTTGGTGGAAACTGGTATTTAAAATGTTAATGCTCATTTCATTTGAACCTTTTCACTTGAAGAGAGCTAAGCACCTACCTCAATTTAGAAAGGATGTTCCAGTGACCCCTGTAATTACCAATAAATCACAACCTTCAGTAATAAACTAAGAGATAAGGTCAAGATGTACGAAAACTCAATTAGTGAAAAAACAGTTGATTTTGCGTATTGAAACGATTAACGTAACCTTAAATAACCATCTAAATACAGAGACACCACCGTTAACTAATTAGCTAGGTATAATGTAATAATCAAACGAGTTCGGTTTATCTATGACACGCTATACGTCACACTCACACATGTTGTTGTCTCGCTCTATCAAATGACGTTTCTATGCCCTCAGTCAATAGCACGAACGCGCACGCAACGCTCGCCTAATCGCCAAGGTTACCCGGATGTGTTTAATATACACACACAGTATGAAACGTTATTTATGTTTGGTGATTTTTAATTTTTGCTGTATTTCTTGCGACATGATGTGATTTTACATACAAATTTTCTATCTTTTAATTTCTTATAATGAAGTGCGGAAAGAAGCTCGTTTTGTTTACATTGTTTGCAATGAACTTAGTGGATCAGCCGGCTCCAGAAGTGACGATCGCTCAAGGGATTTTGAGTGGTAAGATTAGTGCTGATGGGACGTTTTTCGAATACGTCGGTATACCCTACGCTACAACCAATAGTAGTACGCGATTCAAGGTAATAATATATTATTTTTTTATGAATGAAAACTTATTCAAATGAAAGTTTAAACATAACTATGTATTACAATAAATAAAAAAAAACAATAGCTTTTGTAATAAAAATAAAATATTTATTGTGTAAAGGTAACTTTAATCACAATAAAAAACAAGTGAACATGTATCATTCTGAAAAATACTGTATACTGAATTATAAATAGTAATCTAATAGCTCGTCTACACTCTACGTCTTGCAATGCAAGTATGACTGTACAAACCAGTTTACGCTAGTATACGTATGGACCAAAGACTACAATAGTGTATGGATGGCAAGACAAGTAGCTCGTGCATGCCTGGAAGCGCGGCTTGTGCAATTGTTTACATGCTGAAGACTGGCATGCGCATTTTAATTTGCCACGTCCGTCCGGCAAAATTATTTTCAATGACACACGTATATATATGTGATGTCAGTGTGAGCTATTAAAATACTATGAGGTTTACAGTCTAGTTTGCACATGCTTACTTCGTGTGGCCACTGTACAGTGTTCCATCTTAATTTGTTGTTTTGAAATGCACATGCAAGACTGAGCGTGTAGCCGGGGTATTACGTATTATAATCGTCTCGTCAAGCAATTATAGCAAATTTATGTTCAACAAAAAATGGCATTGCGAAACATGATAACAACATTATGACTTACTTAAAAAAGCAAATAAATGACTTAAGTAAAAAAGATAGACAAAGCTTATTATATATAAATAAAAATGTAACATTATTTTCAGGCACCATTACCACCTCCAACATGGGAAGGAGTATTCAAAGCAATAGATGAAATCTCACAATGTCCACAAAACTCTTTTATCGGAGTAATAGGCGAAGAAGACTGTTTAAAAATCAATGTATATGTGCCAGCCAATGCTCCAGGACCTTTTCCAGTCATGGTCTATATACATGGAGGAGCGTTCCTCCTGGGCAGTGGAGGAAAATTATTGTATGCACCAGATTTCTTGGTACAACACAAAGTAATTGTTATCACGTTTAATTACAGACTAAATGCGCTTGGTTTCCTTTGCCTTGGAATTAAGGAAGCTCCAGGCAATGCCGGCCTGAAAGATCAAATAGCAGCATTGAAATGGGTGAAGAATAATATTGCCGCTTTTGGCGGTGATCCAGATAATGTCACACTTTTTGGCCAAAGCGCTGGAGGTACATCCACATCGTTGCTTATAGCTAGTGAAGCAACTAATGGGTTGTTTAATAGAGCAATTGTACAGAGTGGGTCGTCTATATCAAGCTGGGCAATTAATAATCAGCCAGTATGGGTGGCAAGTCTAATTGCTAAAGAACTTGGTTACAATACCGAAGATCCCTTAGAATTATTTGAAATATTTTCCAAACTGCCATTCAAAGATTTGGTAGTAGCAACACCTGAGAAGCCAATCGGTTTATATTTTGATACACAATTACTACACATACCATGTGTTGAGAATCATATTCCTGGAGAAGAAGCAGTCCTCAAAGACTTACCATATAATTTAATAAATAAAAATCCTAAGAATATTCCTTTAATGTACGGAACAACAAGTAAAGAAGGTTTATTCTTATTAGTTAAAGATACAGAAGAATCACTCGCAGAAAGAGACAAAAAATATATATTTGCATCAGATTTAGAATTTCCAACTGAAGAGTTGGCGGCTAATGAATCTAGAAAATTGCGAGAACTCTATTTTGGTGATAAAAATATAAGTTTAGAGACACATATGACTGTCTCAAAAGTAAATACTGAATATTATTTTGAAATACCTGCAATTTTAGAGTCGGAAATTTTCGTTAATAAGATCAAAGCACCAGTTTATAATTACTATTTTAACTATGCTGGTGGGAGAAATTTCTTGAAATATTTAGTTGGTTATGGGAGTCAAGATGGAGCATGTCATGCAGATGAAGTTATGTATTTATTTAAAGGCACTCTGTGGCCTTTTCCTATTAATTGTAAGGATAGAATAATGATTGATTGGATGACTACACTGTGGACCAATTTTGCTAAATATGGGTACGTATTTACAAAACTTAAATTTATTATCTACTTCCATTCTATCCATGGTGAATAGGTTTATTTTCCTCAGAATTTATGTATTTTCATGGTATTTTGTAACATTAACAAATCTAACGAAAAATACTAAACTGCAATGAACTTCTTGTGTTTCTAAAGTAATTGTATTTCTTCCAGAAATCCTACTCCTAGATCAGTCAGTGACCTGCCAGTAAGATGGACACCTAGCACCAAAGAAAATCTTAAGCTCTTGTACATAGAAGACGAACTCAAAATGGGACATATACCTAACCCAGTAGCATATCGGTTATGGAAAGATTTATATGAAAAATATCGCAGAATACGCTTGAAATAAACTGGAAATCTACTTTGTCTTTTTATTCGAACTGCAATTAATGTTGAGTGCAACAGGTTTAAAAGCTATTACATTTTATAATAGTAATTTTTGAAGTTTATATTATTATGTTTGCACTTGATGAAATTCCACAGCATTTTCATTAGTCTTAGACAGTAGTTAAATATCATTAGTCTCAGAACTGGGGTTCTTCAAAAAGGGTCTGAAGAGATTTCTGCAGGGTCGGCAACGCGTGAGTGACACCCCTGGTGTTTCAAACGTCCATAGGCTGCGGTAGCCGCTTACCATCAGGCGGGTCGTATGCTTGTTTGCTACCTAAGTAGTATAAAAAAAAAAACTGGATTTATTGCTTTAACTTTTTCAAATGCATCTTCTCTAGAACCATGTTAGAGAAGTAGTTGTAAAGAATTGTTTGATATCGTGAGATATTCACGTTGTTTTATGCTTCTGTTATTAATAAAGGCTAAATTTTAAAGTGAGATTAGTAAAAATACCGAAGAAAAAAACGATTTGTTATAGTTTGTATTTTTTTATTCAGTAATATTAACAATATTAATGGATTAAATAACCGGCGCGGCGGCCTCGAGGCCTATGATAAAATATACCTGTTACTACTCAGATATAATGATAAGAGATTAGGACTATCGGTAAATTTCATTTTTTCAAATGCATCGTTATATTGGTTGAGTAATTTATATTTCAAAATGAAGTATGGAAAGAAACTGGTTCTGTTTACTTTGTTTGTTATGAACTTGGTGTACCAACCGGCACCAGAAGTCACGATTGAGCAAGGTATTGTGAGCGGTAAAATCAGTGATGATGGGTCTTTTTTTGAATACATTGGAATTCCCTACGCTACGGCTAACAGCTCCAATCGATTTCAGGTTTGTTACAATTGTAATTATTTATTTAGCAATTGGTGCCGATTCTGTTGTAAATCGCACTAAACTAATTTTAGTCACATCTCATCTCTTTCTTACAAACATTATTGAAAAAGGATAGAACATATTTTAAGTTGTCAAATTAATCTTTGCCGTCTTATTTTGCGTGTATTTAGGCGTAACCGCGATAGATGCCGACTAAATTTATATTGAAAACAAGCATTGGACTAATTTGACAGGACTAAATTTCTTACATCCTTTTCTTATGTTCTTTGTTAGAAAGAGACATAGTGAGATTAAAATTAGTTTAGTTGTGAACAACAGAATCAGGGCCATTAATTTACTTGAACTAAAAATAAAGAGTTTGTATACCTATACCCCCTTATTAACCCTTCGCGCGCCTTATACAGACCGACAGACCGTTTGTGTTTAAGGGGAACCGCGGCCATTGTGTGCGAAATGCCACTGTGACGTATAAGACACAAGGTTTAATATTAACTGTCATTTAGTTACTGTTCCATATAAATTTTAACTCTAGCAGGTCTTTCTTGTCTGGTCGTGCGCGCGACCAGTTAAAAAAGATGTTTAAAGCAAGTTTAGTAAAACCAGTCACAGTCACTTTCTAACGTCATATAACAAAAAGAGACGAGGCTATTTTAAAACCTGGGTTTGCTTTAAACCATGTTTTGTAATAAGAGGGTTATAGTTTTAAACTATAATTAAACTGTGTAGGTACTGATTGTAAATATCCAAAACTAGTTACACCGATGTATTACGTGTTCATTAAAAATGTATTCTATACTATTTTCCTTAAATCCTATCCATAGCACACGACATTTCATTCGAATCTGCGCCTATTTTTCTTTGCGATTTGTTTTATGTTAAAAAATCTATCTTGACTTTCTCATAATTTCAAAAAAAAAATTCGTTATTAAATAGGTACTTTCAAAACGCACATTAGGAAAGTACAGAACCGGATAGTTTTGGACATGTATACATGACTCATTGTTACCTGTTATCTACATTTCCTTGTTCTTTATTCGGTAAATATATTTAACAGAGTTATCCCACATGATACATCATGTTCAACTGTATGTAATAATATGCATATTCCTAAAAAAATAGCTTTTCTTTTAATCGAATATTTAGCATGTATAGCAACATTGCCTGAGTTTAAGTGTATTCCGAACCGGTGGTAAACTGTATGTACAAATTTAACGTTCATAAATGCCTTACTAGGGCTTAAACTGAATAAATAACCTTTTGATTTTGATTAATCCTTATCAATATCTTGCTGATTTTCAGGCACCATTACCTCCACCATCTTGGACAGGTGTTTACAAAGCAATCGATGAAATATACCATTGTCCACAATTATTGTCACCTGCTCCACAAACACTCCCATTTAGAGCCATTGGTAATGAAGACTGCTTGAAGATCAACGTTTATGTACCGGCTGGAATAAAAAAACCGTTACCAGTCATGGTCTATATTCATGGAGGAGCATTCATTTTCGGAAGTGGAGGAAAACTTGTGTACGCTCCAGATTTCTTATTAAAACACGATGTTATTATAGTCACTTTTAACTACCGACTCGGAGCTCTTGGATTCCTTTGCTTAGGTATAAAAGAAGCTCCAGGGAATGCTGGCTTGAAAGATCAAGTAGCTGCTTTGAGATGGGTTAAAAACAATATTGCTGCATTTGGTGGTGATCCGGATAATGTAACTATTTTTGGTCAAAGCGCCGGTGGAACATCAGTCTCTCTACTGATGGCTAGTGACGTCACTGAGGGGTTATTTAATAAAGTAATAGTTCAGAGTGGATCTAGTATTTCAAACTGGGGTATCAATCAAGATCCAGTTAAAGCAGCCAGGAACGTTGCAAAAGAATTAGGCTACAATATCAAAGATCCTTTAGAGATCTATGAAATATTCTCGAAAATGTCTACTCTTGAACTAACGTCATACTCAGCAAAGTATCCTATAACTCAACTATTTCCCTTGGATTTAATGATACTGCCATGCGTTGAAAAAGAAATGCCTGGTGTTGAAACCTTTTTAACAGATTTGCCATTTAATTTATTAAGCAAACGCTCTAAAAATATATCTGTGATATATGGTTCAACGAATAATGAAGGATTGTTTTTCGTAAATGACGAAGATGAAAAATCACTTGAAGAATGGAATAAGCGTAATTTGGTAACTACGGATTTAAATTTTGAGTCTAAAGAAGTAGAAACAAAAATAGAAAAGAGACTAAGAGAGCACTATTTTGGAAATGAACGCGTAAATGAAAATACGATCATGAATTTATCGAATTACCGAGGAGAATTATATTTCGAAATGCCAGTTATATTTGAACCGGAAATATTATTGCTTAAGAGCAAACTACCGATATATAATTACTATTTCAAATATTCGGGAGGTAGGAATATACTCAAATTGATAAACTATTTCTTCGCTGAAAATGGCGCGTGTCACGGCGATGACATTTTCTATTTATTCAAATCAGTTGTGTGGCCTTTTTGGATTAAAAAAGGAGATCAAAAGATAATTGATTGGATGACTACAATGTGGACCAATTTTGCAAAATATGGGTATGTAACTTAATAATAATGTACGTTGTATTAAGTAAGGATTTTTGATGGATTACAAAATATAGTAGGCGAGGGGTAGTGCAGAATATTGTAGAGCAGAAGTGGTAAGTATCAGGAAAGACCTATCAGCAGTAGATTATGTATGGGTTGATAATGACAATGATGATGATAATTACCTTCAATTGGCGTACAGTGTACCCAATTGATAAGGCGTGTCGTGAATCTTCCTTCGCACAGAAAAGAAAGTATGGCCCCGAAGATTAACTAAAGAATGCTTATAACTTACAATCAACCTTAGATCACTACTATAAGGTTCATAATACACTACAGCCGGGACTAACAGTCCCGTCTCACTTGCAAGTCACGCCCCTCCGCACGGCGCGCTATAACATGGCGGCAGCTGCCGACCAATAGCGGTTTCCCGCGCTTTGAAAATGTATCTTCTGCGCAGGTACATCGGTAAGCAATATCAGTTGGGTACTACTGTACACATATACACACATAACTATAATAAGCATATACTTACTTTTTTCCAGAAATCCTACACCTGATTTCGAAAATAAAGTACCACTTACGTGGATCCCGAGCAGTAAAGAAAAACTCAATTTTCTATATATTGATGAAGAATTCAAAATGGGACCGATGCCAAAGCCGAAGTCTTATCAACTTTGGAAAAATATTTATGATAAATACAGATTAACCAAATTAAACTAAGTTTGTATTTAAATTAAAGTTTTCATTTACCTGACAAAAACTTGAAGACGTAGGTATAGTGATTTTTTTTATATCCAATGAATGTTTGTTAATTTAAAAAAAACTCGAAATTCAAAATCATTTATTCAAATAAACCTTCGCAGGCACTTATGAAAAGTCTGACTCTAATACCGGTTCGGAAGGTTACTGAGAAGAGCCGGCAATAAACTCAGTAATTACTCTTTTCAAAACAAGCTTAGATTCATTACATAATAGTTACATTCTAATCGCACTGACAACAATTGCGTGCCCCGGCGCGGTGCGCAAAACTACAAAGTTGACTGAATCTATATTTAATAAGTAAATAGCAAACTTAAGCAGACCAGCCCCCACAAGCAGCACCTGTTCACAAGTATGACGCGTGTGGCAGCCATCGCCCTCCTCGCCATATTGGAGGGAAGTGAGCGACCCGCGTAATGACACCTCACCATGGTAAGTGATAATGTAGCCGAATGTGGTAAGAATACAAATCCTAGAAGTGTAGCTAACAGTATACACCGTTAGGTGTTAGGCGAATGACGATAGATTTCAACTTGAAGGCAATTAGGCAAGTGGTGACTACAAATTAATCGTGTGTAGGTACAGTAGTACCCAACTAATATGGCTTACCGATGTACCTGCGCAGAAGATACTTTTTGTACATTTTCAGAGCGCGGGAAGCCGCTATTGGTCGCCATGTTAGCGCGCGCCGTGCGGAGGGGCGTGACTTGCGAGTGAGACGGAACTAACAGCTGCAGTGTATTATGAACCTTATAGAGTGATCTAAGGTTGATTGTAAGTTTTAAGCATACTTTCGTTAATCTTCGGGGCCACACTTTCTTTTCTGTGCGAACGAAGATTCACGACGCGCCTTATCAGTTGGGTAATACTGTATATTACATGGGTTTTATAATTAAATACATCCATCACTCTCTAACATCATAAAAATAACAAAGCTCCCACTGATTGATTAGCTAACTATGTAGCAGTTGCAATCAGCTACCATCTTCGAACAGGCAATCGATATAAGCGATAGTTTATTCGATAACTGCGATGGGTAATTTGACATGCGATATCTTTCGAGCTCCGCTGAATCCCTTGTGGCTTTTTGTGGTATATATCTTTGAGTAGCATTGGATTGATTGTGAAAGACTCTTATATTTAAGATATTATCTTATTCTTCTATATACTATATTATATTTTTTTTAAATTTGTCCTTTTTTCACGCAGCAATGAGCTAGTTTATTGGTTAGAAAGTGACACAGCCTTATTTCTTATTCCGTATGGGAAAGTGGTTGAAAATTAACATAATACAATTATATCTAGTTTACAAATAGAAACAAGTCACGGTTTTTGTTTATTCATTTGTGAACCATTCTTCGATTAATACATTTTGATGGACTAAAAAAGGAAATTTCATTTCATTAGCCTTTAACTAGTCACAACGACAATTCTAATATAATATGTACCCGTTTCGTATCTTAAATGTGCCAAAGTAGAGTTTAAAATTTTATAAAATATGATAAAGTGCGCACATGAGAATAAAGTAAAACTAGAGTTTGGTACAAGTTATAAACTTAAAACTAGTTTTCTCAGATTCAGTTGCTGACCGGTTTGTTGATCAGGTTAAAGTGACCGGTAGGAACTAGATTGTTCCTTACAGTGTTTACGGTAAGCTATGTACGTACAGTACTTGCTATCTGACAGTACCTATCCATCACAATCCAAATCAAATCAAAATCAAATCAAACATATTTATTTGTGACAAAAAATAAAGAACACAGTATAAAATAACAAAAATTAATAAATATAGACAGTCACACACCGGTCCTCCAACTCAGCATAATCTTGGCTATATGTGATGTACATATAACCAACGCTGATCTTCCGTTGGGGCCGGCAAGTTAAGACATGGTAGGTAATCTCAACAACTATTGGGTCTGTGAAAGTGAGGCTTTATAAGAACCCACAAAATAATTTACTGTGTCGTGAGTACCGTGTGAAGACAGCAACGATTCCAAAAATATCATACGTATATTTGGTAAATGAACAACCCTTAATTTAAAACTCCATCGCCAAGCACCTATTGATGTGTTTCATCTGTTCCATTTGAGAGCCTGTCGCCTTATAAGCGTTGTTAGGTTAATCGCTGAGCGATTATTTTGTCGCATTCAAAATTCAATACTAAAAACTACAAACCCCATGTGCTACAAAAAGTCTATAATACTATTTTTTGTAGCTATGATTATTGTAGCTACAAAAAGTAGTACGTAGGCGAGGTCCCTTAAGGTCGGCAATGCCACCAATAGACAACGGTGGCTTAATATCAGCCTTCTGGTATACAAAAGAATTCTAGTCATTGAAGTCCCTAAGGCGGTTAACACAATGCCCCGCACCACGCAGCGTAGTGCGTGAATGCGTCTTTTAACGTTCCTTGTAAGTATCTCCGTTTGTATAGAAAAGACGCACAGTCCAACACACAGAAAACGCATCCGCGCGCGTTCATACAGATCACGCGCCTACATGAGTCTCGGCCCGCACCTACGCGCGTAGGTGCGCGGCGAGACGCAAGGTATGGCACACCGAGTCTCGTAGTGCCGTGCGTGATTTTGTATGGAATGAGTCAGAGCCGCCGTGAATCCACAAAACGCAACTACGCACGTGAGTGCGTAAAAAACCCGCACGATGATGCAGATCTGCACTCCCGCAAGTACGCGCGTAGGCGCGTGGCAGTGTCATAATCGCGTAACAGTTATTCTCTTAACACTTGAACCACACTTGATAGTCGGCTCCAAGTTCTCAACTACATTGTCTCTGGTTATGAATATTACACAAGAACACTGCGTCTGCGCTAGTCCGGCAGACACTATCAGCTTGTTCTGTTCCTATCGTATCATATTGTTACTATTGACTTTAAATATAATAGAATCTCTGAGCCCTATTGTTGATGGTCATACGCGAGAGTGTAGTTATGCTGAATTCCGTGGAGGGAGGCGCGTGGCTCTACCGTCAGACAAAAAAAAACATGCGATTTATTATTTTAAGTTCAGCATTATGAATTTTCCGTACACGGATTTTTGCATGGACTATGCCTGACACTAGGATTAACGCGACATCCCATCCTTTATTTTATTAATTACATAAAAAAATATTCTTAAAATAATACTAACATTATTAAGTTAAGCGAAAGGGATTTCTTTAAAATAGTCCCCAAAAAGTGCACACTGCCATCAAAATGCGTAAAAAAATCACACCCCAGAGACCCTACGAATTTGAACAAGACATTCCACAGCGTTATCTTATCCAATGTTTTCATTACGCTCACCCCCGACCCCAGCCGAGGGGTACAATTGCTAAATTTTATAAGTGTTATCATCGATGTATAAAATACTAGATGAACAGGTAATGCTATAAAATGTATAAGGTGCATAACTATTTGATTTACCGTGACTATATCAAAGTTGTATATGCATACATATTATACACTCAGTAAACCTTCTAATTGTAAATCTCGTTTTCATGAAATGACTTACTAGATATACATAAAATCGCAAAGAGATAGTCTAATCATATTTCAGTATTTCGTGTAAACATTTTGTTCTTGAAGAAAATGAGACGACGAATGTGTCACCGTTGATAAGGTTTTTTCTCGATATTATTAAAGCTAGATTAGAACATAGGATAAATTTCCTTCGTAGGCACTCGAAGCAACATAATTTTTCCTCGTTTTTTCACAAAATACGTGTTATTTTGAAAAATATTATAACAGAGAATTGCAACAGGAAGGTCTTCAAATAACGCTCTAGGTTCTGTTAAAATTATGGAAATGTGCATTGTCAATAAATAGTCCTCACCTCAGTCATGATACACATAACCGTTTAAATTTGATTTTTAATAGGTAAATTTCTGGTTTTGTTAACTTAATTATCAGTAAATAAATGTTATTTCTTTTTAACCGACTTCAAAAAAAGGAGGAGGTTCTCAATTCGAATGTATTTTTTTTTTTTTTTTTTTTTTTTTTATGTTTGTTACCTCATAACTCCGTCATTTACTAACCGATTTGGAAAATTCTTTTTTTATTTGAAAGGGTACGCTTCCCGTTTGGTCCCATTGTCATCAGATCAGGATTTGATTACTTCTTAGTGTACTTTGAAGTCGGTTTAAGGTTTTTGTAAAACAGTCCAATTATTGTTCGTAATTTTTTCGTATATCTAGATTTTTATAAATCCATGTTATAAAGCAATAAAATAAAATTTATATTACTTTGTAACAACAAGGTGGCGCTAAAAAGATAACCATGGGACGACTTAGCGGTTGTTTATGACTAACTTCGAACTGCCTATTCATAAGATTGCGGTTGTATCGTCCGCTTATTAAAATTATATTTTGTTAGCGTTCCAGCAAGTTGGCTTTTGAAATATTTTGGTAAAGTTTAATTAAAATTGGTAAATTATATATTTTTTTTATACATCTAAATCGGTAAACAAGCATACCCATAGGCCCTCCTGGTGGTAAGCGGTTACTGTAGCCATATGGCCACTTGCAACAACCGGGGCACCTCGGGGCATCACTCACGCATTACCAACCCTGCCCCCGCCCCCGATGAGCTCTGGTAACCTTACGCGCAGGAACATGACATTAAGTTATTTGGCTACGGTATTATGTAAGGTCACAAATTACAATAATTGATCACATTCATATTATTTTTTATATATGGTCTGATTCTATCAATATGCTAAATTTTAAATATCACAAACAAGTTTTTAATATCATCATAAATAAATTGGTGCAATTGTTTCATGCCACTAAAGCACAAAACAATTAAGTCTAGGTTTTATCCGTTGCTTCAGACAATAATTATGTCTACTTTACAGTTAATTTTATCGCAAATACAGAAATATTTCCAGTGTTTCCGTGCAATCGAATTCAAATGAAACCAAAACGGCAGCCAGCGGTACTATCTCGCGTGTAAAATAATCCGGCTCCACATTTGCCATTCATTGCGCTTTAGATAAAACACAGACATTTTTATTTTTCGTTGTAAAATGGCTGTTTCAACACCAACTGAATTGCAGCTGAAATGAAACCTTCATTCGAGGTGATAAAGCTGAAAGTCGATGGAGCTATTTAAAAAGATTGCAAGACAATTTCTCGATTTTGAAAAGGGTGGTTTTGGTCTTAGGTTATTTTTTCCGCATAGTTGATGTTTTTATGACTTCGTGAATATAAGTGGTTTTTGTATGAATCTAATTTTGTATGTGAGTCCTAATTGCTAACAATTTGTCTTAATTTTATTAGTTACATTAAAATATTAGTTAGTAAAACATATTTTATTCGAGCAGTGAAATTATAAAACTCTTATAAAAATATTTGAACAAATACATTTAAATGAATGACTTTTAAAATTAAGCAGTAAAAAATAACAATCTGTTAGCATCTTAATTTAGATACTATCTGCTTAATAAAAGTTGCACATTTTCCACCCTCCAACAAAACTGCAGAAATACCATTTCAGCGGAGCTCCAAGCAAATTGGACAGTGTATCACTTTAATATGACTTTAGAAACAAAAATAAACATCTCCAGTAAACAAATGCTAGCTAAAACTCAACTGAAATTCTTTTTTAAACCTCCGATCAAAGATATACAAGATAGAGATTACTTTATCTATACGTTTATATTGACTGTATTTTACAACTTGATTATACATCTCACATCAATTATATGAGTCATGACATTTTAAGCCGTAACAAGTACTTTTATAAGACCTCTAAAATTAGAGGAAGTAGGATTGAGATGAGGTTGATTATCGTGCGTTGGAAAAAGGGTACCAACTTACCGCAATACATAGCTACTATTAACCATCACAAACGGTATGGCTATTAAATTATTAATATCAAAACCACCGCTAATTTAAATTATTCGATAGAATGTTTCGGGAAATTGTAGACAAAATACAGTCTCATTCGGTTATTGGTGTTAAGGGCGGTATGTAAGCTAAACGTCATAAACAGGGTTCGCTATTTTAGTGGTTTATGAATGAAAACATGAAAGAAAGAGTATTATATGAACATAAACATAAAATCAAGACACCAATTAATAGATCCGTGTTGGCTCTTTTTTTTTAATTTGCTCCAATAACTAGCAAAAACATTACAAATATTACCAAAATCACAAAAATCGAGGTTTGCCTCTTTAGTGATACCATCAAATTTAGAATCCATTTTGTAAAAATTATATATAACATCGAATCACAAATATATGTACAACAGATCCGTGGGGCCACATTTAAATTTTTTTGTACGAGAATAACGTAATTTATTTATTAATAAGCATCAATTTTGCGACGCCATTTGTCCATACATTTTTCTATGAAATGTCATATGAAGCTTTATATACAAGACGCAATCGCGAAAATATTCAGTTCCCCCCAGTGTCCCAAGGTGACACCACGTCGCTTTTTATTGACACCGGAAATTACGTCATCCATATATCTGTATACATGCGCTTGTCAAAAAGAACATAATAAGTGCATTTTAATTTTTTACATTATTAGAGTTATGAAATACACCATGGACATTTTGATAAATTTATTGTTCTTATGGTAATCGGTATCAATTTCATGATTGGTTGATACGTCCTTAGTCTTTTTGAAAAAGTCCCGTATGCCAAAATATTTTCCTTTTTCTCCCTCTCAGCCATTGATTGCTTATTTTGTTACTTGCCTATAGATAGACTAGTTTTATTAATAAAATATAAATAAGATTCTATTTTTAATCATGCGGCTTTTTAATGAATCGTCGATGCTGAACAGAAGTTTAGGATACGGCCATCGATATAATATATGTATTTTATTAGATTTCACGTTCCGAACAAAAAATCCGTCAAGCTTGATGACAGCGGGGGCGAGGCGAGGCCTGCGCGAAGCGAGTGCGCAGTGGACTGACTGTTGCAGTGCAAGCTGTGTCTAACCAAACTATACAAAAATGTAGCGCCCCAGCCGCTTATAGATTATAGTTTTCGCGCGACCAAAACATCTTAAGAGCCAATGAATTTCATAGCGCCTACGCGTTTCGTTCAACGTGTCGTTCCTATAGAATTTACACCGCAGTCGTGGTATTTAAATGAAGAAATATTTTTTCTGTTGTGATATTATTACCTATTTATTGATTTGAAAAACAAATAAGTTTACTTACTTGACTTTGATTTCTTGTATTATTAATGCCGCTCCGTACGCGCCCACACTGCATGAATGTCGAAGGCACACTAAAGTAAGGTGAACGGAACGCAGTTCAGTTAATTCGAACCGAGTGAATCTTGGGAACACTGTGTATATATAGTAGAATGCTAGTAGAATACAATTATATCGATGGATACGGCCATTTGTAAATAATTCACTGTTTTTATATTATATTCTTTAACTATTCTATAAAGCTATTATTGTTCCTAGATATTTTCTTTGTAGGTTTTATTTTAATAAGCATAACTTAATAAGCCTCTTTGCAAATCTTTACAATTTAAATTCTTATAATTTTTAATTCTCGTCGTCACACTACTACGCCTAAAAGTCATTGTGAGCATTATCCATCGATATCTCGGCACCGGTGCATCATATATAACATTATTTCTAGACTAATATACCAGGTTGTTCAATAAATGTTGTCGTTCGATACGAGAAACACGTTTTTATTATTTGAAATACATTGTATTATGATGATGATGATGATTAGCACTCCTCTTAGCCAGTACAACGACCGACCCATGTCCTATACAACCATTCAAACATCAACCACCATGTAACTAACTTAGTTTATTATGACTGGTACCTGAATAGTTGTATCGGAATAGCCATGAAGAAATCAAGGAGTGCGTGTTATATAGGAGTGACACGCTCTGGGGTGGGAGAGGACGGCCAGCTAACCGCAACCAGCTAACCACAATCGACCGACTGTTCAGCCTATAGATTAGGGATGAGCGTTGATGTATGTTGAGTGCTGGAGTTTTATTGTCTTCTTTCTTATTTAGATTTTTTGTTCCTGGGTTGGATTTTGTTATTTCTTTGTTGTTCATTAGATTAACCTCCTCCTTGCACGGGTATAGCTTTTATGGTTGAGAGGCTCCTTGTCCATTTCAGCTTCGGTATGTGCTTGCATATTTCTTGGTCTTCGTTATTATTCTAGAGTCAAATTGGTTGCCTCAGGCACAAAATTCAGCAAGGTTTTTAGTATAGTAGTCAAAATATTCTATATCATGCGCCGATTGATTTTTAAAGTAAATATCTGTTTTCTGGGTTTGGATTTTGGTGTACTGTAGGGCCGTAACATAGCCATAATATATGGGACTGTATTCTAACAGATGTGTGTTTGAAAACTTAAGTATCTTGGTTAATGGGATGAGAAACATCCAGGATAACATATCTTTTTGTGTTCCCGAAAGTATTTTTTTTGGTTTCCTATCCTGCTGGGTGTATGTAGTTCCGTGATTTTAATCTGATCATGGATGAGCATTTTGTCCTGGTTTAATTAGTGTTCAGCCTCATTGTTTATCAGTTAGTTTATCACAAGCGCTCGAGCTGTACACACTTCAGTGCAATAATTGTTAGACCCGGTTCTGATGCCTATAATTATTTAAGACTATACATGTGTCAAGTGTAGTGAAGTGATTATTTAATTGTAATATTAGGTCTTTGCCTATGAAATTGCCGTTTTGTATGAAAAAATTTAAACGATATTTTTTCATGTATTTTTTATTTGTATTAATCGATGTAATCACCCATGCAATCAATGCATCTTTGCCAACGCAGTGGCAGTTTATTGATGCCCTTCTTAAACAAATCAGCATGACGGGAGGCAACAAATTCTTCAAAGGCATTTTGTACTGCCTCTCGGGTATTTAATTTTTTTCCCGCCAAGAAGTTATCCAAATTCTGGAAAAAGTAGTAGAGTTCGTGGGGCAATCATTTGTTAAGCTTTTTTACCTTGCCAATTTGACGCAAATGGACCAATATTGTTTTGACGCTAACGTCGAAAGCAGCTGCTAATTCAGCCGTCGATTGTGTATCATCAACTTCCACAATCGCCTTTAATTCGTCATTGTCGACCAAAGTCTTCGGACGACCGCGAGGTTCATTTTTCAGGTCGAAATTCCCAGAACGGAAGCGAGCAAACCAATAACAGGTGGTGCGTTGGTTTGTAGTGTTAGCTCCGTAAACGTCGTTGATGTTGCGTGCCGCTTGTGCCGCGTTGCTGCCACGACGGTACTCATATTCCATAATTACTCGGATTTTTAACGTATCCATGATGACGAAAAACATTGAAATGCGATGAAAATGTAACACTAATCAATAAACAAATGACTACTTTTGGAAAAAGAATTCCATTTTTTTTTTTAAATAAAATTAATTTGAAATTAGAATTCTTAGCCAAACAAAAATTATTTTGATTTGAAATGGCCAGTACTGCAGAACGGCAATTTCATAGGTAAAGACCTATTATTACGACAATAAACACATTGGGCCCGTGAGGAGTTTGTTGCGTCGCTTCTTCTCCTCATACAGAGCATTTCCGAAGCGACGGTTTAACATTGTTTTATCCTGCGGAAAGCTGGTGTTTTGAAACCCTGCGGAATAATTGCATATAAAATACTAAAAAATCATCGAACGAGTCATAGTGGGTTGCGGGGGTGCTCCCAGAACTCCCTATCAGTCGACCGAATTTAACAAATGTTCGTTAGCTAATTATGAAGTATCCAGTACTGAATTGGCCATTGCAGGATAAATGGCTATGGCCCACGTTAAATGGCCTGCGTTCGCGTATACTAATAATTAAACAAAGTAAGGGATAGAACCGCT
The DNA here is from genome assembly GCA_951394255.1 of Polyploca ridens. NCBI lineage: Eukaryota > Metazoa > Arthropoda > Insecta > Lepidoptera > Drepanidae > Polyploca > Polyploca ridens. The sequence goes on along the minus strand of OX596250.1, from coordinate 512,434 downwards.
GCATGGCCAATAGTATAATAATCATTGAAAAGGATTTAAATAATAAATAATAATAAATATCCTGGGACATTCCTCACACACGGTCATCTGATCCCAAACTAAGCAGAGCTTGTACTATGGAAACCAGATAACTGATATATTACATATACTACTTTTTCTTTGTAAATACATACTTAATATACATAATTACACCCAGACTCAGGACATACAGACATGTTCATGCACACAAATGCATGTCCTGTGTGGGAATCGAACCCACGACCTGCGGCGCGTAAGGTGAACCTTAACCAACTGCGCCAACTGGCCCGTCATTCTTTCGTTTCGTCGTCATTTCTTGACATACTTAAATTACGTACCGTGACAAATATTATAAACATAATATAGAATGGCTTCTAAATCTTTTAAAAGAGTAATAAAGTCATGAAACGTCTCTGTGCAACCATCTCTTTTAATCTGAAAGCTAGATCCGCACATAAACCATTAAAGTAGATAACCTGAGTCGAAGGTCCTTGATAACATTTGCTAAGGGCCTCGCACTGGCTTAATTAGGCACTGTACTTCATGATATTTATATTGCAAATATATTGAAAATTAGCCTAAAGCATTTGAAGATAATGTAGCTTCCTATTACAATTCAGGTGGCTTCCTATCCGCCTTCGGCGGAATACACACAGATTGCCACTCTTATACACTGTTTTATTTAATTTTAATTTTTAATTTATTTTATTTAATCCTTAAAGCCCCTCGCTATCTCAAGGAACGCTTCGAGTACTACACCTCAACATCACCTTCTTCATAGTCCCATGGAACTTAACTTCCAAACTCCCAGTCACACTTCTCACTCTTATTCCCAATCTTTTACTATCCAAGCTGTACGTCTCTGAAACTCTCTCCCTCAGACTATAAGACGGGCCTCAACGTTAGACTCTTTTAAATCTCTTGTTATTTCACGCTATCACACGCTATAAACTTCCTCATTTCCTGCCTTTCTTTCTATTTTTCTAAAGCTGTTATTTTCACGTTATGAAAGTGTATTCTTATGTGTTAAACCTTCCATATTCTCATATATCCTGTTACCCAAAGGTTGTCTAAAAGAAATCGCTTAAGCGATAAGAACGCTTATTTTGTATCACTTCTTCTTTTTTGTATTGTTTCGTCTTCTACTATATGGTGTACAAATAAAGCATATTTATCTTATCTTATTAGTGAAAGAATGTTCAGAATCGGATTAGTAATTTCAAAGCCTTGTACATGCAAGTTACAAACTTTACCTTTTTATATGATACTAGTTGTCCCCGTGGATTCACCCGCGTTCCCTTGATAAAAGTAGCCTATACCCTTCTCTATACCATAGGTATCTGATTGCCAAATCTCAATGCAATGGGTTCAGTAGTTTAGGCGTGAAAGCATAACAAACAAATGGGCCAGTTGGTGCAGTTGATTATGATTCCACCTATAGCGGTGCAGGTCGTGGGTTTGATTCCCACCCAGGATATGCATTTGTGTGCATGAACATGTATGTATGTCCTGAGTCTGGGTGTAATTATGTATTTACAAACAAAAAGGTTTCCATAGTACAAGCTCAGCTTAGTTTGGGATCAGATGACCGTGTGTGAGGAATGTCCCAGGATGTTTATTTTATTTAATTATTATTTATTACTAAACTTATTACTATTTATTATTATTGCTTATTAAACAAACAGAGTTACTATGGATTAGTACCTACTTCTTCAAAAAACGTTAACGTAAGTACCCCCAAAGTACTAATATAAGGCATAGCACTGAATTTCCTTTGCTTATAAGTAGTGAATCCATTCTGCATAATAATTATGTAAACTTTGGTTGCGCTTATTTAAATAAGCCACTAGAAAAGGTATTTAAATAGAAAATTAAATATAATGTTACTTAATAATATTGGAATTTTATCGGCTGGTACCACGTTATGCGGTACGTACCTAACTTGACGCAACGTCATGTTTGGATCTGATCCATGTGTGCGTGCCTGTAACACAACTGCAAAGTAACAAATGAATGCTGGTTTTCGCGCGCGATCTAGCCTACATACTACCCTTAAGGAAAGCCGATCAAAATAATTATATCAAGTTTGAATGAGATTGAAATATTTGAATTTCAATACCAGTGACAAAAAAATGCGCATTCTATATTTGTAACCTAGGTTAAGTTTCTATTTTTATTCGATACTCCGCTTAGCTTTAATTAAAAATGGAACTCTGATAGCACGAATCGGACTCGCTTTTAGTGGATTTTAGGTTATATAATTTCATGATTCTCGATTTTAATAGTAGAGATGAGGATATAATTTGAATATCATTAACGTTTTATATTCATTATTTTCATAAATAATTAAATTAATTGATCTAAATGTATTACGAACCTGTGGCGGTGGTAGAATCAAAAATAACGTCCATACGAGGGCCTAGTTTGAATAAATGAAGTTTCAGATTGAGTTTCCATACATAAGTATTAATGTGGATGAAATATTTTATCCAAACTACGTATGTTCAATATTTAGACACACACTATCTATAAAATATCAACTATAGATTATCTCTTATAGGAAGATAAGATAGCTGTGACAGGTGGAAAATAAACAGACAATGGCCCTGATTCTGTTGTTCACAACTAAACTAATTTTAATGTCACTATGTCTCTTTCTAACAAAGAACATAAGAAAAGGATGTAAGAAATTTAGTTCTGTCAAATTAGTCCAATGCTTGTTTTCAATATAAATTTAGTCGCCATCTATCGCGGTCACACCTAAATACACGCAAAATAAGACGGCAAAGATTAATTTGACAACTTAAAATATGTTCTATCCTTTTTCAATCATGTTCGTAAGAAAGAGATGAGATGTGACTAAAATTAGTTTAGTGCGATTTACAACAGAATCGGCACCATTATCCGTTTAATAATAATTCGTTGAACATTTTTGCTTAAAATTGGGATCCATATAATAAATAAAGAGAATCTCATTATGACCCTTCGTAATACTGTAAGCATTTTCTTAGCATCAATCACAGGCGACAGATGTAAATCCTACTTAGCATTTCATTAGCAAACTCATATTTTTCCGTCTGGTAACACTCAGGTGTTCCAAGATCCATGTAATCAAGGTGGCCGATGAGAAATGGCTCCTCCTGAACTCGACTCAATTCTATCGGAAATTGGTTTCGTTTGAAACTTTAAGTTGTTGTAATTTGTCATTGAGACGATATTTTTTGCTTCGTTTTCTGTTTTAAGGCGATTTTATTCAAAGTCAAAGCCATTTATTCAATTTAGGCCCCAGAAGGGCACTTATGAAGGTCACATTTACCGAAGTTACCACCGGTTCATAACTCGGCCTTCAACTGAGAAGACTCCGGCAAGAAACACAGCAAGGTTACATTTTTTTTATATTTTTTGGACAATCTGACTATGTTTGGCTTTTTTTCCAAATAATGAACAATAAAAAAGATATTGGCTGGTCCTGATTTGTGAAACCTTGTATAGGCCTGTGTTTGACCACAATCTCACCATGGTAAGTGATGAGCTGGTACGCACACAAAGCCTGGTAGGAACTGGCTCTCAAGTGTAGACACACCGATAGGTGTTTGGCGACAGATTTTCAACTTGAGAGTGGTAGCCAGCCAGATGGGTAACAAAGTATCCAATCACCGTGCTATAGTTTCCTCACGATGTTTTCCTTCACCGAAAACTCAAGCTCATTGTATGATTCGAATCCGAGACCTTCGTCTCAGTATCCGACGTCACTACCATTGTAAATAGAATGTGTAACATAAAAATGCAACCTTCCGAACCGGTATTAGAGTATTAGAGTCAGACTTTTCATAAGTGCCTGCGAAGGTCTATTTGAATAAATGATTTTGAATTTGAATTTGAATTTGAAAGGTAAAATTATTATTTCAGAGAATAGGTATACGGCTTCTTCTAGGTTATGAAAACTAAAGCTACCCTTATGCGTTATTTTATAGACAAGGAATAAGAGCTGGAAACCCGACAGTTTCTGAGAAAACAACTCCAAACTTTACAGCACAAATTTTCATGTTTGCTCCTTTATTTGTCTTCTGCATCAGATATACCTTGAGGTTAAAATATCATTGCCTTGAGGCTTACATCAATAGATATTGTAAATAAATATCCTGGAACATTCCTCACACATGGTTATTTGATCCCAAAATAAGCAGAGACTTGGACTACTCTACTATGGATACCAGATGGAACCGATATATACTACTTTTCATTCTTTTTTTATACTACTTAGTTAGCAAACAAGCATACGGCCTGCCTGATGGTAAGCGGTTACCGCAGCCTATGGACGCTTGCATCACCAAGGGTGTTACTCGCGCGTTGCCGACCTTGCAGAAATCTCTTTACATCCTTTTTGAAGAACCCCTAAAATAGTTAGTATACATAATTACACACAGACTCAGGACATAACATTAACATAACATAAACATAACATAAACATAACATAAACATGACATAAACATAACAAAAAACATAACATAAACGTAACATAAACATAACATAAACATAACATAAACATAATATAAACATAACATAAACATAACATAAACATAAATATACTTTATTTGTACACCACAAAAACAGTTCACAAAAAGACATACAGACATGTTCATGCACACAAATGCATTTCTTGTGTGGGAATGGACCCCACGACCTTCGGCGCGATAGGTGGAGTCTTAACCAACTGCGCTAACTGGCCCGTCATATAACAAATACTTCTCAAACTAAATATACTAAAACCGAATTTACAAAGCTCTTCATCTGCGCTAAGGATTTCTATAATTACCGAATTCGCGGGAATATGTAATTTAGGAAATTATGGCAATGTAACCCCGTTCATTACTTAACCGACATTACACGCTTCCTGACGTAAAGCCAAGGCTTATGTAAATTATATTGTCATCTTCAAGAATAGGCATTAAGATCTGACGTGTACCTGCGGTGACGCAAGTTGGATGAGCAACTTTATGAAAAAGAGAAAGAAAGCTTGAATCTCGTACTTTTGCCGGTTTTGGTAATATTTTTTCTTTGAACAAAACATAAAGTATTTTTTTTACTAGAAGATTACGTTTTACTACAGTTTCAGCATGGATGGTGACAATATAGCCTAAATAGGAATTTAATTTGGGATATTATTAATTGCACGTCTGTTTAAAAATTACGCAAACTTAAGACTCTCCTCCAATTTACTTATTGCTCCTCTAATTTACTTATACTACAGAAAAATTACTATTGTACAATTAAATTACCTATTCATCAAAACATGTTCTATCATTCAGAACTGACTCGGGGCATTCCAAATACAGTTGGTTATGTTAGGTTAGAACTGTTAGGCTCAGTTAGGATCATTTAGTTCAAACAGTTTTGCATAAACCATAAAACTGATACTCAATTTGATTTATTTAGTGTGCAATTCAGTATTTTTGGTTTCACTAGTTTTGATTTGTTGTGTTGGAATAGAGAGAATTAATAGATACATGCCATTTAATTTCAGCCCCCCTAGATAAGATGGTTGACGACAATCGTTATCGTTAGTAAACGATCAACCTTTGTAGGTATGCGATTGACATAAGAGATTGTTAAAAATCACGTGATATCTCGATTTGAATGTCAATCCTATACAAAGGTTGATCGTTTACTAACGATGACGATATACTGGCCCTGGTGATGCTATGGAATTACACCGGTATGTCCTTAGCGACCAATTTTCAACTACAGTGCGGAAAGCAGTGAGGTGGCCCCTACGAAATACTCTACCAATACGACCACCTTCCATTAAATCATAATAAAATACAATTGCTGGTATTTTTTTTTTTTAGCGGGCGGGGAGCTTTTTCCGCCAACGCGTCAGCTTGGCTATCCAAAGAGGAAACGCTGCCAGCCTTCTGGAAACCCTGCCGTTAATCGGAAGCAGCGGCAGGCTTGAGGAAATTTTCTATATATCGATTGTATTTTGTACATATTTGTTGTAAATAAAGCTTAATTATCCGATTACTGGTATTAAAACATATTCAAAACATTACATTGACTCTAACCAATAATTCATTCCTTATCAAATGTTTGCGCTGGGCTTAAAACAGAACTCAAAATGGCTGTATACGTCCTAAAACGTAATTATCCGGCAGTTACGCGAGGCCCGTATAATCTAACATAAGCTGGGGATGAGTTTGCTTTGGAATTTAGCCGTATTATCAATTTATTGTTAACGTTTGTTATCGTGTTGTTATTGTTGTTTCGGTAAATCTTGTGTTTTGAACTTTATCCCGGTCTTTGTAACGATATTTGCTTGGAATTGGTTCGCGGTGGTGCTATACAGTACCTACATAATATAAGGGGTGGAGATGACATTATTTTGAACTTTGTGTGTATTCTGTCTCAGAAATTTAAATACATTGTAAAAGAGACTTTTTTCGTAATGACTTTGTTTGCTAGATTTTACCTTCTTTCCAGGGGAAATCTAGGGTTAATTTCCAGGTACAAAGAGCCAACTGAATGATTCAGTTGCTAAAAGTAACAACTTAGTACTGAGATATTACCACAGATATTCATCTAAATAGATGACGCGAGTGTATGTACTTCGCGTGCAAAATCTGTGCAAAAATGGGGCACATTGAAATTGTTTCGTGATAACAGGGAACTCGCATAAGGATGCATGTCCACCAGAGAAGTGTAGCTAGAAATATGTTTAGCTGAAAAATAGAATAGCTTCATTTTTACGTTAAAAATCTAATGCCAGTCTAACTAAATCAATCTTGTGACATTATGGTAAGTATAAAAAAAGTTACACGCTTGGTTTTCATACGGATGGAGGGACTTGCGTTATCTATTTAGATTTATGTCTGTGGATATTACTTAAAAACCGTACAAAAGTAGGTAAATATAGTTTATTTATATTTTCGATGATTTCTTACTCTCCAAATGCAAATTAATCAATTACCTAAACTTAAACAACATTCCAAACCCTAAATAACACGTCTGTCGAACGTGTAAAATTACGAGTATATACTTGGTTCAGAGTATTCCCGACTCGTCTAATTAGTAAGCGCTCGAAATTATAACGAGTTCCCGTGAATAATTATGAAAGGCAACCGGGATGCTAGAAAAGTGAGGGTAGTCGCTCGTGACGCAACATCAAAAGGCAAGCAATAAAGCGGCCGCAAACACGTGGTTGCATGAGCCAGCTTTACATTTCCTCACGTGTTTTAAATAAAAGGATTACAAACTAGGTGCTAGGAAAAAGATGACAAAAGATTTCTGATAACGTGGTTTCTTTTCATGAAGATGGGAGATTGTTTAGGGCTTGTTCGATTTTGATAATGTTAGTGGGTGTAAGTATCTTTTAAATATGTTTTCAGGATTATAGTGTTGTTCACATCACTATCAATAGTATTTCGAGACATGATGTTAATGATATTTTTAGCTAGTGTACCACCTAAGATTACTAAACAGACACGTAAAGAATTTTGATTCTTTACGTGTCTGTTTTAGTAAAAGTCATTATTATATATACAGTAGAGACAATAAGCAATTGCAGTACCGTATTTGCCTATTAACTGCATTAAGCTTTTAACACATGTCTAATTCAAGTAAATGTACCCCAAACCCCCAGGTTTACCCTTCCAATGCTCACAAATAAAGCGATGCTTTATGAAAATATCCTTAAAGTTTATTTTAGTTTGCACCAATCGTTCAGATGGGATTGTTTCAAAGTTTTTCAGCAGAGAGCTGGAGTGTCGGTACAGGCGCGAAGTTAGGTCGTCTCATTTATTATTGAGAGGATTACCTAGTGGAGTTAACGGAGTTTCGCCTCAAGTGAAAGGTTTTACTACGATAGTCTGGAGTCCGTTTCCAAAGAAACTTGCAACAGTTTTTAGTTTATTTGCAAGCCTTTATGCTTTAAGTTCTTCAATTATGGTGATAATAGTAATTTTGGTTATAATCGGCGTTTGGGAGTTGCAATAGTCGTTTCAAAATAATGACTTGTGTTTGATTTAAAGTACGCTGTGGAGTGAGCTAACCGCCGAAGTTTAGTAAAGAAGGGGGGACGAAGGGGGGACGAAGGGGGGACGAAGGGGATAAAGCATGGGATGAGATTTTTGCCGGGTCATCAACACGCGAGTTAGCTCCTAGAGTTGCAAGCATCAGTAGGCTTCGGTAACTGCTTATAATCAGGCGAACCGATTGCTTAAAAAAACAATTTGAAAAGCGTTGTGTATCTATATATATAAAATTCAAAGTCCTGACTGACTGACTGACTGATATATCAACGTACAACCTAAACCGCTGGTCCTAGAGACATGAAATTTAGAGGGTATATTCCTTGTGAAGAGTAGATATACACTAAGAAAGGGTTGTTCGAAATTCCACCCCTAAGGGGGTAAAATAGGGGATGAAAGTTTGTATGAAAGTCCGTCAGTTTCGAAGTTTGGATCTTAAAATTTTGTGTTTAGGCTGAAGATTGAAAATTAATTTATACGTGTCTAAGCGTTTTTAATAATTCCACTCTCAAAGCGGGATGAAGTTGTTTTGTTTACTTTTAGGTATTGTTGTAGAAAAATATGTAATTTGTTTCCTGTAGGCCACGCGGGCGAAGCCGTGAGCAGAAGCTAGTCCTAAGATACAATGCCTTTTAATATTTTGTTGAATAGCAGAGAACAAACTCTGTCCTTCTCATTACGAAACTGGTTCATTATAATTGGAGTAGTTAGCGACATATTTGTGCGTACGGAGTCTCGCAATGAATTCTCAATGAGGAGCAAGGGAGGGTAGAATTACGCGCTGGAAACAGACAGATATATATAGACTTTGGTTATATAACTGCTTATACAATATTTCCAGTAAGGTTATGATCGTTTTTAATACATAATTAGTATGGATTTAATGCTTTTTCAATGAGATTTTGGTAATTATTATTGAGCTTGGGTTGTCTTTGCTTATTTTCAAGACAATTTGTGATGCTTTAATATTTTTATGGTTGCCCATAAAGGTCCATGACGAAGCCGAATATGGTATGGTTCTCTAGATGAAGCTTATTCACTCTGGCCTTGAAAGCAAAAGTAAGGAAACGTTATAGAAATGTAGTTGATTCAGAAACTATTGTTATAAAACCTTTACACATCGCAGAAATGCAATATCACACTGAGTCTCCCAAACTTGTCAAGAAAACACGACGTGGTCCAGTTACTATGTACATAGAACGGAACACTGTCCTCATATGGCCACACACTCAAAACTCTCGTAAACTTGGAACGTAAAATTCCGAGACCGACCGAGATGAATAATTCCTTACATATTTGATGTTTACACAAAAACGTGGAATGGTATATCTGTCAGCAGTTTGACAAACACAGGCTCAGGTGTCGTAAGGACGTTCCAATCATGAAATGGAAATTACGCGCTTTCTCTCACTCTGCCTCTTATTGTGCCATTGAGATCTCATTATTGTCACAGTGTAGATGAATATACTGGTATCTTTTTGTACACTGGTTTTGTTTTTATTTTTCATTAGGAGCGTTTGTCATCTGTGGTCCTGTCATTTGAATCCTCGCTTGGTTATGTTATATTGTAGAACTAGCTTTTTGCCCGCGGCTTCGCTCGCGTAGTCTATAAGATCTTTACATTCGTGTTATCAACGATATATTGTTCGTGAAGATTGTTGATGTTGTTGTTGTCAAAATACTCGTATATTCTTGTGGACTTCGGTGGACGGTACCGACCGTATGAGGGTATTTAGGGGATAAGGACGTGGCAAGACATCTTAGGATTCCCCAAAATTTTCCTTGTAAGAGAATCGGGTAGGTACCCGGTATTTGGCTGCAAGCTTTCTTTTTCAAGAGAAGTAAGGCATATCGGGTTCTCTCGTTCAAAATGTGGAGCAGTCCAAGTGACGGAGTACCTGTACCTTACAGAAGATTGCAGCCAAATAAGATTACTTTGTGTTGTTGTATTCCTGAGGTGAGAAGTGTTGCCAGAGCTCCATAAGGAAACAAAGTTTCTCCTCAGGCTAAGGGCTCTAAACCACTTGTGAGCTCGGGATCGTTGAGAATTCTAATGGCACGTCGCTGAACTGAGTCTAGAGGCCCAGGCTGGTATCAAGGTGCTCCCGTCCACAGATGACAGCAGCACTCCATATGGGGTCGGACTTGCGGCTTATAATGTTGCAGTCTTTGCCCCGATGAGAAGTAAGCTTCGCTCTATTAAGCACTCCGTGTTTTTTGGATACCAATTCGACTTTGTCTTCTAGATGACTTCGGAACAGAACGTCGCTAGAGATATCAACGCCAAGGATCCCTTAGCTTTTTATGATGTCGAGGGAAGTGTTCTGGAATTATGGAGCTACAGCAAATGAAGAGCGAGTGAATGGAAGTAAGAGAGATAGCTACTGCATGGGAAAGTACCTCCACCTTACAGAATACTGCAGCTAAATAACTTAATGTTGTGATCGTGCGCGTCAGTGAGGTTACCAAAGCTCGTTGGGGAGGAGGAAAGGTTTGTAACGCGTGATGCAAGCGTCCATATGGCTACGGTAACCGCTTACCATCAGGCGGACCGTGTGCTAGTATACCGACTTCATCGCATAAAAAAAGTGAAGTGAGGGTCGGCAACGCGTGATTGATACGCAGGGTGGTGCAAGCATCTATAGGCTACTATCAGACTGGCAGATTGCATATTTGCCACTTAAAGAAAAATTGTATCTTATCTGCATCTAGGCACACCTATTTACTTATGTGCCGCATCAATGCCAGTATGGTACTTTTATTGATCAGCTTGGCCACCACATGCTATTGTGCGTAAGAAGCGCAGGCACGCCACTCCAACCGATCATAATGACATCATTCATAGGGCTCTTGCCAGTGCCCACATGTCAGCTATTCGTGAATCGAGTGGCTTGATGCGGGACGACGCCGACGGTAATAAGCCTGATGGAATAACATTAATGTCCTAGAGGAAAGGACAGCCTTTAATATGGGATGTAATTTGTGTCGATACTCACGCACCGTTACACCGCTAAGAGACTGACAAAATAGCTGCAGTGAAGCTGACTGTGCTTAAAATCTAAAGCAGCGCAAATGTAATCAATCACCTGAATTGATGGAGGCTACATATTTTGCTCAGGAGGTCAGAAGATCATCGTATTTAACGCGATTTTTCGAAGTATCTGATTACCTCATGCTTCGCGTGGCCAGAGGGCTGGCGAATACCTTGCCAGTATATTAGCATCACCATACAGCGCCGGCAACGCTTTAGGCTTACTACAGGCAGCTGGTAGCGATTCAATAGCTGATCCACTACCAACTGATAGTAGATCAGCTCTTCTCTTTGTAAACGGCTGTTCACTTCTTTTTATTTGTGTTCTGTTTGTTTTCTATTTTGTTTATCGAGGAATTACATATTTTTAAAATGTATGGTCTGATCATGATACAATTTTTCTTCACGAACATTTTAGCGTTGATTACACGAATGTAAAAATCTTATATACTACGCGAGCGAAGCGCCTAAGCCATTTCTGAGGAATCGGTGAATATTATTTTTAATAGTTTCGCCTTAATAAAGATTCATCTCCAATGAGTACCCTTTTCGACGGTTTATTGAATCAAGGGCTCAGCGGATCCATCCCAGAGATGGCAGCAGTACTCTATGTATGACCGAACTTTATAAAGTATATAAAGTTAGCTAGTATAGCTTTATAAAGTTGTAGAAACTGTTCAGGCATGAAGTACCGCTTAATCTTAGACAGGTTCCCAGCTATCTAACAGCTGTTTATGCCTTCGACTCAATAGAACAGTCCAAGTTTATTTTGGCTGATATTAAGAAAGCGTAATAAATACCGTGGTGTAATAATAACATTGATAAGTTATAATAATAATTATATTTAAATGTTTGTTAGCCAAGATATATTTTTAACCGCGAGCCAACTGATATCACTTGGCTCGCGGTTAAAAATATAATAATGACATCAATTGTTATAATAGGATGCGCGTCACTAGCGAGAACCAACGGGTTAAAAAAAATATTACTTTTGAGTTTACATTTAAGTAAAATTCTGTTTTGTGCATTGCTTTATTCTTTCCACGAAATTTCTTGGAAAAAATTAATTAATATTACTGCATAAATTGAATACCTAATGACTTGTTCTTACGAAATGCCATCAATATCCAAAAGGTCCAGAAAATTTTAATAAAAAAAAAACAACTTTATATTATAATATTATAGAAAGCTATTTACATTGTTTTCACGCTGAACAACCAGCAACTTATTTAACAAATCAGTTGGGATGACGAAACAAATCCAACGATTCCTATTTTCGCTTCACAATTGTTTGTTTGTAGTATTCAGTTGTTTTTGCGTTGCGTCGCGGCTGATTGACGAGTGTGACAAGTTGCGATTGCTCTGTCGTTCCAGTTGTTACCATTCTTTTTTAGCGATTTGTTTTCGTGTGGCGATGACGTGTCTTGTCTATTAGGTTCTTGTTTCTATAAAAGTTTGACTTACAAGTTGCTGAAGTTTCAGGGTTTTAGTAACATAAAGGTTCGGCAATTAGGATTCTCACGTTGAAAATCTGGAAAGTACCTCGAACTTACAGAAGATAGCAGCCAAATAACACAACTTTTTGTCGTGTTGTTTCTGAGGTTAGTAAGGGTGCCAGAGCTCCATGAGAAGGTGCATTGGCAGTGTGTGGAGGTGGTGTAGTAGTTATTTTATTCATTGCTGAGTTTCTTGGATGTTCTTCTCAACTGAAGACCGATTTCCTAACTGTTGGTAACTTCAGTAGCTTTGACCTTCAGAAGTGCCCTGTTAGGGCCTTAATTGAATAAACGGCTTTGACTTTGAATGGTACTGCTCTATGTGCCTTCCTCTGCCAGAACAGCGACTCGCCACCCCTGTTCAAGCCCCTATTGGTTGGAAAAAAATTGCAGATTTGGCTTAGCGCGAGTATCGTAGAGCGATATCCTTGGTGTTACAATCGTCTTTAGCGTAAGGCTTGTTAACCCCTTATTATCAGATGGACCTTATTCTTGTTTGCATAAATACACCATACAATTTCTATGGATGCTATTGGTCATTTTAAATCTAGTTTGTAAATTCTATAAAGCCATCTAAATAGAAAAATAAATCACCATTGAAATAAGAAATAAATGTATCTCCTTTAATATCAGGAGACATGAGCGACTAGCATTCTTCCCCGGCTCCGCTTGATATCTTGCAGACATCCTTTACGCTTCGTGGAACTGAAAATGTCTGAAAAACAACGATATGGCCACGATACGGCCCGCTTTTGTAGAAGCTTCCTTTGTCTCAAACAAGATACTTATCAGCCATTTACTCGTTTACCTGCCCGTCTCTGAGTCTTTTTTTTAATAAGCTGTCTTCTTTAATATTTTTATCTGGAACTAGACATCTGATATTTTGCTTTTAGAGTTCCTCACGGAGTTTGTGTGAAGAGTTTAAAATAAATCTTATACTGTCCTTGTAAAATCGGTTTTGACAATAATATGATTTTCTTTTTATTCACATAACCTATTATAACCTTAATAGGTATATTTATTTGTAATTTGCAATAAGTTTGGGTCAGCAGTATTTAAAACGTTTCCAAATTTCAAATCAATAGCAGTAGTTGCTGAAATATACCACTGTGACAGACGGACTGACGGACGGAGTGGCACCATAAGGATTCCTTTTTTACCATTTGGTTTCGGAACCCTAAAAATATACCGAGTGCCTATATTATTATTATAATCCTTAGACCAACAAAGAGTGTGTCAAGAAACACAGCATAAACTCAATCGCTATTCCCATCTCCTTCTTAGCGTATAATAGGCTAATTGAGCGAGCAGGATGGGGCATGTCGTTACGGTGTTTAGGCCTATTGCTATTATTGGGCTCTCGACCGCTCTAGAGAGGAGAGCCCTTTGCTGAAGGGCCTCTACCGTCAACGATCTTCATTGTTGGAGTTACAAGACCTATTACGATTTAATCGGTATTGTTTATTTTTTTAAGTGCTGGGAAAGATTTTAAAATATCCATAACTATTAAATTATTTACAAATGCATTATTTAACTTTTTACTGCTGAGTCTACACATAGACATACATCAGCAGCAAGTAGTTGTTAACTTTCTACTAATATTATGAATGAAAACATTACATTTACTTCAAATTAGGGAACAGTGCAAATTTAATAGAAATCGGTTCAGTATATTTTCAAGATATGGACCAATACGTGTGACGGCCTGGCTTATTGATACGAGCTACGGGTGTGGTGTCAAAGGGAAAACATCTCAAAAAATTGGTCCAATTCTAGTACTACATAATAAGAAAAAGGAAAAGTACGAAATAAAAGAGTAATTAAAAATAAACTACTAAATATTTTAATGGAATACGTTCACTTTCGCTGACTTCAAGTTAGTGTCATTAGAGTTATTTCATACTTTTACTGCATTTTGGGGTCGTTTATTTTTAAATTACTTTTTTATTCTTTCATAATTATCATACCCAGACTCCAAATAGACGGACATGTTCTAGGTTAATAATCAACAACACACGTTCAAAAATGTCGGCGTATAGTAAACACATGATGAGGTGTAATTAATTAATGAGCCCCAGCTAGGGGTGTAATGCGAAACGCAACTTGCGACTTGGCCGCGAATCAGTCATCGCGAGTAAGCATTATGCTACTTATTTTGATACAGGTCATATTAGGCTACTCTACCAATGGAAATTAAAAAAAATACTAGTACTATTACCATGAGAGGACTCCTTCATACATTACATGTGTGCACTACACTAGGCTTTATATTTCTTTGCATTTTACCTATGTATTCGATATTAATTTATACTGGTAACACATGCTGTTTCTGTGAAAAATGCTTTGATACACTGAAATACAGACAGTATTTCAGTGTATCAAAGCATTTTTAAATAAGAAAATAAAACTATCCCTATAAGGGCTCTGTTTTTTACAAGCTTTTATTTAGTTTCGTCTGTCCCGTTGTCTGTAATGGAATTTTGCAAGTTAAATTTGACCCACTTTCCGGTTTCTGATTGAGCTGAAATTTTGCACGAATATGCAAATCGCGTGACAATGTAATATTATGATGACGTGGAGCTGATTTGATGATGAAGCTGGAAGGTGGCCATAGGAACTCCGCAATAAAACCACATAGCCCCATCGAGTTTGGGCCTGTTTAATTCGTCTTGATCGTGATATAAAAATATTGTTTTAAAAATGATTTTTTTAACAAAAACTTGTTAAAGAGTATAAATCGTTTACATTTAAACATACATTACAAAATAATAATCTGTAATAACAATAATGACGAGTCAAGCACAGTCTCCCAATACGTACCACCTCAAGCACCCTTAATCACTATTTAATTATGCGGAACTCTTGGCACTCCGAAAGAGGCAAAGTTGCCGATTACTTCATGTTTTTGTTATTAATCCCCCGCCCTGATCTCTCTTCACCCCGCTTTAATAATGGATTATCTTTTTTACTGTTTGTATTTCCAATAATAGCTGTTAGTCAGACATACTCGAAAATGGTTTTTTTTATTTATACAAAGCCTGACTCTCAAGTAAAACTGGCGGTGCTTAGCAACGATTTCATTTTATCAAATACTAGTGATCCGCTCCGGCTTCGCACGGCTGCAATGTAGGTAATGTGGTGTCATTCCACGCGCGCCGCCCTACCCACTGCCCGGGCACTGTATCGCGAATACTGTTTTTCTGGTACCTTATCTTCCAAAATATAAATGATAATGATTTGCTGTAAAAAGCAAACTTTATCTACATTAAATGCCCGATGTAACGAACTTATTTAATTAGATAAGGATTAATATTATATCGGTCAAAATTTATTACTTATCTATACTGATGCACCGTTCGCGTACAGATTGACTTTAAAAGGAATTTCAATGGCCATCTGGGCAGAAGATAATTAAATTTCAATAAAGTAAAGTAAAGAGGTAATTCTACTGATGATATTGAATAATCAAATACATAAAGAATAAGCAAATAATCATGGAGTAATCGTTAATAGGTTGTTTTTTTCCAAAAACCAGTTTACCTGATGATTTTATTAAAATCACTGAGTGTTGCTGAAGCTGCAGACATTAGAAAAGGCTTATGTACAATAAAAAAAACATCTATGTCGTCGTATTGAATATTATAAAATGCTCCTACTCTAGCATTAAGGCGATAAGATCCCATCTAGAATTCGCAATAAAAAACCAACAAATTGCACGTAAAATAATACTGTGAGCTTTGCCCGCTTTGCTCGCATCCCGGCGGAATTTATTCTGATGCCCCCTTAAATCCTTATTTATTTGATAACGTTATAATTCTTTCGCGGCCTTCTCGATGAGCGTTTTCTCACGACCTTATTATAGCAACTGTTTTTGTATTATTATTAGTGTATGTTTAATGTGTGTCTTGTCTGTGTTTTGAGAGTCCAAAAGCTTTTATTCTCCAATATACAGGGTTATTGGTAAAACAATAACAACCTCTGAGGACTATATTACTAACATCATATAGGATATATAGGATATATTTTGGATAGTGTGCTACAGTATTGTTCAATCTAATTCCTCCATCCCCATTTCTCCATCGAAACACAAGACGCCGGGAGAATTTCCACTCATACGTTGTCGACATCTCGCGTACCCGGACACAACGTTTCGCTTCATCGTTTCTTATACGAACAGCAAAGGAGTGGAACTCTCTTCCGGGGACTGTGTTTCCCGACACCTATAACCTAGATGTATTCAAGGCCAGAGTGAATAGGCTTTTTCTGGGTAAGCGTGCTACATCCTCGGCCTCATCATAACTCCTCATGGGGTCAGTCGAAGGTCAAACGCAAGCCCATTTAACATAAAAAAAAATCATATACAACAACTTTTGTTCTATGACATTTAATAATTCATCAGATTTTAAATCATCTATTCTGCCATTTTTTTCTTTTTTTGTACCACTAAGGTAGCAGACGTGCCTATCGCCCGCTACCCTATGGACACTTGCAACTTGCAACACCCGCGGGTATCAGTCGCGCATTGCTGACCCTTCAGAAATCTCTTCACACACTTTTAAGAAAAGTATTTTAATATTTTATGTTCAACGCTCTAACTAAATGTTAGTAACTCTAGGCTTGGCAAAAGTCTAAGTGACAGTGCACGGGAGGTGTAGGTACAATAAAATACAGTATTAGATACAGTAATATCTTAAGTTTCGTTTTGGTAAATGTATTAAGTTTTGTAAAAAGACATGGAAAAAAAGATATTGTTCATTATAATAAGTCGTGCAAGATTATTAGTATTCTACCAATAACTCTAAGCTGTATCTACATATGAGTTACTCTATGACTGTTATAACATGATTTTACTATTTCTATAAAATACTAGTTTAGCACCTTTCCCGGGATAAACAATATTTTATGTGTTAATCCGGACGTGAAAGTGTAACAAATATCCATACATCCATCCTCAAATACACTTTTGTTTATAATATTAGTAGGAATAAGGTTACCATTAATTATTTGGTTTGACTTTATGACAAACAAAGTATAGGTACTTATCAAAGCAGTATAAAAATGCCTTCAAAAATAATTTATATAAATTATTCGCCCAAAACTTTACATCTACGTTACATTTGGGGGCTTAAAAACACAATACAACAACCACCCCCAAAAGTTGCGCTATACAAGTGTTCCATGTTATCACATCGTAAAACAAAAGTAATGACCGCGCTGCGTGGCGCGCTGTATTTGCGTACAACTTAGCGAATATATCTCTGTGATGTGTGCTTATATTTCATCACTATCTGTGATGAATTGTTGGCCAATGCGACAAATGTTTGGACCAACTTTTTCTGGAGTTTGACGATGAGCAAACATGCAATCATTTTGAAGAATTTGTTATTGTAATGTCTTATATTGTAATCCAGAAAATGATATCAGATAGATAGTTATACAATAATAATATTTTAGTATTCAATGGTAATACAAATTTACTGATTTAGCATACAATTTCCCAACCAAAGCTCGTAAATCAAACTGGTATCGCATAAAGTTACCGCTGGTTTTCTGCATTATTTGCTGAAGTCAATCGTGGTTGAAACTTTGCGGAAGCTTTTTATTTTTATTTATTTACTTCAAGGTAATATGGATGAATACTGAAGATGAATATATGAATGAATTACTGTTATTATGTAATTAGTAGTATTTAGTTTATTTACATATTTACTTTTATTTATTTTATGTATGTAAGTATTAGTATATAGCTTTAATATATCTCGAAGTATTATAGTATTTGTGTATATATAGTATTAGTTTATTTCGTATATATTGTATTATTTGTAGGTAGACGTCAACCTGCTACCTTTAGAATTTTTTTCCTGTACCCAAAGGTTGCCTGGAAGAGATCGCTTAAGCGGTAAGGCCGCCTACATTGTATAACTTCCCTTAATATGTAATACTTTTGTTATTTTCATATGTCAGTATATAAAATAAAGACTATTTCATTCATTCATTCATTCATGAATGCATAAGAATATGGTGGTACCTTATTATTAAGAAAATAGCTGTATTGTTTTGTCCATGGTTCGGAGAAACAAGTTATTTTGTCTCATAGTAAAAGTTGTTCTCTGGTCAGTAAATTTACTACTGCAAGTAATACACATAATAATATCCCATATATTTTATGGTATGTTATTTGACATGCGTCCTGCAAGCAGATTACTATGCTTAAGAGGACTCAATTCGTCATACTTTTCATACAAAACCTCTGTACTTATTATGGCGTTGTTAAACATTTTTCATTAGATGTTTTGAACAGTGAAAATAGTATCTTGTGCGCTATATCTAGCCGTGTATCTAGGCGTAATTTAAAAAAAGTGTGAAACAAATTCAGTCAAAGCCTCCGAAAAACAGCGTTTTTGCCTGAACTTTGGCCATATCTAATGTACCTATAAATTGTAAAAGTAAAGAAAACATTTAGATACCAGGCTTGCAAATGTATTGGAGATTCTAAATAACTAACTTTTTTTTCACAAACTTGTAAGATTTTTTCACAAGAAGTATACTCCTGGAACAAGTTTTATGAATGCGAAATCATGAATGACGACCTAGCGAAGCGGCCGCGAGTGATCAGCGGAATTTCCCGACTGATAACCGATGGCCCTGATGCTGTCTCTCTTTTTTCGCAGTCAAACATTACGTTGGATGAAACAACAAGCTTTTAGACTATGCTTGCGTTGAAGTTGCACCGGCCACAGAGGGCCACCTTAAGTTCACTCACTGTCTATGGACCTAAAGTATATTTACAGTGAGCACGACTAAATATTCCATCAAAAATCATATCAACTCAAAAGCTAATAGATGAAGGCACAATCTATTACAACACGCAAGGAAAAGGGGACAAAAAGTTTGAGAACCTGCCCCCACCGGTCACATCTGTCGTTAATGTGTCCGACGGTTGATAAAGTCGTGCTTGCCGAATAAATTGGCGTCAAGGACGAACAATCACTTTTTCATGTTCTACGATTAAGTGGAGTTCGCAGTTCAAATTGCGCGTGAAGCGGAATTGATATTTTATGTTCACGGGATGATTTTAGAGGAATTATTTTATTTGACATACGGGACAGAGACGTGGTCTTTCACTGCTGGCTGCATAAATAAGCTCAAAGTCACTCAGCGAGCTATGGAATGAGCTATGCTCGGAATTTCTCTACGTGACAGGGTCCGAAATGAGGACATTCGTAGGAGAACGAAAATGACGGACATAGCTCGTAGAGTTAGCAAGTTGGGGTGGCAATGGGCAGGCCACATCGCTCGAAGAGCCGATAACCGACGGGGAAGAAAGGTTCTCGAGTGGCGACCACGTACTGGAAAGCGCCGAGAGGGACGACCTTCCACCAGGTGGACCGACGATCTGGTCAGAGTCACTAGGCGCCGCTAGATGCAAGCGGCCCAGAACCGTTCAGCAGTGGACATCCATGGGCTGATATGATGATGATTTTATTTAAATACATGGAATGGTGTTGGTAATGAATCACTTATAAACGACAAAGCTAAAGATGTAGCACGCTTGTCCAAAAGCCTAATCACTCTGGCTTTCAAATTACTAGATTGTAATAATGAAAGTAGTAATTCAAACTTTTGCAGAAACTTATTCAATACCAAACCTGATTTAAAAAATTACAAGGAAGCTATATTTTTAGTAGTTAAACAAAATTATCTACTCTCCGTAAAGGCTCAAATGCTACTGTAAATTATAATATTTTTTTCCTCTACATGAAACTTCTTTTCCGAGACCAGTAGCAAACTGCAATATATAAGGCAGGCCTAAATGTCTAGCTACACATTAGACCGCAATAAAACACATTAGTTGTCTCGTGAGGGCAATACGCGAATGATATATAACTAACATATATTCCGTTTTTATTACGGATACGAAATGTCCCTGAAAAAAGCAAAGGTCTTGGTAAATGTTCGTGAGTAACATTTCTTTGCTTTCTCATTTTTACAGTTGAACAGAATGCAAACCAGTATAGTAATTTTACTGAAATTAAGAGTAATGAATGATAGTAAGATAACTATTAGCATTGTAGACATTTACTTGCACTTCGGGAACTATGCCCTGAATATATAATATCAGAATAGCGAGACTTAAATTTGTATGGGAATCCTATGGAGACTGGTCATTAGTGAGATAAATTGGTATTGTTTTCATCAAACAAACATTTATTCTTTTTGATAAGATTTATTCTACGTAAACAAAATATAGAGTTAGTAAGCTGAAGTGGCAATGGGCAGGCCACATCGCTCGACGAACCGATAGCCGATGGGGAAGGAATGTTCTCGAGTGGCGACCACGTACTGGAAAGCGCCGAGCGGGACGACCTCCCACCAGGTGGACCGACGATCTGGTCAAAATCGCTGGGCGCCGCTGGATGCAAGCGGCCCAAAACCGTTCGAAGTGGAAGTTTATGGGGGAGGCCTATGTTCAGCAGTGGACATCCCTAGGCTGATATGATGATGAAGCAAAATATGGCCTCTTTCTCGACTTGTTTTCAAACCGCTCAGCTTCATGGATTTCTGGTACAAAAAAATGTCTAAAAATAGATAACAGTTCAATTGATATAAATTTTGTGTTTATTAAACGAATAAAGTTTATCGACAAACAAATATCTCATGATCAAATAAATATCTGCACTTCATAGTTAAGGCCATCTCCTTTCTCACTCTTCAGCTTTATGTTGACAAATGAGGTGCCCACGCCACCAGCAGTGATCGACGCCTTGGCGTTTGACTTGTCCATATCTATTACAGATATACCCTAAAACAAATGAATTTTTTTACTTTCAATATTCATATTTCTAATATCTTTGCCATCAGGAGTAAATTTGTTATAATTCTCTCATTCTCAACTTTATCTGCATTGTAGTTAAATCTCCCTATCTTTTCTTTTTTTCTCACGTTTATTAATACCGATACAAATTACAGACCAATTTATTTTTTGTTCTACTTAGAAAAACCTTGACCTATATGTGATTCTCCTTAGCAATATAAAAAATAAAGGTCAACGATGCAAACTGCATACTCAAATTAATGACTGTCATTAATATAGATCTCAGCTTTAAATCAATTTGCTCTTCGACATTTCAAAACTCAAGTGTATCTTTCTTTGTCTCGCTACGTTTGTCTGTTTTTGGTCCATGTGTTTTCATCATTTAAATAATATCTGTGTTTAATCATATGTAAATTTATTTGGCAGAACCTGCACCTAATATATCTCCTCTTACCTTTATAATGCTTCCAGCTTCATCACTATAGAACACATTCTTGGTTCTAGTCTTCAAAGGTATACTGGATAGCTTCACTCTCTCTTGGTAAGCCAACTTATTATTAACACTCGATCCCAATTGTAAATCGTCTGCTTTTCCAAAAGTCACTAATAGTAGAGATAAAACTATAAAAGTAACTAGCGATGCCATGTTTTTTATTATTATCAATAATGAATTGTTCTTCGTTATTGCAGTACAAGAGACTGTGGAAAGGCACAGAATGTATATGTTATTATAACTAAAAATGAATACTGACCTCTGGATAATCAGAAGATTTGAGATAAAGATAACATAAGTGATTCAAATGTTAAGCAGGATTCTGTAGCTACAAATTTTATTACTTTTTAATTGAATACAATTGTAAGCTCCGTAAAACTCATAATATAGTACGATATCTTTTCTTTTTTTTTTAATGGTCATCTGATCCCAAACTAAGCAGAGCTTGTACTATGGAAACCAGATAACTGATATAATACATATACATCTTTTTGTTTGTAAATACATATTTAATACACATAATTACACCCAGACTCAGAACATACAGACATGTTCATGTACACAAATGTATGTCCTGTGTGGGAATCGAACCCACGACCTGCGGCGCGTAATGTGAACCTTAACCAACTGCGCCAACTGGCCCGTCATATAATATCTCATTTCTATTAGATCTTAAGTTCGGATCATTAAAATATCTTAAGTTCAAAAGACCTACCATTCATCGTGATATTTTTCAGAGTTTTAAAGCCTTGTGATAGATATAGACTACTCCCATGATAATTACCAACTACCATAATGATAATCATGATGTCATTCCTCGTGTCTTTGTCGTTTTCGGCGACCTATTCTAATACCTTATCTTTATCTACACTGAAAATCCGCCATCCCTTGTACCGTTGTTATTTCTGATGACCCTTACTACACCTAAATTCTTTTTTACACTAACGATATATATTTCTTCAAGTCTTGGTATACCTATAATTTTTGTTTTTAACCGACTTAAAAAATGAGGAGCTTATCAATTCAGATGTTTGTATTTTTTTTAATGTATGTTCGGGCATAACTCCGTCATATATTATACGGATTTGCAAAATTTGTTAAAAAGTTAATTTATTACTGAACCCAAATCTTCTTGTTATTGTTTTATCATTTTCAATAGAAGTGACAGGTTAGATTAGATAACAGGCTTAACCGATGACGATTACAGAGAGACTATGATAACAATCCATTAGTCATAAGTTTTTCATTTTTCTCACAGTGGATAAACCTATGTTCACCACTTATCAAAGTCAACCGATTAAAAGTAGTATCTTAGAGAATAAAAAAAAATTTAAGGCTCTTGAAAAGTTATATTTTGTCAAATTATTCATTTGAGGTTAGGGGATATTTAATTTATTACCAAATTCTAATTTCTTTATTTAAAATGGATTCAGATGTCTGTGTGCAAAAATCCCGTCTCCCACATATTCAAAAAGACCTTCACCTTCAAAAGACAATCAATACTATCTCACATTCACCTCAAACCTTCTAAGTTATAAAAAAGTAATTAAACATTCAATGATCCCAGAGTTTCAGATTTCAAAGTATGAAGCAGTGAGCCCGCGCAGAAACTATGCAAATGTGGCGCGCACAGGCAGACGTACCGTGTGCGGTGACTACACGCTCACAATATTGGTCAACGGGCACTGATGCGTGTCTATAGACCGAGAGCTGAGATCCAATTTTGTAAGCCTTTGCTTTAGGCTGACATACCCTTGTAGGGCAAAAGACTCCAAAAAAAAATATAATAAAAAAAAGCCTTTGCGGAGTAACTAGTTTTTCAGATAGATAGGGCTAAACAGGTTCAGAGTAGAGAAAAGTACCAATATTACAGATTATCGTACAAAAATAACAATACTTTGATGTAGTCTTATGTTCCTGAGATCAGTAAGGTCTTGAAAGCTCGTCTCAATCTCTCTAAGCCACTTCTGTATATGAAACGATTTGCACGCGATATTTGCTACCTTATTAGTATTAAAAATATCATTTAAATTGATTTTTTTCAGCAAAATTCACATTAAATACACTTTTTTATAAATAATTGACAACAATTAAGACAAATGTTACAAAAATAGAAGCTGTTAATTGTCTTGTTTATTTTTTAGTAACTTAACAATTAGAAACACTGCGTCGTCAATCAGACTTAGATATGTAAAAAACCGGGAATTTACATGTTTTTATACATTCACAATATAATAATAAAAATACTATACAGGTCGTTGTTTTGGTCAGCGACGAGCGACTCAGGGTCGATAATACAAATGATACTGGTGCTAAAAAATACTTTTTTTTTTTTTTAAATAAAAATGAAAAAAATACAATTTTGAAAATCATGTAATAAGCGAAAGTGTGGACATAATACTCAACGGGAGTACGAGGGAGTAAAGGGGTGGGGCGATGGCAGCTTGCACCTAGCTCTAGTCTGTGCACGTGCCTAGTAACCATATTTTGCGGTAATTTTATTTCAAATTGAATAAGGTATTTCTCAACATATTTACAGTATTTAATGGAATTAAGTCCATTTTTGGGGAATATATATTTTGTACTATCGCTCCTGGGTCGCTTGTCGCCGACCAAAATAACACCCTGTATATTATATTTTTTGAGATTTTGTGTATCCCAGCTCCCGCGTCACTCTGTTGACTTTAGCCCCGCGTTGAATATGCAGTGCACTGGGCGTGCCCTAAACTCTTGTAAGCCTTTGTTTGGCCGCCGATATTGGATCCCGACGTTTATCGGCCACTTTGATACACTCCGCCTAAAATATTCATGTTGTTTACCGTGTGCGCCGGTGCGTGTGTTTGTTTTACATACGCGAAATGAGTTTGATGTTGTGTACGTTCACAGGCTAGCCGTCTATTTATATCTACACGTGCTATAGTATATTGGTAATTAAACAGACTGATAGATTTATGCATAACGGATTTTTTTCCTCAATCACACGATACATTCCCATAGCCACATTTTATAGGTACACTACATTTTGCTCTTGACTTTACCATGATTTCTTGTATTTTGTTAATTGTATGATTTCTACTTAAATCATGGATAAGATTAATTATTCATTAATATAATGCATAATTGAAGAAGTCGTTCATATCTGCAATAAAATTTCATTTGTTATAGTTCTGCATATTGATAAAAAAGGTTTTTCATAAATTAAAAAAAAAAACATTTGATCTTAAACAATCAATTTATATTTTGGCGTAGCGTCGTGTCCAAAATTTTTTCACATTTTTTCACATACTAACTTTTACATATTTTATTTATCTTAAGAAAAGAAGAAGAGTTTTTCGAACCACAACCTACCTCAAACCTCATATAGCCTTATTGTAGGTGAAGGAGCCAGGTAATACGACCGTATCACGTAAAGCGTGAGTCTAGTACAATTAGTAGGCTAAATTTGATAAAGCTGGCTGATTGTTCACCTGAAGGTAACACTTATTAAATATATGGAAATTAAAACTAGCTTGTATGCAAATGTTACACACATTAACATTTTAAAACGATGATTGTGTTTAAAACAGTATGTTTGTTTTCTTGCTAATGTGTTCAACTAACGAACGAATAAGATTTATTTTAGTTTTCAAACGGATATATTCTAGAGAGTGCACAGGAATAATTCAACCTGATCCTACCGTCCCCTTTCTTACAGCAAACCACAAACCGTCGGGACAATTCCCATACGTTGTCGATGTAGGTACTGAACATACGGACAACGTTTTGCATTCATTTATAATGCGGACAAATGAAAGAGAACTTGCTTCCTGTAGCTGTTTCTTTAGTGACGACAACCTTAGGCTTCACTCTCTTTGTCATTTGTGGGCGGATCATTGGCCAAGCACTACACCATTAAAAGTATTTAAAATCAATAATTGGACTGTTTTACAAAAAACTTAAACCAACTTCAAAGTACACTAAGAAGTCATCAAATCCTGATCTGATGACAATGGGACCAAACGAGAAGTGTACCCTTTCAAATAAAAAAAGAATTTTCCAAATCGGTTAATAAATGACGAAGTTTTAAGGATACAAACATAAAAAAAAAAACCACTCCACAAATCAATAGGCCCTGATAGGCCCACAAATCAATAGGCTAATATCTATACATATAATAAAACTGTAGAACCGGCGTGTCTGTACATTGAATATATTTACCAAAAACTGATCGGGGGTGATTTGAGATGAGGAACTGAATACAAAAAACTAAAAAAATTTTTTTTTGTCTGTCTGTCTGTTTGAACACGCTAATCTCAGAATCCACTGAATGGATTTGCATGGAACTTCCACGAGCTGATTCGACTTTTTTTGGCGCTTCAACTAGACTTTGTTTCATTAAAAATGGATGACGGGAAGAAAAGATATCCCAATTTAATAATTGTGCAGGCCGTCTCACGGCTACACACAGATGTAAGTACTAAAATATTGATGACTAGATGGCGTTGTCTTTTTCCTAAATCGCACTATGGTTTCGTTCTCACGATTTTATGACACGTTCAATGATTGCTTAGTAAGGATTTTCTCCGTGTAAGGGAGGAAGGTACAAACAGCTTCTATCAAAAAAAAAATAAGATGATTTCGGATGAGGAATATAAATTCATCAGAGACTCCCTCCCATGGCTCCCATTTAGTCCACTGAAAAAAGCCAGTTTAGTTACATAGCAAAAGCTAAAATAATATCACAGCCGTATTGATAGATTTTTAAAAAGGCCCAGCTAGGCAACGACCCAGCGAAATAAAAAAAAATCTTATCAAAAATACTTTTCCTCCATGCAGCATGCTGAGGGACGACTTCCCATTGTTCCCGTTACAAAAGGTGCCATAATAAACCGACTCAAAAAAAAAGAGGAGGTTCTTTGATCGACGCGTATGTTTCTTTTTTCCATGCATGTATGTAGGCGTCTCTTTTCCTTTCCACCAGGCTCCTGCTTTCCAAAATATATCCTTGCCTATGTGCGATTGGCTTGATCTCCTCGGCATGAATTTAACAGCCAATATAAACTTGGACTGTTCTATTGAGTCGAAGGCATAAACAGCTGTTAGATAGCTGGGAACCTGTCTAAGATTAAGCGGTACTTCATGCCTGAACAGTTGCTACAACTTTATAAAGCTATACTAGCTAACTTTATATTACTTTATAAAGTTCGGTCATACATAGAGTACTGCTGCCATCTCTGGGATGGATCCGCTGAGCCCTTGACTAAATAGACCGTCGAAAAGGGTACTTATTGGAGATGAATCTTTATTAAGGCGAAACTATTAAAAATAATATTCACCGATTCCTCAGAAATGGCTTAGGCGCTTCGCTCGCGTAGACTATAAGATTTTTACATTCGTGTAATCAACGCTAAAATGTTCGTGAAGAAAAATTTTATCATGATCAGACCATACATTTTAAAAATATGTAATTCCTCAATAAACAAAATAGAAAACAAACAGAACACAAATAAAAAGAAATGAATAGCCGTTTACAAAGAGACGAGCAGATCTACTATCAGTTGGTAGTGGATCAGCTATTGAATCGCTACCAGCTGCCTGTAGTAAGCCTAAAGCGTTGCCGGCGCTGTATGGTGATGCTAATATACTGGCAAGGTATTCGCCAGCCCTCTGGCCACGCGAAGCATGAGGTAATCAGAAACTTCGAAAAATCGCGTTAAATACGATGATCTTCTGACCTCCTGAGCAAAATATGTAGCCTCCAACAATTCAGGTGATTGATTACATTTGCGCTGCTTTAGATTTAAAGCACAGTCAGCTTCACTGCGGCTATTTTGACAGTCTCTTAGCGGTGTAACGGTGCGTGAGTATCGACACAAGTTACATCCCATATTAAAGGCTGTCCTTTCCTAGGACATTAATGTTATTCCATCAGGCTTATTACCGTCGGCTTCGTCCCGCATCAAGCCACTCGATTCACAAATAGCTGACATGTGGGAACTGGCAAGAGCCCTATGAATGATGTCATTAAGATCGGTTGGAGTGGCGTGCCTTCGCTTCTTACGCACAATAGCATGTGGTGGCCAAGCTGATCAATAAAAGTACCATACTGGCATTGATGCGGCACATAAGTAAATAGGTGTACCTAGATGCAGATAAGATAAAATTTTTCTTTAAGTGGCAAATATGCAATCTGCCAGTCTGATAGTAGCCTATAGATGCTTGCACCACCCTGCGTGTCAATCGCGCGTTGCCGACCCTCACTTCACTTTTTTTTTGCGATGAAGTCGGTATACTAGCACACGGTCCGCCTGATGGTAAGCGGTTACCGTAGCCATATGGACGCTTGCATCACGCGTTACAAACCTTTCCTCCTCCCCAATGAGCTTTGGTAACCTCACTGACGCACACGATCACAACATTAAGTTATTTAGCTGCAGTATTCTGTAAGGTGGAGGTACTTTCCCATGCAGTAGCTATCTCTCTTACTTCCATTCACTCGCTCTTCATTTGCTGTAGCTCCATAATTCCAGAACACTTCCCTCGACATCATAAAAAGCTAAGGGATCCTTGGCGTTGATATCTCTAACGACGTTCTATTCCGTAGTCATCTAGAAGACAAAGTCGAATTGGTATCCAAAAAACACGGAGTGCTTAATAGAGCGAAGCTTACTTCTCATCGGGGCAAAGACTGCAACATTATAAGCCGCAAGTCCGACCCCATATGGAGTGCTGCTGTCATCTGTGGGCGGGAGCACCTTGATACCAGCCTGGGCCTCTAGACTCAGTTCAGCGACGTGCCATTAGAATTCTCAACGATCCCGAGCTCACAAGTGGTTTAGAGCCCTTAGCCTGAGGAGAAACTTTGTTTCCTTATGGAGCTCTGGCAACACTTCTCACAATTCTCAGGAATACAACAACACAAAGTAATCTTATTTGGCTGCAATCTTCTGTCAGGTGCAGGTACTCCGTCATTTGGACTGCTCCAAATTTTGAACGAGAGAACCCGATATGCCTTACTTCTCTTGAAAAAGAAAGCTTGCAGCCAAATACCGGGTACCTAACCGATTCTCTTACAAGGAAAATTTTGGGGAATCCTAAGATGTCTTGCCACGTCCTCATCAAAGTCAAAGTCAAAGTCAAAGTCAAAGCCATTTATTCAATTTAGGCCCCAGAAGGGCACTTATGAAGGTCAAATTTACTGAAGTTACCACCGGTTCGGAACTCGGCCTTCAACTGAGAAGAATCCGGCAAGAAACTCAGCAAGGTTACATTTTTTATATATTTTTTGGACAATCTGACTATGTTTGGCTTTTTTTTTCCAAATAATTAAAAATCATCCCCTAAATACCCTCATACGGTCGGTACCGTCCACCGAAGTCCACAAGAATATACGAGTATTTTGACAACAACAACAACAATCTTCACGAACAATATATCGTTGATAACACGAATGTAAAGATCTTACAGACTACGCGAGCGAAGCCGCGGGCAAAAAGCTAGTAATATATATAAACGATACAGATTACTCTACCACCGGTTCGGAATACAGTAAAACTTTGTTTTATATGACGAAGTCGGTAAACCAGCGTACGGCCCGCCTGATAGTAAGCGGTTACCGTAGCCCATATAGACGCTTGCAACACACGTGAAATCACTCACGCGTTACCGACCCTTTCCTCCTCCCCAATGAGCTCTGGCGACCTTACTTACGCGCAGGAACACAACATAAAGTTATTTGGCTGCGGTATTCTGTGAGGTGGAGGTACTTCCCCAGTCGAGCTGCTCTTTGAGCGAATAAACGCTATGCTCTACGTCTCTTAAAAACTTCGGCAAGAACCTCAAAAAATGATAAATAAAACACTATACATTAAAGAGCGTCTTAAATTCAAGTCAATAAAACAAGATCCAAACTCTACCATCGCTTAGATCACTAAGTACATCAAGGCAAGTGTTAACGACTATTTGATTGCTACGATAATGTCGCCGCTTCCGTTTCCTGTCCTTAAACTTGCCCGTTAGCTTCCCCTCGCCCTCACAAATACTCTATCTCAATCTGATTTCATTGGATAAACAGAGACAGATATATTTAAACGAGGACAGTTGGAAATGTTGTTACGTGGTGGATAGTTAATCGAGTTGTAATAAATTTTGTGGGCGGTTTTAGTTTATTCTAGCTTTTCCTCCTCGATTTAACAGCATTCCGTAGGGAACCAATAGTTTTTCCGGGGTGTAAGTACCCTGTGCTTAAGTTCAAGTATCTATATACTTGCTAAAATTGATATAAATCTATTTTGAGATCAAATAAAAATCTTCCAGGCTAATATTAAACAGTTGGTTAAGATTCCACCAATCGTGCCGCAGGTCATGCGTTCGATTCCCACACAGGACATGCATTTGTGTACATGAACATGTCTGTATGTCCTGTGTCTGTGTGTTATTATGTACAAACATAATAATAATAATAATAATACTGTACATCCCGCGTAAATGTGGAGGCCGTGGCTTTTTAAACGCCAAGAACCTCCACAACCGCGAGGTGTGCAGTCTTAGGAAATACTTCCTTGACAACGAGTGTGGGATGCATCGCGATGTGGTGGCAGTAGACAGGGGCCTCACCCCGTTGTCCTTGGCAAACGAGAACTGGCGCAGACCAAAGGTGCTAAGCATCGAGGACCGCAAGGACGTATGGAAGAGTAAGGAGCTACACGGGCGGTTCTACAGGGCCCTAACAGGGCCTGATGTAGATCTGCTCGCGTCGGTGAACTGGCTACGCTTTGGTGACCTCTTTGGGGAAACCGAAGGGTTTGTCTGTGCAATTGCGGACGAAGTTATCAAGACGAATAACTACCGGAAATATATCCTGAAGGACGGTACGGTTGACATCTGTCGAGCATGCCGCCGTCCCGGAGAGTCACTCAGGCATATTATTTCCGGTTGTTCTCATCTTGCTAACGGCGAGTACTTGCACAGACATAACCTAGTAGCCAGAATCATCCACCAGCAACTTGCTCTTCAATACGGCCTTGTAGAGTCCGAAATCCCGTACTATAAGTACGCACCTGCGCCAGTTCTCGAAAATTGTCGTGCCACGCTCTATTGGGATCGATCTGTCATCACGGACAGGACTATTGTAGCCAATAAGCCTGATATCGTGCTGACAGATCGATTGAAGCGCCGGGCAGTGCTCGTCGACATCACCATCCCTCATGACGAGAACCTCGTGAAGGCCGAGAAGGACAAGCTCAGCAAGTACCTTGACTTGGCTCACGAGGTAACCGCCATGTGGGATGTTGATTCAACGATCATTGTCCCGATAGTTGTTTCGGCGAACGGTCTAATAGCGAAGAGTCTCGACCAACATCTTGAGAGGCTCTCGCTAGATGGCTGGGTCAAGGGTCGGATACAGAAGGCGGTACTCTTGGACACGGCGCGCATCGTCAGGAGATTCCTCTCTCTGCAGCCCTAACCACCGGTAGCTTGGGCCCTGCCCCGCTGCCGGCGGCACACTAGGATTAGGTTTTTTTATAACATTTTTAGATTTTGTAAAGATATTGTAAAAAAGTTAATCATATTTATATAGGATTAGGTTTTTTATAATATTTTTGATTTTTTTATACTAATGTTATAAAAAAAATAGTTCTAGGAAACAAAATAAATAAAGATAATAATATTTAATAAAATAAACAAAAAGTAGTTTATATTTATAGTACCAGTTATCTGGTTTCCATAGTGCAAGCTCTGCTTAGTTTGGGATCAGATGACCGTGTGTGAGGAATGTCCCAGGATATTTATTTATATTATTAAAATAGAGATCAGGGTCGGCAACGCGCGAGTGATACCCCTGGTCTTGCAAGCGTTCATAGGCTACGGTAACCGCATACCATCAGGCGGGCCGTATGCTTGTTTGCCACCTTAGTGGTATAAAAAAAAGAGACTACTACTGCTACGACCTTTAAAGACACCATAATGTATTTCACGTCCACAAAAGAGCTAATTTGTAAATGATAAAAAAAGAGTATATTTAATAGTAACGCAAACACATGAAATAAAAACTGATGTAAAAAGGCCCAATACAATAAAATACTGTAACAAACAGTCAAGTAAACAAACAGTGCACCACAAGTTTAAGCACGTCCGTTTACACTAAGTGAACATCGGCCCGAGGCATCTCGTACTTAATATCGAGGCACGCCTTCAAGAGAATGCCTTAAGGTCACAACTGCAACATTGCAATGAAAACAGGATACTATGTCGGGTCAGAGGAAAAGACAGACTTGTATTTATTGCAGTAGATTTTTTGATGCCATTTTGTATAATTTACCAGAGCGACATTATCAAATTTTGATAAAGCTCTTTCATAAAGATAAAAAAAACACACGAGAACGTTAACATATATGGCGCGCAAGTTTTTTTTTTGACCTATACAATGCGAGATCAGCTTATACTGGAAATAGTATAGCTTGATGTGTAGCCGTGTGTACAAACTTAACATAATCGGGATTATACCTATTATAAAACCGTGCGGTAATATAAAGTAAAAACCACTAGCGCGTAATAAGCTGCATTATGAAACTAAAATCGGTGCAATAAAAGTCACTTTACGAGCAAGTGTGTTGAAAATGTTGGAAGACTATTTCATTATTTTGTTTATGCAAACAACTTTGCTAGCAAGCAATTATTCGGGCCGCCTAATTGTAAGCAGTTACGAGTACTAATTGCCCAATTGTTTACTACATTTCCACACGCGGAATTCGGGATTTTCTATCGGTTCTATATGCAGCATGGGTTATTCTTAGCTTATGATATATCCCATACAAAATAAAACTTTCCTCAACAGTCACGCTGACAAAAATTGGCCCAGTCTAGGGAGACTGTTTGTACTAGAGCATTGAATCGACACGCAATTATTAGCTTCCTATAATATTTACTATTATACTTCACAATAGAGACACGGAGCACCAAATTATACACGCGCGAATATATTTTTCTAGTATTAATATATTCTTTTTGATTCAACTCTGCGCTTTTCTTCTGTAGTGGCCGGCAGCCATAACGCCAGTGTTGTCTACTCTCTAGTCTTTTTAATACCACTAAGCTCATCATCATCATAAATCTTACTGTAAAGTCCACATAATTTCTGCATTAGCTTCAACAATTCCTGAGTCAAATCATCAAAATACTCCTTGTCTTATAAGACTACTTTTGAGAAGATGCGTCAAAACAGTAAACTTTACAAAAACAATACTTTTTGACCAGATGATTACAGTTTAAACGGACAAACCAATTACTATAACAATAAACAAATTGTTTTTGCACCTATCCCAAGTCAAGATGGTATCGTAAATAATTCCACGGACAATAAATAAAGTTTTAATCGTAAATCTCCGGTTTACAGCCTCCCAGCCGTGTATGGGCGATGTAACTAATCCCAGACCAACAATACGGCTCGGCCATTGTCACATGTTTACTTAGAACCAAACTTGCGTGAAATATGGCATGGTGTGCCTTAAATGTTACAATATTGGAATGGTGCAAGATTTATTAGATGCCAGATATTTGACGTGATTGTTTGAGGTTTTTTAGGTAGCGATTTACTTTACTGTATTTGTGTTTAAAAAAAATATAGGTACTAAATAGAAGTGACAACAAAGTATTCGCATTATTATTCACATTTTACTTTGTTTAGCTTGTGATTCTGTAACCATTGGATTTAAACGTTACAGCCAATAACACACTAAAAACGGCCATGTGCGAGTTGGATTCGCGCACCGAGGGTTCCGTATAAATCTGTAGGTATATAAATAAAAGGTATTATAGACCTGAGTATTTGATATGAATTTCAATTTAATACCTCTACGCGTTCATGAGGAAAGGTTGTAAGTTTAAAATTATTAAAAATATTTTTATTATATGATGAAACTAAAAATGTATGCTTTTCGCATTTTTTCCTTTATCTGTGCTATAAGATGTTGCTTCGTACGAAATTTCAAGATTCTGAATTCACGGGAAGTACCCTGTAGGTTTTGATTCCCCTGCGAATGACGAAAATTTGCAGCATAAACGGCTGTATCTTTTGATTGCGTTGGCTTAGAAGTTTGATTTTTTCACAGCTCCGAGGGACAGTAGACTTGAGTATTTTATATGAATTTCAGCTTGATACTTTCACGCGTTCCTGATAAAAAGGGTCTTGATAAACAGACAGACAGCCAACAAAGTGATCCTATAAGGGTTCTGTTTTTTCCTTTTGAGGTACGGAACCCTAAAAATTATGTTCACATACAAATCGATTCTAAATCTAAAAGGAACTTTCCAGCATATTATATCCTACAAACAACCACTACCAACCCCGTGGTATAACATAACATTTATAACGTAAGACAATCTACCCCTTACATGTAACGTACACTATATTGAAGCCCTCACGTTACCTACCGCACGGCCCGTCGAAAATATTTCACATTCAGGTATCAAATATCTTATTGCTTTGGGCGGAAACACGGTATAAGTTTATAGGTATGCAATAAAAGTTTAGCTTAATGTCACGTTTAAAAAATATCATACAGAATTGTTCCTACTAAAGTTGGCAAGCCCTAATAGGCTTGTATTAACAAAAAAAATATATCAATATGCCACAAGAAACACACATAGTGTGACACACACTTGTCAAAACGGGCCTCTTAGATATTAACAACTATAGAAAGTTGTATTTATGACATTGCAGATCCTCATAGAGAAGACATACATAGAAAAGTGATCTGTAAAGGTACTTTGCTGTCGAAACGATTATGACAATAATTGAAAATTGTTTTACAAAAATCTTAAACCGACTTGAAAGTACACTAAGAAGTAATCAAATCCTGATCTGATGACAATGGGACCAAACGGGAAGTGTACCCTTTCAAATAAAAAAAGAATGAGAAAGAATTATGAGGTAACAAACATAAAAAAATACAACCGAATTGAGAACCTCTTTCTTTTTTTGAAGTCGGTTGAAAACAACTATAATAAAAAAAAACTTACTGGCATTCGAAACCGAATGGTTAGTTATTTCAAAATGGATTTTATTAAAAAAATTTAGCTGTCAAAACTGCATTACCATGTATTCGTTACATTGCGAGATTACAATACTCCCCAGGCGACTTCGAACAAAATATAAAATCCCAAAGAATATTCTCGAATTCAAACCAAAAAGAGCACTATACTGGAAAAAAGTCCACGTTAGAGACAAAGAATTGTGCGCACTACACATTTGCGCGCCCCTCTCCACTCAATTGTCCTTACATCTTACATTTCTGCATCATATTCCGTCGCAATGAAAAGTAAAAACATTGCAGATAGAATTTCACACGATGCAAATCCAACCTTATTCGGTGCTGGATAAAATTGGGTTTTTATCGTCGCGATTATTATTGTAAATTCAGATGCAGGGCGAAACGAGAGTGGCTGAATTGAGGTGGAAGCCAAAGTGCGGAATAAAAGTGACGAAGGAAACTAACAACCGATGCACACTGGTGCCCACATATTACGTTTATGTGATGACGAAACCTCTCCATTTATGTGATTGAGATTCTATCCAATCTTTTGTTGCAATGCAATCTCAATATTATCTAGCTTTATATTTTTATCTTCAAATATTTTTGATAGAGATAAAATATTAGTGTCGATGTTTATTACTTTTAATCATGCTTTTATAGCTGATCGAATTTAAACTAGTGGATTTGCGAGCTGTAGACCTCGCGAGAATTGGTTTAGAAATGCGACCTGTAAAGGAGAACTGGACAGACATACGAAAGCATTTTTTTCCAAGCTGAAACGCAGACGCTTCGCTCGCTCGGTCAATAAAAGTTGACTAATGCGGTGTTGTGATCTTGTGGTAAGTAAGGTCACCAGAGCTCCTAAGGAAACGTTGTGCTGCAGTGAAGATCCCGGGATTAGCGGTTCATATCAAATAACACGCTTTGTCGCTTCTGCTGTCTGCACAACGATTTCTTTCAACCCCTTTACAAGCCCAATTTTAACAAGACAGCTCAGTTCTATTAGTTCTATAGCGGTTCCAGTTCCTCAAAACACTGCACCTGTGTACAAAGGCCCAGTAGAAGCCAAAGTCCTAAATAAAACTGAAGAGTGAAACTGAAAGATATGAAGTATAAGTGAATAGTCGAGGCGAATTGGCGGCGAGTGGCTCTCTGCTGTTTTAAATTATCATTCAATGGTGCCGATTCTGTTGTAAATCGCAATAAAATAATTTTAGTTACATCTCATCTCTTTCTTACGAACATGATTGAAAAAGGATAGAACATATTTTAAGTTGTCAAATTAATCTTTGCCGTCTTATTTTGCGTGTATTTAGGTGTAACCGCGATAGATGGCGATTAAATTTATATTGAAAACAAGCATTGGACTAATTTGACAGAACTAAATTTCTTACATCCTTTTCTTATGATCTTTGTTAGAAAGAGACATAGTGACATTAAAATTAGTTTAGTTGTGAACAACAGAATCAGGGCCAATATCTCTTCTTTCCGACTATAGAGTAAACTGAGAATGGAAAATATTGTACGAAATAGCCATTGCCGAAATAGCTATTGCCGGTCTGAAATATCTGAAAATACGTCACCAAGCATCACCCATGTGTTCCGGTAACTAACTATTATGAGGCAGAGGCCCTTCTCGGCTTTGTATGCGTACCACTTTGAACCTCAACATCATGGTGGTTGTAAAATAAACCTATATTTAATACAAACAGCGTCGAAACGCTTGCGATGATCAAATATTTTTCATTTGCGTAATAATTCAACCATTTTGTGTGCGAGCGGAATAAAGAGTGCATTGATTCAGAGTTCAAATAATTAAGGGTAAATTAATTCTGAGGTGGTACGAACTTTTTAAATCAAAAATATACCCATTTATGATAAGCATCCTCTTCTCTGTTGCAAGCATTGTATGTCAGAAATGCATAATTGGTAGCACGAAACCAAGCGCCAATTTCACATGCGTCTTAGACCTTGTCGAGAAAGGACGAATTCGTCGCGAACCTCTCGCGCGAATGCATTGGACGCGTTTCCCATCCACCAGTCAATGGGTTAAAACTCTATCTCTCGACCTTTGCCTATATTTCCAAATGGTGTTTGCTTCTCATAAATGAAGTATTATTGAGCTTTATAACCCTATTTCGACCCACACAGCAAGCAGTCTAGAGTTCTAGAGTTCTGCAATATTCGCTACTGATCACACATCATACACTTTTATTACTTTCAAGGGCGCCACATAGCTTACAATCAACGCGGAATGCAGACCTCGGAACTCTAGAACTCTTTTCAGTGGGATCGGCGCCTAAATCTACGCTTACAAAATACTCCTGAAAAATTACCATAAGAAAATTTACTCCAGGCTAAAAACGATAGGTAGTGGTAAAAATAAAATGACGCAGTTTCAGACACACCAATCACGAGGAACGTGCTTCAAGGAGCGAGGAGTACCCACTAGGGAATACATTCAATAGATTCTCCTTGAATTCCAGTCATTGACCAGTTCCCGTAACTAGAAATGTTCCGGTATCAGTATTCTTGTTAGGTTCGCTTTGGTTCGTCTGGGGTCTTTATTTGAGCGGAAACTAAAACAGTGATTGTAAAGTTTGAAAAGTGTATGATGTCTGATTATTGTACTGAATTACCCTTTTGGATTTTCCATGTACTGGATTACTTAGATTATAATATCTCTTAGTCAATTTCCATGATACTTAATCGCCACTATGGGCAGGCAACATCCAATACTGTCCAATATCAAAGAAAAAAGCCATCGGATACCAAAAAACACTGTACGAGATGGCGTCTTACTCATGAATTCTGGACTAAAGATCTGGTTAGTACCTAGTATCTTTTGGAGAAGCAAATTTTTTATAGGTTTTTATAAGCAAGCATTAATAATAATGATGAGTGCCCAGGTAATCGCTTCCGCCTACTCTCCGCTTACGCCATGACGCCATCCTATTACATATAAAACATAAAGCTAGTTAGCTATACTTATAGTGCACACCGTACAGTATGAAAAGAGTTATGACGGGTACATCTTGCAGGAAGAGCGAGATGCAATAATGTGAATTATGCACAACTGTAGAGATACTTTGTTCTTGGCCCTCGAGAATGTAGAAAGCTGGTGGCTTGTTGATAAGCTGACGCGGTTATTAAGTGAAGGTACCATAGCAATGGGGCAATTATATACGTCATAAGCTCTACAGTAAAACTCAGCACTATCATTACGCTTTGTCTCTATTGTTAACTAAATAATTACCCGCTGTTATGACTTTCCACTGACGTTTGGATATAATGTAATATTTTAAGAATCTAAATGCAGATTGCATAAATACAACATCTGTTTTTTGATGGTAGATTCAATGTTCCTTCTCATTTAAACTACCATTAAACAATTGTTGATGAATGATTGACTTTTCTCTGATATTATTAAGAACTTAGCAAACCGGATTTGATAACTTTGACTGTATCTAGTATTGAAAAGTAAAAAGCATGTAAAGCGAAGG
This sequence comes from Polyploca ridens, assembly GCA_951394255.1. Classification (NCBI taxonomy): domain Eukaryota; kingdom Metazoa; phylum Arthropoda; class Insecta; order Lepidoptera; family Drepanidae; genus Polyploca; species Polyploca ridens. Next base: position 474,038 of record OX596250.1, on the reverse strand, counting down.
CCACTCTATTTTTGTTCTGAAAAATATTCACTAGTACTTTGTTGATGAAGAGGCATAATTTTTCCTATATTTGTAACGTCTGAATGGAATAAAACTGGTAAACTGCTACTAAATTACGGAAGTGTTAAGATCTTTTTTTTGTTTTTTATACGGCTAAGTCAGTAAACAAGCATACGGCCCGCCTGATGGTAAGCGGTTAGCGTAGCCATATGGACGCTTGCAACGTACGAAGCATCCCTTCACTTTACCGACCTTTTCCCCTATGAGGTCTGGCGACCTTACTCACAAGTAGGAACACAAAATAATGTTATTTGGCTGCGGTATTCTGTAAGGTGGAAGTACTTCCCCAGTCGAGCTGCTCATTGAGCGAATAAACGCTACGCTCTACCTTTTTTTTTTTTTTTATACTACTTAGGTAGCAAACAAGCATACGGCCCGCCTATCGCAGCCTATGGACGCTTGCAACACCAAGGGTGTCACTCACGCGTTGCCGACCCTGCAGAAATCTCTTCAGACCCTTTTTGAAGAACCCCATGCTGTACTCCATTGGGAAAACCACGGCAGGGAGCTCATTCCACAATCTGAGCGTCCTCGAAAGGAAGCTCCTTTGAGACCGCACAGAAATTTTACTCTCTCAAAAAAAATTTACCCCTCTAAAAAAGTAAAATTTACGAGTAAATTCATAAAACAATACACTGGGTCCATTTTTTAAATATAATAATAATAATTCATTTTCGACACATAGATTATGTACATAATTTAAATAGTGGTTGGAGCCTCCTTTTAAGTACGCAATGCCTGTATTAGGAGACTCCACTCTTCCATAGCAATAAAATTACAATTAATTAACTTAACTACTAACATACTATGTGTGGATGTGTTTTTATGTGGGTGTTTGTGTATGAATATTTGTGTGTGTATTGGGGTGTGTGTTTGTGAGTGGGTATTTATGAGTGAGTGTTTGTGTGGGGGTGTTGGGGTTACATTGAATCTATAATTTAACGACACAGCCCGCTATCGTTTATCGTTCCGCCTACCACACAGTCCAGACCAGCGCTCGTCTTCCCGCGGGACTCCTAATGCAGACTTACACCAAGCCGCAGTGTTCGTTCAATTTAAACTTTAATATGCAACCGACTACACGCTAAATTGGAAATAATGATCTGTGCTCCAAACCGTTTGCACTTTTCCGTGTGAATACTCTGCAGAACTAAGGTAAATAAATAAGAGTGGTTTTTAATGTGGTTTGTGTAATCGATTTGAATCCTTTAATGAGCTCAAGCATTCGGTGAAGGAAAACCACAGACTGGTATTAGGACACGTTGAAAATCTCTCACCAAGCATCTACTAAGGATGTAAGGAGGCATCTTTCGGTAGCTGTACTTGAGGGTCAGTTTCATACTTGCCAATTTAGGCCATATCAGCAGTAACCATATTGAGATTGAGTTCAAATACGCAGATATAGGCTGTCCATAAAATTTATACTATATTAATTTCTAATTACATTTTCAACTCTTTTATATCTGTACTAATATTATGAAGAGGAAATGTTTGTCAGTTTATATGTTTGGATATAAGATGTAATCTCCGGAATTACTGACCCGTTTCTGAAAATTCTTCCACTAATAGGAAGCTACATTATTCCCGCGAGTTTTATATAGGCTGCCTTAAGAGGCAGCCGCAGCCGGGTTAAGACCCGGGAACGCGGGAACCACGGAGGGCAGCTAGTCTTCACATTTCCAAAGTATTCAGAAATAATTCGTTTAGTCGAATAATTCTAGTATTATTCAATTTTAATTACAATTGCATTAAATAATCAGTTATAATTATGCAAATTAATGAAAACAATTAAACAATAAATAATGTTGACCATCACGATGATATTCAACGATTATGTGATAGTGTGATATTGAACGCGTCGGTTCGAGGTTTCGAAAGTCAGTGAATGTGAAATAGCTACGATTGTGCTGAAATATTTCAGCCTGAACATTATTTCGGAATATATTTCTTTTGGTTAAAGGGAAGTATTATTCACATGTTTTGTAAATTAATGAATACTATTAATTTTGTGCATAGAGATAAAATATTAGTGATTGCACAGTAGTACCCTACTAATATGCCTTACCGATGTACCTGCGCAGAAGATACATTTTCAAAGCTCGGCAAACGCTATTGGTTGGCAGCTGCCGCCATGTTAGCGCGCGCCGTGCGGAGGGGCGTGACTTGCGAGTGAGACGGAACTAACAGCTGCAGTGTATTATGAACCTTATAGTAGTGATCTAAGGTTGATTGTAAGTTTTAAGCATTCTTCGGGGCCATACTTTCTTTTCTGTGCGAACGAAGATTCACGACCTGCCATATCAGTTGGGTACTACTGTACTAACTCTAGTACAGTATGTATCGTGACACAATTAGAGTCAACGCAGACAAACCACGAAATCTTAAAACTTAAAAAAATTAACTTCACGAACCTGAGGCAGGGGACTAGTAAGTCACTAGTGTTACTGCGATATATCTTCGAAAGCATCTACATATATGCAAACTGGTCACGTTTTGCTCAAGGTAATGTTTTTTACGCCATCATTGTTTCTTGCCGGAGTCTTCTTAATTTAAGTGTATTCCGAACCGGTGGCAGAGTCTAATGTTACGTTCACAAGAGTCTATAATGTTTTACTGCTGAGAACGGGCCTCCTTTCATAAATGAGGGTGAAAGGGATTGGGTGGATATTCCACCACACATAGAGGTGTCATAGGTATGTCCACTAGCCACACCACTAGCCTAACTCTAATAGTAGGTTCTGTTAGTATTTTCAAGCCGCCTAGGAGGTTTCCAACTAGTTTAACGGTTATCACATTTAAGCTATAACTGGGACTAATAGATTTACTTGTCTTCCGTGGCGCGAAAAACGCTTATCAGGGCTTAAACTGAATAAATGACATTTTGATAATATTTTTCAAAAAACTGTGTGACTGTGTGTGGTACACGGTATCAATTACAATTGTTATATGTGTTGCACTGTAGTGACGTAAGATTTATATTATGTATAGAAAAAAACATTTTAATTAATATAAATATTTCGTGAGTACCCCATGGGTGTACAAAAGGATCCAATCCCAAAAGAGGAAAATAGGGCAAGCTAGTAAAAATATAAATCAAATATTTTAGTAAATTCATCCATCAGAATTTTTGAGAATTGTTTAAAATGTAACGTATTCCAAACTTATGATTTACCGAAATTGCAATGATCTTTCCCTTAATAAATGGCCACCACAATCCTCATTACCGGAAATCCGGTTATGTCAGCCGACCGTACATTCACGTGGAAATATGAACAATTTGTCACATCATGTTTTGTATTTAAAGCCTTAATTTACTTGTTATATTACAGTTTTTTTAATAAAAACTTTCAAATGACAATATCACGTTATCACTTAGTGATATTGCAAGCAAAAACGTGTAAGCGTAGTTTAAAAAAAAAACAATTCAGTTTTTCTGTAAATAAAAATATATAGTAAAACATTTTTAACTTCCCCGACCCATAAACTGAACTGAAACAAGTACATCCATCAATCGAGCACACAAGTGAAACTCAACTCTATCTAGAGCGAAGACTGCGGTGGAGCCTTTACTCCCTTGCCTTCAGGTCACGTTTCGTTTTTACAACCGTCTCAGCTGCTCCGGCGGCCAATTGGAAAAAAACACGCAATTTAATATTTCATCTTGACTGTACCTACCGTTCATCTGGGAATCCATTTATTTTAAATTCTAATTCGCCGGTCGTCTTTTACAACTCAATCGATTTTATCGGATGTGAATAAGGTAGAGTTTTGAGTGTTTAGGTCTAATTTAAAAAAACCTTATTTTTATACGGTAACTGCTTATCATCAGGCGGGCCGAAGCTTGTTTGCTACCAAATTAGTATATTTTTTTTTTACCAAAATATGGTAAGCAAATATAGCTGCTGTAACATTCCGGTCGGAGCTTGGTGGTACTTCCAGGCAGATACTACAAATTACCCTAATACAATAACCATAAGACTCAGCATCACTTGTGCCTGCTGGGTCCAGGATTGATTTTCTTCACGTATACGTGGGACAATATTGTGCTTTACACTGTATAAGACGATGCCCCGTTCAGATTTTTAAAAGTCAAGTTTATTCATACAATAAACCTACAATATTTACCATGGCATCACTGTATTCCGATTGGCATAAGACTCAAATTGGTTTGTCATAAGGTGTTTGAAGACAATATAGGCACGTTGTTAGTAAATAGGCAACAGGCATTTATCGAGCAGAGGTCAACGTTGCGCCGCGGCGGACGCGTGACCAATTGTGGAGTGTGAGTTGTTTATGAATGGACGCTATGAAGAATTTACTTCCTGTTAGTTGGTGCATTATTTTCCAACTGATTGTGTTAGAATTGCAACCGTTTTTGTGTGGAGTTGGGTTCTTTTTTGAAAATTGGAATTGCGTGTCGTTTTATTAAAAACGACTGCATTTTTGTATGTTGCAATAGGATTGTTTGCAATAAATAATCATTATCATCAATATGTATCTCAAGTATAATGTTACTTTTCACTGGTGGATTCGTTCGTAGTGTTAAACTCAGAGGTAGGGATGGGCCAGAGATTTGAACCACACACTCTTTTAAGCACTCCCTACAAAATGTATGAAAAAATGTTCACATATAATATTAACTTACAGCTATGATATACCCAATAACTTTCAACCATAAAGTACTAAAAATTATACCTCTAACCTGACACTGATTTGAAGTCATCGAAAATAATATACGGTGCCATACATTTTGGTACAATTCGATGTTTTCTTTGGAGCACGTGCTACTTACTTTTAACATACGCCTTGTACCGAGATATTGTAAGTAATAAAATACCTTTGAAACAATGTCAACACGGGACCTGCGTCAGTCTTCAGCCCTCATTCCGTATTCCCGCACGCACCGCCCCCGCTATGGTTTAAACAGGAGAATTTTAAACTGCATTGCGCTTACCATGAACATTTTTACATTTAAATTTTGTAGGAATATTGAAGTTTACTTTGGGGTAGAGTTACATTTAGCGATTGGTTTTCTTGCAGTTAAAATCTTATATGACTATTTCTGTTGAGAAACTGTGGTATAGGGCCTCATTTAATATTTAATATTAAGATTGTAAAGATTTGTATCAAACCTTGTTTTTAACTTAGCAACCTTCAGAGTTCTATGATCATTGCACACAGGGAGTCGCCCTGTGTGCAATGATCAAAATTGCCACTTAGATTACAGTGAACTCGGAAGTATTCGGAACGCAGAATCCTGACCGCTTTCTGTGGGATCGGCACCTTAAAGCAGTGCAAAGAGTTCAAATTATAGTACTCAAACGGCCAGTACAATTTTTATAAGCGATATGAAGAAACAATTATAAGGAAAACAAACCTTTCAAATATTGTGGGTGTTACTCACGTGAAATTGTAAAATATTTCAAAACGTTATTCCAACCCGAAGGTGGATTATTGCGGTAACGAGAAATTTCCAACTGACATTGCGAACGGATGCACGTAGAGCGATCTCGATGCACTTAGTAGTGGGAACTTTATATACAGAAATAGAAAGGCTTTTTACACACCAACTCGGCAAACTAAATCAAACTCTCCTATTGAAGTAAACATAGCTCAAAATTGAACAAACACTTCAAGCCCTACTGTTTGACTACCACCGAAGATAAAGGATACAAGATTTCAAATGGTCATTAGAATTGTGAATCTTATCCCACAGATAATAAGTTTGATAATAAAATTGAAGGAGTATAGATCTTAGATGGAGTAGATAAAAGAGATGGAATAGCATTTGTAGACTAAACTGCGGGATGGCAGGCAAGACAGAGCTGAATGCGATGTAAGTAAAGGAATTCTTTTTATTTTTCAATTAAGTCTAATGAAATCTACAGCATGGTAGAGCTTCGGCAATATGGGGGCGGATGTTTCAGCTTGATAGTTTGATTTAATAACTTGGCGTATTGCGAAATTCTTTAAATGTTTGGTTCTAATTGAAAGATAGTTTAATTGAAGTTATCGACAGCATTTTCATACCTATTTGCTACGTTATTGAGTTTCGTTTAGTTTGGAAAACAAAGACAACTTCTTTTTATATTTTTGGTAGTGGTATTACCGCTTCACGTGGAAAGTTTGAGAACATTTAACGAAGTAAATTCGACCTTACGGTATATATTAAATGTGTTTTTTTTTTTTTAAATAATAAAGCATTCTCTAGCTATCCATAGGATTTGACGGACAAAATGGTTTGGTGGTTCGAGATCAATTCTGACCAAGATAAACATGTCTTAGTATTATTTTGAGTATTCAGAGATGCCTAAATAAGGTATCAGCAAGTATACAGGTTTTTTTTTTTCTAGCCAGTATGGGCAAATTCTGAACTACAGGTCTAGGAGAAAAATGCTGAAAGGAACCCCGAGCTGAATTTTGAAGAAAATAAAAGTGGCATTAATTTTTTTTTAAATGAGTATTTACGGAGATATAGATTTTATCAAAAAAAAAACCATTTAAATCCTGATCCTTCCTAACTAGGTAATATTATAAATGTGAATGTGAGTTAGTTTGTAACACTTACGCCTTAACTCTTCACCCGATCACGTTGAAATTTGGCACGCAGATAGCCTATTCTACTTTTTACCCCGGGAACGCAGTTGAAAACGCGGGGTACAGCTTGTAGATTATAAAGCTCTGTAACTTCTACAGTAGCTTCAAAATTCATTCGCACAAAATGTATATGCAAATGTAGCAAAGATCTTCCGCGTATAAAATCACCTTAGCTATCTCCATTTATTGCGGACCTCCTTCCTCTATGCAGATCCTTTGCAAGTCTGCATTCTTAAAGATTTGGCGACAAATCGGTGGACAAGTTGCCTGATAAATCCGGTTCAGGGCAAAACGGTTTGCGTCCCAGAAGGATATCCTGCCTCAAAGGCCAACGTGATAGAACTACAGTATTAAGATGTTTTTATTATTAATACATACATAGTTCGATAGGAGAGTCCTTAGGTCTTAAAGTATTTGATGCATTTCCATTAAGGAGACTTGTGTTAGAGAACTTATGTAAAGGAATTTGTTGTGTTTCTTAGCCGATATTGCTTTGTTTTACTGTATTGGTTGGGTTCGTGTTGTTTTAGTTATAATATGTATTTATTCTCCTTTATTAGGTACCGTAGCTAAAGGGTGCCAAACGGGACCTTATTACTAAGACTCCTTGTCCATCCGCCCGTTTGTCCGTCTATCTGTTAGTGGGCAATATCTCATGAACCGTAATAGGTAGACATTTGAAATTTTCACAGTATATGTATTTCTATTGCCGCTACAACAAAAGATAATAACACAGCTGCACTTGAGAGCCAGTTCCTTCTAGGCTTTGTATGCTTACCACCTTCGGCCACATCATCGCTTACCATGGTGAGATTGCAGTCAAACACAAGCCTATAAAAAAGGTGACTTCAAAAAGGCTTGCAATTTAAATCTAGCCTCCCTTTAAGAATAATCGAACATACACCGTGACTTTTTATTCATCTTAGAAATGCAGCCCACATAATGTACCCAATGAATAGGTAATAATCATTAAGAAAAAAAATTGATTTGATAATTTGTATTTAAAAAAAAAATATGAAAAATCGAGTTAATAAATTAAAGTTTACGTATAAAATGGTAGAAAATACCAACCCAGAGCACGAGTCGAGTAGACTGCGCTCCTAACAGGGTGTTTAAAACTACGTCATGTGTCATAATGAATAATATTTGTTTATTTTTTTATTACACAAATATTTAAAAAAAAATTTTTTTTCGATATTAGTACCTATTCATTGGGTACATTATGTGGGCTGCGTTTCTAAGACGAATAAAAAGTCACTGTGTATATCGCTCGTTGCGATAAAAATTACAATTCTCTACGTTCTAAAAATAGTAAAATCCTTAGCTAACAGTTTTCACAATTCAATTTAACAAAGTGGCCAAATTAAGGCACCAAGTCGCACGGACTGCCATAAATGTCCGCAAAACCGTCGAAAGAGTTGAAATTGGAAACAATATATCGAATCTTTGTCTTCTGTGCAGAATCTGAGGTGATTTGTCGCAGCAAATGGCCGTAGACGAGATTAACTGCGGTGGACTGTCGATAGATGGCGCTGTCAGTACTAGGGGGACTGTCTAAGCGGCTGAGCTAGGCTGGGAAATGTTACAGACTTGTGGCTTACATTTTTTAATGCTGGATACTTAGCTGGATCTTTGTTTTAAGTTGTGTGCAGTTCAGTCTAAGTAAATTCGTAGTAGGATACAGAGAGATATGGCTTTTATGACCTTTCAATTAAGAAGATATAAGTATTTAGTTTTATACGATGAAGTTTTTTTTTCCAACGGCATATACCAAAATATGTACATGTTATACACATACTTATGAATAAATACTAAACATTGAATATTCTCAGCGCATAAAGCAATCAAAAGACGTGTGAAAATTTTAAAACGCATTGATTTATCGACGGCGTAACGATCGCGAAATTCATACAACGGTATGCATGAAATAATCGCTCGTAGCCTCGTAGGCCGGTGCTACGCCGTAGCCGTAGCGCAATCAAAATTCTGTTCGTAGCTCAGCGATTTCGCATCGCTCAGTGCCCGCAGCGCGGACGCAACCGAAATTAATTATTGCTGGTTTCAGCGACGTTCGACATGTGAGCGATTGCTATGATTTAATTTTCATACAGACATTAAATTGCAGAAGATATTTTTTTTAATGCTCCTAAATTATATTGTATTAGTTCTTAGTTAACAAAAAAAAAACAGTTTTAGTTTATTGCAGTACTTTGGTAAGACCGCAATAAAAAAATCAGTCAGAATTTAATATATCTTGTTACATAAGATGGTTTCACTAGTAAAACCCAGGTTTTAAGATAGTCCCTGCTCTTTTTGTTATATGACGTTAGAAAGAGATGGATATTAATTATTGATTTAAAATAAAGAGAGAGATTTTGATAAAGTTTTGATAAATAAAGGAATTAATTATTCAGGCAGTTTTACTGATGTATGTTTTATTTAGGGAGTATATCAACCTCATTAATGCAAAAGAAGAACTTGTTTTCAACATTTACAGTAATAAAAAAAAATATATGAATAATAATAAAAATAATACAAATTCTATGTAATGTAATAATCATTGGTTTCACATTTTTGTAATACTAATACGCTACTCGCTTGTCTTTTAAACGATATTCATTTTTGGGTTCGTTTGATTCTTTCCTAGTATTGCAAATTGAGAGCAGATTTTTGTACTGACGTATTTCATAGTTTTAAATAGGAAACAATATGATGGATGTTGATTTTATTTATAATTTTAAAATCTAACCCCCTTATTCATAATCGCTTTTTAACTAAATCAGTGTAATAGTGTGCCCCTCTCACTCTTTCGATCACCAAATGTCACCTGTCAGATAAAGACTTCGGAATTTTAGCTAATCAACGTTTGATAATTTTCTTATGAATAAAGGGGTAAGTCTAAAAACAGTTTTTTTAATGATTTAACATAAGTTTCAGTTAGATCAGAATGGAAAAACATAGAAAAAAAAGTAGTTAAGTATCACAAATGATTAAATACAATAGATGGAAAGCATTTCAAAAACATAAGTATGTATTTACACAAGTTAATACTATTACTAACAATAGTAACTATTTATTAACAAAAGTAGAGATATTTTTCAGTATGTTAAATATTTTACTACTATTCAAATTCAAATTCAAATTCAAAATCATTTATTCAAATAGACCTTCGCAGGCACTTATGAAAAGTCTGACTCTAATACTCTAATACCGGTTCGGAAGGTTGCATTTGCTGAGAAGAGCCGGCAATAAACTCAGCAATTACTCTTTTCAAAACAAGCTTAGATTCATTACATAATATTTACATTCTAATCGCACTGACAACAATTGCGTGCCCCGGCGTGGCGGCAAAACTACAAAGTAGACTGAATCTATATTTAATAAGTAAATAAATAAATGGCAAACTTAAGCAGACCAACCCCCACAAGCAGCACCTGTTCACAAGTATGACGCGTGTATACTATTAATGCTTCAGTATTTATAATAGGTATATTTCCAAACAATAATTATTCATATCACCTGAAGCTTTTACTTATAAAAAATAAGAAAGTACTATGATACGTCAACAATTTCACAAAGGACAAAAAGATCCAGCTTTTTATAATTACTAGGTAGGTAATTGGATTAAATTACAGATCAAAGTGTCTGCACAGCTCTTAAATCAATTCGATATTGAAGATAATTTGGTTAAAGGAGCGATTAATGGAATTCAATGCTCAAGTCATTTTCTGTTCCATTTACGTTTTTATTTTTTTCCTTGATTCCGAGGGCGCATTAAAATCTTTGATTTTATGATTTTATAGCCTGTAAAACCAATAGCCCGTAAGAACGAAAGATTCTCAAGTGAAATGTCTACGTGCTTACGACTACTTCTGCCAGGTGGAGTGGTGATCTGATTAGAGTTTTCGGGGAGATGTAGTGGATTTTCAATCTGATGTAACTGTAATATGGGCAGTTAGGGTTGACCCAATGAAACGCTTTGACTGACTGAATTATCGCATACACTTACTTTATATTACATACTTAGTACAGCTACCTATCCACTACATCATCCTCCTTATTTTTGAAAATTTAAAATCAAAATTAATAAAAAAATACTTTCCAAAATATTAACCCAACATAAATTTTTTGACAAAAATTAACTATTTTTTAATTGAACTAGTTGAAGTTTATATTCATATTTGGGTAGGTACTTATTAATACTATTCACTCTGGCCTTGAAAGTCCCTGCATTATAAAAGAGAAACACAAACGCCGCCGCCGACGCAGAGGTATATTTATAAAAAAATATTATCTTAGTAACAATAAAACCTAAGTCCCACAACCACTTTTTTTATAAAGGGAACTAAAACTAATTCCGTCTAACATTACAAAAAACCGTCCTAATTCCCTTCCACCATAAGGCCCGTGAAACGCCTGTAACCGACATGTTACGCCGACTTACGCCTGACGCAACTGTAACATTCACGTTAACGTACCGACAACAAAGAGGCATTCAAAACGATCTCCATCTTAGTTAAGAGGCAGACACTCGAAACGCGTTCGTCAATGCACACTCGAGTTATTGCTTTTGAAACGAGCGCTTCCCTTAACTTGTACCACGACACATATTAATTCACCGACGATAACACTAGATACAACATACATTGCACATTGTGTTCTTTTTTTAAAATATAAGTTTGAGCAAAGCGAGCGATGGATGGTGATATTTGATATTCTCAAGTGTAATGAAGTGTAACAGTCCAGTGATGCTCAGGCTTGCTGAGAGGTGCAGTGTAAGTGCAGGGATGCATTATGCAGCCTGGGAGTCGATGGAATTACTAGCGCGGAGTGTACGGGCATCATCGTAAACTTAGTTTAGTTTTGCTAATGCTTAGCGATGGTTTAACCGACGGTTAGCAACTTCTGTATTTAGTTTAGTGTCTGTTTGGTGACGTCGTATTGATCCGTCGACAAGAAAGTTTCCGAACGGATTTTGGTTTGGATTTAGTTAGTTAGGAAAGATGTGGCGTGGAATGCATTTGGTTGTTGATCTCATTTATTACAACCTCTGTTATTTAAATAAAATTGTGAATTTTATTACTATGATGTAGATAGCACCATAGTCGAACACAGAGTAAATACTTTTCTTAAATTGATAATAATAAATTAAGATCAAAAATGCCAAATATGAAGAGCCAGTGTAAAACTCGAGGACTTATTTTCATCAACATACTGCACTTTCACCCCTTATTAATAAATACGGTGTAAGTCAAGTATAGTAATACCTAGGTTTTAAATATATCCGTCACTTTCTAATGTCATATAAACAAAAAGAGCTGGGACTATCTTAATACCTGGGTGTACCAAGACTGACATTAACCTTATGTTTTAATAAGAGGGATATTTATTTTCCTCCATTATAAAATTATGTGATAAGGTAAAAATTTAATGTCCGAAATTAAACGCTGCCCTTAATCAAGCATATTAAATTTAAACACACGTATATCCTATAACTATACATGTCTGCATTTACTTCCACTCATTGCACATGCCTTTACCACGCTTACATTACTATATTGCTGCGACAATATCAAATTGATGCGTATTTCATTGCTGCGTTTACTCCGCCAGTTTTTATTCAATTTGGTAGTAAAAGAGTAATGTATTGTGAAGTTTGGTGGTGTATAAGTAGTGGTGAGGTTTAGTAGTGGAGGTGGCAGGTAATGCTAGTGATTCATAGCGTGGTGGACGTCGGCGTCGGACTCAACTCATCAATATCGGAAAGCGGTACGCGTTTGATATCGCCGGTCGTTATTGCATGCTTGTGTGTGCATGTGTGTGAAGTTGACCGTTTAATTGCCAGTTTTATGTTCATTTTGGTTGTGTCATTTATTTCTGCTGTGGTGTGAAATTGAGCTTACAATTGATTTGTATTGACTCAAGTATTGGCTGACTATATAGTTTCAATAAGCAATATCTAGAGGAAATATGCCTGGACTGCATGTATCAAGTAGCGCAGAGTACCAGTCTTTGCTCAGCAATAACAGAACGGGACATGAAATTAGTTTTTTTTATGGAATGAATGTTAGTTTGTTTTGAAAATCTCATTGAAATTAATAAATATTCTGGGGCTTTCTTTAGACACAATTATCTGATCCCAAGCAAAGCAGAGCTTGTACATAGTACTATGGGATCCAGACAACTGATATGCTACGTTTATGTTCGTAAATACAAACTTAATATACCTACATAACTTTTATTTTTATACCACTAAGGTGGCAAACAAGCATACGGCCCACCTGATGGTAAGCAGTTACCGTAGCCTACGAACGCATGCGCGCGTAAATTTGTGGACGAACTCCACTACCTTTGTGCCTATCAGCAACGGTGTAACATCCGTCACTCCAGATCTCATCTCGAGATGCGAAGAGATGCGATCCTATCATACATAACTACACATACTTACATGAGATGAAGCGAGCAGGAGCCGAGCACACGTGGAGCACGCGAGGACAAACTTGAGAGCTTCGAACGAGCGTCCGGTTAGCGCTCGACCGTGCTCCGCCGATTGTCAGTTTTTTGACGAACACAGGAATTCGCATCACGCTCGTATTAGGCTCGTTGTACGTCCACACTTGATATCGCGAGCAACGAACGAATTGAGGCTCGGTTCGCGTAGCGTGGACGCACCATAACAGAAAAGCTAGGGCTATCTTAAAACCTGGATTTTACCCATTAAGCTTGCTTTAAACCATCTCATGTAAAATGGTAGTAAAATAGCCAAGAACATAGACATTTATTTACAAACTCCTATAATTAATATCATTATTATTTGTTAATTTTATATAATATTATTATGTTAATAGTCTCACAAGTGTTTCAGTGAAAATTACGTGTTATGATTGTGTTTAGAACGGTGTTATTTGAACATAATATTTGATCGCTTGTATCGCTCAGTGTACATGATTGAGATTCAAGTAGAGCTAGGAATACTATCGACACTTTCTATTTATTAATTTTATTTTTATTATCGAACATTTCTTAAGATTATTTTAAAGTCAATCATAGGCACGTTTTACTAAAAGTAAAGGTACGGTACCATATTCAACATTTAATTTTACAGTCGTGTTTTGTTTTTCATATTTTAGTTACTTGAATCATAATATAACAATGAAAAATTCATTGATGTTAAGAAAGAGCACAAGAATTATTTTGATAATGTTAACAAACAATCTCTTTCTCATATAACTATCATTATTATCATCATAGTCACCCTACAACCACCCTGAACATAGGTTCAGCAGTGTAAATACATTATTAAATCCAGCCATGGCTATCCATCATCCAACGGTTTTGGGCCGCTTGCATTCAGCCCAGCAGCGCCCAGCGAATCTGATCAGGTCGTCAGTTGACCTGATGGGAGGTTGACCGACACGGTGCTCATCAGTATGTGGTCGCCATTCGAGAACTTCCTCCCCATTGGTTATCGGTTCTTCGAGCGATGTGGCCTACCCATTTTAACTTCAGCTTACTATTTATTATCTATGATTATATGCCCATATTATATATATACAACCTCGTTTCGGACAAGTAGATAAATTCTTAGCATAGCTCGTTCCATAGCTCCTCTCTGAGCTTATTTTTGCGGCCAGCATTAAAATACACGCATATTTAGTATGATAAACAAAGCACGATTGTTAAAAATAACTTTATAAAAATCATGAAAGTAATTTAATAAATGCAACATAACATTACACATATGCTACTTAGCTATGCAGAGTTGCAGAGATGCAATGATGAGAAAAAGTGATGTGTCTAGCTCTCTGAACTGCCATATAAATTCCCAGACAGTGTTGCAGTTCAATGCTACGGCCACTTTAACTGTTTACTTTAGACTTGTATGCAAAGAAGAATGCTGACACCACCTTGCTACTATGGAAACATTTTAGGAATATATTTTGTGAAGAATTATTAGAATATTTTGGATGAATATGTAACTTTCTTTGTATTCAAGTCAAGAGAATATTGAGGCCTGTATCGAACGAGATCAAAACGTAGATGAATAATAGATATATTAATCACGCAATAAACGCAGATGAATAAATATATCATATTAATCGAAAATAAACCTTAGCCCCCTTACTCATAAAGCGCTATTTAACTAATATACTGTTTAAATGGTCACGTAAATAATGTCACATTATTTGACAATGACAATAGAGTGACGTTATTTACGTGAACCTTTAAACAGTATATTAGTTAAATAACGTTTTATGTGTAAGGGGGTTAGTTTTTATATACATATATTGGTGCAAGTTCCAAAGTCAATTGCTTTAATCTAGACTCAAAATTTGACTCGCCGATTAATTAATGTTCTAGAATACGGACCCCAGACTCTTACCAAACAGGAACAAAACCTACACAAAATGTTTATGTGGAGTCAGAATAAAAGTCATCGCCTGCGGCGTAGCAGACATTCATATCACACGCACCTGGTTTGGTTACATAGTTCGTAATCGACTACAGGCAGCAGCAGCAGGCAAACGTGTCGTCACGACACTACTGATTTCTATGTATACTTTTCGACACGTTCCGATAGTAATACATAGAAACGAAAGAGAAAGAAGTAGTGTCGCGGCGACACGTGTCGCGGCGACACGTGTCGCCTGCTGCTGCTGCCTGCAGTCAGCTACGGACTTGGGATATCACCTTGATATCTTCTGTCGTATTCTGGAGTTTTCATCTAGGCTTATGTGCTTAACAATTTCAGCTAAACGTCACATACTACAGAGAATGACATAGTATTCAAATAATAAACGTCACTTCTAACCCATTCTAATGTTTCAATTTGAAGGCATAATTAAATATCTAGATTAGTTCGCGTGAGATTAATATAGCGATTTTAGACATAGCTCACTAGGTCTGAGCCTCTCATTCAATCAACCAGAATATAATGTAATCACATTAACATTATGTTGTTCTACGCCATTTCATTTGTGTTCAAGTGATTCAATGATTGATTAATGATATACTCGTCCCTTTACGGCTTTATCCATAACCATAAATAATGTTTAAGTGGCTGCTTAGTTGTAAGAATGTATGGAAAAACATTTGACGGAGAACAATCCATTTCAACCCCACCAAGAATCAAGTCTGCGCGTTCACCGCTAAGAAAACCCCATGAACATCAGTCAAAGCATCGGGATCCTTGGTGTCAACATTTCTAGCGACGTTTTGTTCCGAAGTCATTTGGTTAAGCTGCCATGCAAAAAGCTTGGAGTGCTCAACAGAGCGAGACAGTACTTCACATCGGGGCAAACGCTCCAACTTAATAAGACGCAGGTCCGGCCTCATATGGAGTACTGCTGTCATCTGTGTGCGGGAGCACCTAGATACCAGCTAGGGCCTTAAGACTCGGTTCAGCAACGTGCCACTAGAATTGTTGTCGATCCCGAACTTACAAGCGGTTTAGAGCTCCTCAGTCTGAGGAGAGACTGCCTCCTTATGTGTGTTCTACCACTTGTATACAAGTTATAACGTTATAACGGAGAGTGTCTAAAGAATTGTTCGACTTCATACCCATGGCTACCTTCCACCATCGCAACTCTCGCCATCGACGGAGTCCATCCATACACATTGAAACCAGAATTGTTTTGAACTGTGCGGGCTAACAGGAGTTTTCTTCCGCGGACGCTCGGACTGTGGAATGAGCTCCCCGCCGTGGTTTTCCCAATGGAGCATACGGTTCTTCAAAAAGGGTGTGAAGAAGTTTTTTCAGGGTCGGCAATGCGTGAGTGATACCTCTGGCGTTGCAACCGACCATTGAATAAGGTAACTGCTTCAGGCGGGCCGTATGCTTGTTTGCCACCCTAGTGGTACAAAAAAAAGAAGGCAAAAATTGATTCGCTATAAAAATTGATGGTAGCCCCCTGAAATGTATTATGAGATATACTTTTCTTATTCTTACCGAGTAAAGGCTAGTATTTGGATCACAATATCATCGCTTGCAACACACATATCATAGCTCACGCGTTACCTTGCACACTCAGCCCAAATGGGAACTTTCTTTCAAGAGCAACTACCAAATCATATTAATATACACCGTGACTTTTTATTCGTCTTAGAAACGCAGCCCACATAATGTACCCAATGAATAAGTACAAATTGTAAGAAAACAAATTTTTTTGGTCATTTGTATATTAAAAAAAATATTAAAATGTATTAGAATCACGACAAATCGAGTTACAGGGTTCAAAATTTTTTTTTATATTTTCCATACATTAGTACCTATTCATTGGGTACGTTATGTGGGCTGCGTTTCTAAGACGAATAAAAAGTCACGGTGTATAGATAGATGCTTTGGTTTGCATGTATTATTTCTTTCACCGCTCAAGCTTAACCATTTGAATAATAATTTGACGTCGCTTACTGAGAAAAGACGCAGTATTTTATCGCAGACAATTGGTAAGAAACTCATTAACGTAAATTTCTAACTATTCCATTAATTGATATAAACTCAATATCATGTTCAGCACCGAATCTAACCCGTTCCAAATTTTGGGTACAATTACGACGTGAGCACCAATTACGCGAGTAATCTATCCAACCCTGTAACAATGGAGGTAATGCCGTATAGCTTGGTATATTAAGTACCCAGTGCTAACAATGCGTTAATAGACGGGTCGAAGGATGTAAACACAGGTGGATAAGACTGGGGTTTGAGATATGCGCACTGGATTACGGAATATTAATTATTGATATTTGGTCGTAATTAGTGCTGGAATATTTTAAAAAATCGTTAGTAGCAGCCCTAGGTCATATGTTAGTGATATTATTTATCGAATTTTTGTCTTGATTAGATACACCATGAACGAATAAAACCGAAAATTCATTATTATTAGAGGTAGCTTTGTAATTTTTTTCTATCGAGGAAATATCATTCCATTATGTTTTTGCTCAGGCAGAACCCTCGCGTATATAATGAAAATACTCATATAAAAATATTTTTTCATTTAAATACTATTTACTTGGTTAAATTTCAATTCTAAGATTGTTATTTTGCTTTATACGCACTCTTAACATCAACTTGAGTAATTCTCGATAGAAAAAAAAACAACGGTTTGCACTCCGGGTGTGCCGGCAGAAGTGAAATCTTGAATATTAACGTTGTGCATTTTTGGAATGGTTAGGGAAGAATTTTGCACGAATTGCTTTAATTATCAGTATAAAAGTACTATCATTTATGTGGTAAAATATAATATTCATTTATTGCGCTATCGTACACAAACATGACAATTTATATTACATTAAAAAGTTTGTATATTACATTAAAAATTATGCACAAAATTCTGTTGTATGTCGACTGCAGAGGTATTATAATAAACACTTTGATTCTATTGATCTGTTTAACAGCAATAAGACGAGTTTCAGAAAGTCTGTTTTAGATATCCTGGCTAAAAGTGGCCAAAAATAATTCATTTATCCATTTATTTTACTTATTTTGTACTATATCTATATATAAATTATAATTATTATATCATACAACTCTCCTCTTTGGTATAAAACGATATTACAATTATTTATTTTATTATTTAATATATACTGTATTTTTATTTATAATATATTACATTGTGCACATAAATTCATTACACACTCACACACAATCACACACACAGATTCAAAACACACACAAACACCAATTCACTCCATTCACACTGACACACACTCTTTTTTTAAATATAAAGTAATTTAATTTAAAATGAATAATCGCTGTCTTATATAAATTCTTATTGAAAAAAATGTAAATCCGTCATTGGCTGTCAGATTAATTTTATATGTTAAGTCACATTGTAATAAGAGCTGTGGATTTTGTTTGATTAATAAATAAAATAAAATAAATAAAATTATCTGTCAGAAAAATCAACTTCCATCCATAAACATAACTACACGAACATTCGCGCAAGCGCCGCCTAAACGAAACAGCAGGCGCAGGCATACATTTTCGCCGCACGGTAGAAAGAGAGGGGGATACTTCCTCTCCTACTCTCCCTCCGTCTTACGAATTTTCGATCAGGGTCACGTGACCTGACTCAAATTTATCATTTTTTACCCACCACAAAAATAATTTCTTCAAAAAGTGCACAACGCCGCTAAAGAAGTTTTCACTTCAAAAACATGAATTAGATTCAATGTTGAAACTAGATCATTGAATGAATGCAACATCTTATAATGTGGGCCATAGACTAGCAATTTATCAGTAATGTTTCACAGGTCAGTGATCCTCACTAGTACCGAGTCTTTGTGACCGGCGTGCATTGTGTCCGGTTCTATCAAGTCTCTCTTAATGTTAACGTTATATTGGAACTAGGTATTGAAAGCTACGTAGGTATTAAGGAATACATTTTAGTGTTAATTAAATAAATAAATAAATATCCTGGGACATTCCTCACACACGGTCATCTGATCCCAAACTAAGCAGAGCTTGTACTATGGCAACCAGATAACTGATATAATACATATACTACTTTTTGTTTGTAAATACATACTTAATATACATAATTACACCCAGACTCAGGACATACAGACATGTTCATGCACACAAATGCATGTCCTGTGTGGGAATCGAACCCACGACCTGCGGCGCGTAAGGTGAACCTTATCCAACTGCGCCAACCGAAAGTTTGAAACCAAAGTCAAAGTCAAAGCCATTTATTCAATTTAGGCCCCAGAAGGGCATTTATGAAGGTCACATTTACTGAAGTTACCACCGGTTCGGAACTCGGCCTTCAACTGAGAAGAATCCGGTAAGAAACTTATAATAAAGCGGAAGAGATTTTTATCTATGGAAAACCTATGTTTATCAAAGCGTTTTATTCAGTTTAGTTTTTACCTCCAAAACCACTTACTGCATGATACACAGATACACTCCCTACTCCCAATGTGACCGCCATCGTTTTAATTTTCAAACGCTTGTTTTATTTCCATTAAAATAAAAATGATGAATAAAAAACAAATTAGCTACCTTTCCGTGCACATGGCCAGTTTACCTATTATATCTTCAAACAATAAACTAGCATGCCATCCAACATTCCAGCACCATCGTTCCCCATCTAAACCAGAAAGAGCAATCCCACGACACAATAGGAGCATGCTATAACCCGTCGATTGGCAATATTATTGAATTTTACCCGGGAATTGAATTTCATGTTGGCGCAGCCAGCGGTTTGAGAGCAGTTTTTGTTCAATCTATAAGGGATAGACCTCGTAATGCCAGTATTTGTCGGTATATTCTCTCAGAAATGAAGTATCTATATGTCACCGTATTTCTGTGAAAACCGTTAGTTTATAATCTATCTCGCTAGATAGATTATAAACTGTAGCATACTGCTTACAATATAACGTATTAATATCCGATAGTTTATAATCTATCCATGACAAACCGTCATATTGTAAACTAGCATCATACTTCAATGCGTAGGAACGCACCTTGCGCGCTGATTGGTTAAACGTCATGTGTCCCGCGCCACCATCTTTGGCGATACGTAACGTAGTTGATTGATTTTATAGTTTCTTAAAAAAAATTGAATGTCACAGGTATTTAATTAATTTTGAATCTCGATGAATACAGAACGAGGTACCACCAAGACTGACCCAATCAGGGACGGTTCGCAAAATGATGGTTTGACAACGTTAGATTATCGGTTTTCACAAAAATACAGTGACTATATTAAATCGTGTAAAACTTTTTTAAGCATATTGCGTGCTCGGGGTAGTGTGAGTTTTGGCATATTTAAAGTTTTTATAGGTAAGTGTAGAAAGAATTTTTTTTTATTTATTCATACTTAAAAAAATTATGATTTTTGTTCGAAATGACATCACTGGGCGCTTTTTATAAAAAAAACTAGCTGTCCCCAGTGGTTTCATCCGCGTTCTCCAGGTAAAAAGTAGCCTATACTGTTTCCCATGAATCTGGCTATCATAATACTAAAAGATTTATTAGTATTATAATAGAAAATATACTTAGATACTAATGGTAATAAGAAGATATGAATGGATTGTGTGAATACTTCATAATACTACATATTACACGGAACCCAAATTACTGAGTACCTATATGGTAGGTAGCTGAAGATACTGCTGGGAATTAAAGTTTCAAGGATTCATTTCATATTAGAAATTATTATTGGATATTTTACTTTGGTATCCGTTCATAAATATACCCATTTTGTTACAGTATCCAACTGATATGGCTTACCGATGTACCTGCGCAGAAGATACATTTTCAAAGCGCAGGAAACCGCTATTGGTCGGCAGCTGGCGCCATGTTAGCGCGCGCCGTGCGGAGGGGCGTGACTTGCGAGTGAGACGGAACTAATAGCAGTAATAATAACAGTGTATTATGCACCTTATAGTAGTGATCTAAGGTTGATTGTAAGTTTTAGGCATTCTTCTTATCAGTTGGGTACTACTGTAACTAGCTTTCCAGTCCGCGTTATTACTTGTACCCTATCTTACCCCCTTGGGGGTTGAACATTGAAAAACTCTTGGTAGGTACCTAGAAGAGTCTATTTTAAATGTTTAGTGAATAGTAGTGAAAATTTTACGTATTATCACTTTTATTACCAGACACTATATTAAAAAAACAAATGTCAAATGCACTTTTGACCGTTGACCGCCATACTAGTTTTTTTCATGGACTCAAGCCTGCATGAGTCATATACGTGACATCAGACCGGACAAAATGTCCCGGGAATATCATACGGGCTTGCTGAACCCCGGACAATGGGTTTTTATTTTATTTTCATCGGCGACGCGCTCGTTCTTCCAAGCTCTTTGGATTATGCAAATACGTCGTCCAGTTTAGCATATCTATGTCACGTCCACAGTTTTGTTAGAGATGGTTTAGATGCAGTTATCAGAATATTTACTACGACAGTGCATTTTTCATACTATTATATGAAGACTTATAAATGTAATATAAGCATGGTAATAAGCTATTAGAAAAAATATGATTCTTGGCAACCCTTATGGTATTATATGTACTATGTGATTGATCGTAGCGCTGAGGGAAAAACGTAATGGGGAGCTCGTTCCACATCCCAAATATCCGCAGAAGGACTGAATCGTAGTGTGGACGATCGAGAATATGAAGATGTACTCCACATCGCAGGCAAACGGTGCGGTGGTAGAAAGGTGATGATGGCACCAGGGGCTCTACCGTATATCTTTGGTGGTAATCGTAACGAACACTATTAATGACTTTCATCCAATCAGGGCTCACCAATAGTCTTCGTCGAACTGTGTCATTGGATGAAATCATTAACGGCGAACGATTATCACCAAAGATACGCGATAACCCCACAGGTCAAAATGTTCTTGACAGCATTTCCCATTGTACAGGTCGTTGTTTTGGTCAGCGACGAGCAACTCAGGGTCGATAAAACAAATGATACTGGTGCCAAAAAAATATAAAAAAAAAATCTTTATTTTTTTTAATAATAAAAATAAAAAAAATATTATTTGGAAAATCATGTAAAAAGCTAAAGTGTAGACGTAATACTCAACTGGAGTACGAGGGAGTAAAGGGGTGGGGCGATGGCGGCTTGTGCCTAACTCTAGTCTGTGCACGTGCCGAGTGACCATACTTTGCGGTAATTTTATTTCGCATTGAATAAGGTATTTCTCAACGCATTTGCAGTATTTAATGGAATTAAGTCCATTTTTGGGGAAGATATTTTTAGTACTACCACTCCTGGGTTGCTTGTCGCCGACCAAAACAACACCCTGTATAAGGTGACTGGTAATTAGTAAACGATACTTAGACACATGACTTTACTCATGATAACAAACAACGTTCCCAAAGAAACAAATAGGGATAAATAAGTAAATTAAATATAAGCTGATGTTATATTCTTATTCTTGTTAGGTACTAATACTAATATTATGGGCCTATGTGCTAAGTAAATAAAAAAAATGTTTCTTTGTGTTATCATGAGTACAATTATGTGTACAATCATGTGTCTAAGTATCGTTTACTAATTACCAGTCACCATATATAGACGGTAGAACAAAACCTATATCTCGAAGATTGCGAGGTTTTAAACCTTTAGATTCTTTTTTTTTTTTTACTGTTTATAGGCCTATGTTTGACCGCAATCTCACCATGATAAGCGATGATGTGGCCGAAGGTGGTAAGCACACAAAGCCTAGAAGGAACTGGCTCTCAAGTGCGACTATCGGAACACACCGAAAGGTGCTTGGCGACAGATTAGTAACAGATTCAGTTTTATAAACCCTCTCACTGTATAATATTGTCCGAATATGTACCTTCTTAATTAATCAACAACATATCCCACAAAACAACATATTAGCGCGTGTTAACAAACAAGCAAGTTCAGCCATCTTCTGGTGGCGTCGAAACTAAATCAGTATCAACTCTTAGCTGCGGAGTTACCTCCGGGACACGTTTTAAAACTTGTCCTCCTGCCGTCCCGTGTCCCGGGAATCCGCTTTGTGTAAACTAAGGAGTGCACTTATAAAATCCCGCCTGTATATGGCTTTGTTTTTATCTTTAACGAACTAGGTATCTTGATAACGTGTTTGTTAGCTGGATTACTTTGTTTCAACACTTTGTCATGTCACGTTTAGTGTACATTTTTTCGCATTTTGTCACGAATATTATCAATATTGCACTTAAGCATAATAAATTGCACTAAAATATATTCGTTCTTACTTCTTAGTTAGGCATTAGATGACGTATGGATAATGTCCAAGAATATTAACAAGGACAAATCTACAAATATTATTTATTTAAATTATATCATGTAATATTGTCATCCTAAACTCACTAACAAACACAGTCATTGTGAAAACGTTACAATAAGAATATATACACACAAAGTGGTAGAGCCTGGCATATGAACTCTCTAAGGTTCAAGTAACTGAATTATGACATTGAATTTAAGAACACAGCTTAGAGTAGAATGAGTATCTTTTAATAGGAAATACTCATAGTAATGCGAGTCTTTTTCGTGCACTGTATATGTTTTTATTTTATACGATGAAGTCGGTAATCGTACGGCCCGCCTGCCCCCCTAGATAAGATAAGATGGTTTTCGACAATCGTCATCGTTACTAAACGATCAACCTTTGTATGGGATTGACATAAGAGATTGTTAAAAACCACGTGATATTTCGATTTGAAATATCAATCCCATACAAAGGTTGATCGTTTACTAACGATGACAGTTGACAGTCGACAAACATCTTGTCTAGGCACCCTGGTACCGTAGCCATATGGAGGCTTGCAACACACGAGTAATCACTCACGCGTTACCGATCCTCCCTTCGCTCCTCCTCAATGAGCTCCCTTCCCCCTCCCCAATGAGCTCTGGGGACCTTACTCACGCGCAGGAATACAACAGAAAGTTGTTTGGCTGCGGTATTCTGCGGTAGACGAGTTGCTCTTCGAGCGAATAAACGCTATGCCTCTCATAAAAAAAGCTCAGTCGTTTTATTTTATACCACTATGGTAACAAGCATACGGCCCACCTGATGGTAAGCAGATATCGTAGCCTATGGACGCTTGCAACTTCAGGGGTATCACTCGCGCGTTGCCAACCCTGAACAAATCTCTTCACACCCTTTTTGAAGAACCTGCTGTATATCATTGGGAAAACCAAGTTTCCTTGAACATATAGTTCCGGTTTGTTAGTTACATAAATATTTAATGGCACAGTAACAGATGGACAGACATAGATGTACGCAGTCCCACATTTTATAAGTTAACATTTTGTGAATTTTGATAATACCATTTCTACGTCACAATCTCATCACTGAAAATACGTATAAAGCAAATAAATCAGATCTTCAAGGCATGTAATATCCTGGTTACGTCACGTTCCTCGATCCCCCACATACCTTTGCCAGGGTAAGCTTGTTTTGAACTTTCTATAATCCCTTTTTGCACTCAGGTAAACCTGTAGTAACACCTGGTAAGGCGAGCCAGCCGGTAATGCAACGACATCTCTGAGCTCTTTCTGATAACGTGCTTTTAAAGAGTTATGTATTTTGGAATAGAGGTCAAAATTGTAAGTAAAAACTTGTTTTTCTTCAAGTATACATTTAATTTTATAGGGTTGTACATTACGTACGTTGGGCTCTCGCTCGACGGGAATTGACATTATATCTCCTTAGTTTTATGTAATTATTTTAGTTTTTTTGCTCATATTTTAGCAATCAGGCTGTTACTTGAAACTTTTAAAATAAACGCTTTGAGCAAATCTTCCCTGATACAAATGTTTGTCCAGGTAATCGAATCAGCGACCTATGGCGTGGCAGCACAGATTACTAAATAGTTACTACGTAAGTGGCAGTCAGAGCTCTCACTTCCACGCTACATAGCTGTTTGAAAAAACTATTTATGCAGTAAAGGTTCATTTATATTTATATTATCTATCCCCCGCGACTGTTCAACCGCGTTCCCGGGATAAATATCCTATGTCCTTCTCCATACCATAGGCTATCTGCATGCCAAATTTCATCCGTTAAGTAGATGAGGCGTGAAGGCGTAACAAACAAAGAAACAAATAAACAAACTCACTTTCGCATTTATTATAGGAAGGATATTTCGCATTAATAATTAGGATATGTTTCCCATACTTTATTCACCTGAGCAAAATCACTACAGTGAGGTAGCTTAAATAAAGGTTAAAGATTAGCCTTTCTAAATTAATTCCATTAACATTGAAAGCCTTTGCCAAAATGTAATATTTACATGAAAATTGGCATATTTACCACAAGCTCGGTGCGCTGCATTAATAACAGTAACTTATGCCCGCGGCCCGCATTACCCGGGATCCCGCGGGATTGCATTGTTCGCGTCACCGGGATATTGTACCAGCCCGGGATGCACCACTGTGCAGCAATATTTACGGCCTATGAGCGAGCCGAAAATACAGTTAGATAATCAGGTTTGAAATTGAAATGTAATTAGGGATAATAACATTAGTGAATTGTTGGGCGATGCCATTAAATGTACCATTTTGGCAACTCGAAAATGATCACGAATGTAGCAGTGTAATTAATTTTGTAGCTGACTCATCACTTGTTGTATGATTATTTTCTAGTTGTAATACTAAAATCAGCATAGCTTTAACATTTCATGAACTAACGTATGGTTCTGAAGATTGCTTAGAAGAGCAAGCATCAAATATTTTATGCTAATCCTTAATATACTTCGAAGATACATAATTTATACTAAATTTGTTTCACTATCTCTCGAGTTGCTGCTTTATCAATTTAGACTTAAGTTACTTAATTACACTCGTAAACTTAATATCCATAAATATTAGATACTATATATATTAGATAGATAGAGGCCCTGATTCTGTTGTTCACAACTAAACTAATTTTAATGTCACTATGTCCCTTTCTAACAAAGAACATAAGAAAAGGATGTAAGAAATTTAGTCCTGTCAAATTAGTCCAATGTTTGTTTTCAATATAAATTTAGTTGCCATCTATCGCGGTTACGCTTAAATACACGCAAAATAAGACGGCAAAGATTAATTTGGCAACTTCAAATATGTTCTATCCTTTTTCAATAATGTTCGTAAGAAAGAGATGAGATGTGACTAAAATTAGTTTAGTGCGATTTACAAAAGAATCGGCACCACTGAGCTCTTAAAATAAACACAATTGAAGCTAAATTCACAAAACTTTATGTAACACAAGTGCTGAATCAAACAAATATAGAACCCAACTCAGTTGTGACTTTTAATCAAAACCAACTGTTTGAAACTGAAATCAACTGGCCGAAACTGGTTGCGAATAATATTTATCCACTATCAGCGAAACAAAAGTGAGCTAAGCAAGAAGTTTGCAATCCCGCGTCGGGGCAACCCTAGCTAAGCCGTACTCAATCTAAAAAGCACTTTATTTCGATACAGACAAGATACAAAATGATGGAGTGTTGTGAAGTTTTTTGTTTTGTACAAACGTGTGGATTGGTCTAGTGGAAGTGAACAAAGGAATTTGAACTTTGTTTGGTTGTTTAAAGGTTTGTCTTGTAATGGATTGTGATGGAGTGCCATACATTCCACAAATATTTCCCGTCTCGGTGGTGTCGGTAGGGTTTAGAGACTTCACTCTTCTGTTTGAGAGGGCTTTTTTTTGATATTGGAGTGGTTTATTTTGTAAATAATAAAAAAGTTTCGGGGATGTGTGCCCTTGCCCTCGCATGCAGTTTTATCATTATGTAAAGTGAAGTAATCATAATAATACATGTAACCATTCCTGACGGCATTCTTAAATCATCTACAAGATACTTTTGTCAGTTTATTACCTAATTAAATTCCATCTCGTAGTATTTACCCACTTTCTCGAGGGATATAAAGCTTTCCGGATATAAATAATTATTTCGAAATTCTGTAAGGAGGTACTTGGTCAAGCTGCTCTTTGAGCGAATAAACGCTAAAGTTTTGAAAAAATAACGGAAATTAGTTCTATTAATAAATAATTAATAAATAAATATCCTGGGACATTCCTTACATACGGTCATCTGATCCCAAACTAAGAAGAGCTTATACTATGGAAACCAGATAACTGATATAATAATACATATACTACTTTTTGTTTGTAAATACTTAATATACATAATTACACCCAGACTCAGGACATGCAGACATGTTCATGCACACAAATGCATGTCCTGTGCGGGAATCGAACCCACAACCTGCGGCGCGATAGGTGGAGTCTTAACCATCTTCGTCAACTGACCCATCAAGTAGGTACAGTAGTACCCAACTAATAAGGCGCGTCGTGAATATTCGTTCGCACAGAAAAGAAAGTATGGCCCCGAGGATTAACGAAAGAATGCATGAAACTTACAATCAACCTTAGACCACTACAATAAGGTTCATAATACACTGCAGCTGTCAGTTTCGTCTCACTCGCAAGTCACGCCCCTCCACACGGCGCGCGCTAACATGGCGGCAGCTGCCGACCAATAGCATTTCCCGCGCTTTGAAAATGTATCTTCTGCGCAGGTACATCGGTAAGCCATATCAGTAGTAACTGTACTACCTACTAATAATATTATTAAGTAGGTAGAAAGGCTCTTTAAAAAATTGCTCACCTGAAAATTGAAAGCGTCAACCGACAAGTGAATAGGTTGGGAAACCTTTGACTCTCCTTATCTAACTGACTTGCTAACGACGTCTTGGGCACATTCAGCGACATGTAATACCATTAGCCAACTAATAATCTTACGTTGTATCGTTATTTGAAAGTATGTGTGTTTGTTTCTAAATTTGGCAATAAGAGCGTAGTGAAGTTGCTAAGTTTGTACCATTTAGTATCAATTTTGTGTGTTCATATACAAATACTTTTATTCGAATATTAACATACAAATTGTGATGTTTTAAAAAGTATATTAATATTTTAAACAATAAAAATTTCTTGTTTAAAATGTATATTAAACATTAGCCCCCTTACTCATAAAACGTTATTTAACTAATATACTGTTTAAAGGGTCACGTAAATAACGTCACTCTATTGGCATTGTCAAATAATGTGACATTATTTACGTGACCATATAAACAGTATATTAGTTAAATAGCGCTTTATGAGTAAGGGGGTAGCGGCCTTACTCATAAACGCTATTTAACTAATCCTACTGATTAAATGGTCAAATAAATAACGTCACATTGCTGTCATTGTCAAACAATTTTACGTTATTTAAGTGACCACTTAATCAGTTTATAAGTTAAATAATGTTTTATCAGTAAGGGGGCTATATTTTAACTAGCTTCCCGCCTACACCCCCGTTCCCCCTATTTAAGGAGTTGAATTTTGAAGAAACCTGTTTACAAAATTCTGCTCTAACTCTCTTATATTTAGATAAATAGTGACAAAATAACCAAAGCCACATTAAAAGCTAGTATATTAAGATTATAAATGTATAGGTAATGTCCGTTAAACCTCGCTTATCTTGCTACCTGCTAGTTGAATAGCTAATATGTTTGATTTATACATCAGTTTATACGTGTATTAAGGTATTCATTAAATATAATAGTAAGCCGTCGCTTACATGACTTGCTGAACAAATTGAGTCATTCATAACATCTAGGGGTTTATATTATAACATTTTATCGATACAAAGTCAAATAAAGGATAAAAGACATTTTGCAGGACCTATACAAGCTGTAGGCTATAAAAATGAAATTGCTATATGGTATGAAACAAAAGGTTTTGATAAAAAAATAATATTTCAATTGTAAATAATTTGGTCACAACTTTCAAATTATTTCTCGTTTGTTATAAAGTTTTAAAGATCAAAACTAGCATCTATATAAGTCCAGACAAATAAACGAAAACCTGATAAAATAATTCATTCGTTGCAAATGTAGTACTACGAGCTATGTTTAAAATTAAATGCCCATTTGTGAAGAATGTTCTATGTATATAATAATGTATGTATTTATTAAAAAGTAAATATAATGCATTGTCAAATCATATCATAAGCTATCAAACTCTATAATGGAAAATTATATGAATCAAAATAGGCCATTGAAATTTCAATCATCCGAGCATAATGAATGGCGCATCGAGTGGTAAATATCCGGATATCCGTTAGAAACATTGAACAGTTCCGTAATTTTAGCCGGTACATTAATATACAGAATCAATCTAATTTGTCAATGAAGTCAGTAACAGACGTCGATGGCGCGGAATGGGATTTAAAATGGCGCTTTTAGACGATCTGCATTTTAGATAAAGAACGGACGAGACGGCGCTGGCGATGTCCGCTCTCGTCCGCTATTTTTTGTTTCACTTATTTGAAACACTTTCCAGCTGCGTTGATGCCGATATGTGTCAATCGAAGTTGAAGTTACTTAGTTTTAGTTCCGAAGCTATTGTTAAACGTTAAATGGGTTTGTTGAAAGAGTAAGAATACTGGGTCTTATTTATAACTAGCTGTTTCGCGCGGTTTCACTCGCGTTCCCGGGATATAAAGTCGCCTATAATACTCGGGGATAATGTAGCTTCCTATTAGTGAAAGAATTTTTCGAATCCGACTGGTAGTTACCAGAGATTAGCCCGTTTAAACAAACAAACAAAAAAACTCTTCCGCTTTATTATAGTATAGTAGTATAGATAGATACAGATTAAAATTAGTTAATTAATATCCTGCGAGACATAACCATTATGGCCATCTGGTCAAACCAAGCTGAGATTTTACTACTGTAACCAGATAGTATGTAGAGTTAGTAAGCTGAAGTGGCAATGGACAGGCCACATCGCTCGAAGAGCCGATAACCGATGGGGAAGAAAGGTTCTCGAGTGGCGACCACGTACTGAAATGCGCCGTGCGGGACGACCTCCCACCAGGACCGACGACCTGGTCAGAGTCGCTGGGCACCGCTGGATGCAGGCGGCCCAGAGCCGTTCGAAGTTGAAGTCAATGGGGGAGGCCTATGCTCAGCAGTGGACAGCTTACTAACTCTACGAGCGATGTCCGTCGTCACTTGAAATATATGAATACAAAACCATCGCAAAAACATTTTAGCCGTCCCGAAAATCCAAATCAGAAGCAATTAACGTCAAATCAGTAATATTGGGGCCCGATACAGTTGCTTGACTATTCACTGATTTATTCATCTCTCGGCCACCTCTTGAGCTATCTGATTGGATTTATGTACGCTAAGTTAAGTTACTTCAGGTCACTTGTCTGGAACATTATTTGTGTTAGTGTAATTGGGTTTAGATTTGATACATTTAGATGGATTATGGACATAAATATGAATTTATCTTACTTATCTGAACAGATTTGAATTGAATTTTGGCATATTGATAGATCACATTTTGGAATACACAACATAAAACACTTCTTCGCCAGGATAAATATTTAATCCTTAAGTAATGCGGTAGAGTAAATTTTTAATTACATAATTTTTTAAATAGACTTCAATGAAAAATATGTACGTAGATTCAACCCCAAACTAAGCGTATTTCGTCTGTGGCTTTATATGCGAGTTATGCAAAGGATGGTAACGGTGGCTGTCGGCGACCGATTTTTAGTTGCCTCAATGCAAAAAGTTCGTCGTTCATTCATCTCATGATTTTCGGTTGGTCAAAAGCAAAATATCCGATGAAATAAATGATCTATAAAAAATGATTATAATTTTGTAATTTAACTTTGAATTCGCTGAACTACATTAAAATTTGCTAGCAAATATACTTGATTCTTTTTTAAATGACTAGCATTCCCTCCGTGGACTCACCAAATTCACCATAACTTTTTCCTTAACGGATGCATTTCATAAAACGTGTGTAAAATTGGACTCACTGGTTTGCGCGGGAGACACTTCCAAAGTGGTAAAATGTGTGTAACTTCTAAAATAAGAGAATGATAAAACTAAAAAATATATGATGTACATTACCATGCAAACATCCACCGAAAATTGGTTTGAACGAGATCTAGTAAGTAGTTTTTAATACGTCATAAATCGTAAACTGCAATTTACCTTTCATTCAATCAACTCAAATATAAAAAAAAAACATAAGTGTTACTTGCTGCTACGGAACCCTTCATGGGCTAGACTGACTCGCACTTGGCCGCTTTTTTATCTAGGGCATAATTCTGTCACTTCTTTGGCCATTTTTCTGTGTTACTTCTTATTAGATGAAACATACGTTAGACTCTAATAATTTTTATAAATGCCTGTGAAAGCCTATTAGAATGAATTAAATCTATACATATAATAAAACTGTAGAACCGGCGTGTCTGTACATTGAATATATTTACCAAAAACTGATCGGGGGTGATTTGAGATGAGGAACTGAATAGAAAAAACTAAAAAAAAAAATTTTTGTCTGTCTGTCTGTTTGAACACGCTAATCTCAGAATCCACTGAATGGATTTGCATGGAACTTCCACGAGCTGATTCGACTTTTTTTGGTGCTTCAACTAGGCTTTGTTTCATTAAAAACGGATGACGGAAAGAAAAGATATCCCAATTTAATAATTTTGCAGGCCGTCTCACGGCTACACACAGATGTAAGTACTAAAATATTGATGACTAGATGGCGTTGTCTTTTTCCTAAATCGCACTATGGTTTCGTTCTCACGATTTTATGACACGTTCAATGATTCCTTAGTAAGGATTTTCTCCGTGTAAGGGAGGAAAGCACAAACAGCTTCAAAAATTTCTTCAAAAGCTTCAAAAAGCTACAAAAAAAAATTAAGATGATTTCGGATGAGGAATATAAATTCATCAGGGACTCCCTCCCATTTAGTCCACTGAAAAAAGCCAGTTTAGTTACATAGCAAAAGCTAAAAAAATATCACAGCCGTATTGATAGATTTTTTAAAAAGGCTCAGCTAGGTAACGAACCAGCGAAATTAAAAAAAAAATCTTATTAAAAATACTTTTCCTCCATGCAGCTGCATATGTTTCTTTTTTCCATGCATGTATGTAGGCGTCTCTTTTCACCGCCAAAAGGAGTCCTTTCCACCAGGCTCCTGATTTCCAAAATATATCCTTGCCTATGTGCGATTGGCTTGACCTCCTCGGCATGAATTTAACAGCCAAAATAAACTTGGACTGTTCAATTGAGTCGAAGGCATAAACAGCTGTTAGATAGCTGGGAACCTGTCTAAGATTAAGCGGTACTTCATGCCTGAACAGTTGCTACAACTTTATAAAGCTATACTAGCTAACTTTATATACTTTATAAAGTTCGGTCATACATAGAGTACTGCTGCCATCTCTGGGATGGATCCGCT
Source organism: Polyploca ridens (assembly GCA_951394255.1). NCBI lineage: Eukaryota > Metazoa > Arthropoda > Insecta > Lepidoptera > Drepanidae > Polyploca > Polyploca ridens. The sequence continues at coordinate 441,610 of OX596250.1, read as the reverse complement.
GAGCCCTTGACTCTATAGACCGTCGAAAAGGGTACTCATTGGAGATGAATCTTTATTAAGGCGAAACTCACGAGCCTCAACCATCGAACGGTTGCTTGCCTATCGATTTTCTACAGGATTTAATTGTTTTGAAGAGTGTGCGCAGGAATTATTCCACCATCCCCATTTTTATACCGAACCACTAGACGCTGGGAACATTTTCAGACGTATGTTGTTGACATACCGAAAGTACGGACACAGTAATTTGTATATCCTCATGTATAATGCGGACAGCAAGGGAGTGGGACTTGCGTCCGACGTCTAGGGACTTTCAAGGCCAGAGTGAATAGGTTTCTTCTGGGTAAGTGTGCTTTATCTTAGGCTTCGTCATCGTCCTTTATGCATTGGTCAGTGGAAAAACCGAACGTCATTTTATTAAAAATAATATTCACCGATTCCTCAGAAATGGCTTAGGCGCTTCGCTCGCGTAGGCTAAAAGATTTTTACATTCGTTTAATCAACGCTAAAATGTTCGTAATGAAAAATTTTATCATGATCAGATCATACATTTTAAAAATATGTAATTCCTCGGTATACAAAATAGAAAACAAACATAACACAAATAAAAAGAAGTGAACAGCCGTTTACAAAGAGAAGAGCTGATCTACTATCAGTTGGTGGATCAGCTATTGAATCGCTACCAGCTGCCTGTAGTAAGCCTAAAGCGTTGCCGGCGCTGTATGGTGATGCTAATATACTGGCAAGGTATTCGCCAGCCCTCTGGCCACGCGAAGCATGAGGTAATCAGATACTTCGAAAAATCGCGTTAAATACGATGATCTTCTGACCTCCTGAGCAAAATATGTAGCCTCCAACAATTCAGGTGATTGATTACATTTGCGCTGCTTTAGATTTTTAAGCACAGTCAGCTTCACTGCGGCTATTTTGACAGTCTCTTAGCGGTGTAACGGTGCGTGAGTATCGACACAAGTTACATCCCATATTAAAGGCTGTCCTTTCCTCTAGGACATTAATGTTATTCCATCAGGCTTATTATCGTCGGCGTCGTCCCGCATCAAGCCACTCGATTCACGAATAGCTGACATGTGGGCACTGGCTAGAGCCCTATGAATGATGTCATTAAGATCGGTTGGAGTGGCCTGCCTGCGCTTCTTACGCACAATAGCATGTGGTGGCCAAGCTGATCAATAAAAGTACCATACTGGCATTGATGCGGCACATAAGTACCTAGATGCAGATAAGATACAATTTTTCTTTAAGTGGCAAATATGCAATCTGCCAGTCTGATAGTAGCCTATAGATGCTTGCACCACCCTGCGTATCAATCGCGCGTTGCCGACCCTCACTTCACTTTTTTTTTGCGATGAAGTCGGTATACGGCACACGGTCCGCCTGATGGTAAGCGATTACCGTAGCCATATGGACGCTTGCATCACGCGTTACAAACCTTTCCTCCTCCCCAACGAGCTTTGGTAACCTCACTGACGCGCACAGTGCAGTTGTTTAGCTGCAGTATTCTGTAAGGTGGAGGTACTTTCCCATGCAGTACCTACCTCTCTTACTTCCATTCACTCGCTCTTCATTTGCTGTAGCTCCATAATTCCAGAACACTTCCCTCGACATCATAAAAAGCTAAGGGATCGTTGATATCTCTAACGACGTTCTTTTCCGTAGTCATCTAGAAGACAAAGTCAAACTGGTATCCAAAAAACACGGAGTGCTTAATAGAGCGAAGCTTACTTCTCATCGGGGCCAAGACTACAACATTATAAGCCGCAAGTCCGACCCCATATGGAGTGCTGCTGTCATCTGTGGGCGGGAGCACCTTGATACCAGCTTGGGCCTCTAGACTCAGTTCAGCGACGTGCCATTAGAATTCTCGACGATCCCGAGCTCACAAGTGGTTTAGAGCCCTTAGCCTGAGGAGAAACTTTGTTTCCTTATGGAGCTCTGGCAACACTTCTCACCTCAGGAATACAACAACACAAAGTAATCTTATTTGGCTGCAATCTTCTGTAAGGTACAGGTACTCCGTCACTTGGACTGCTCCAAATTTTTAACAAGAGAACCCGATATGCCTTACTTCTCTTGAAAAAGAAAGCTTGCAGCCAAATACCGGGTACCTACCCGATTCTCTTACAAGGAAAATTTTGGGGAATCCTAAGATGTCTTGCCACGTCCTCATTCCCTAAATACCCTCATACGGTCGGTAGTCGGTACCGTCCACCGAAGTCCACAAGAATATACGAGTATTTTGACAACAACAACAACAATCTTCACGAACAATATATCGTTGATAACACGAATGTAAAGATCTTATAGACTACGCGAGCGAAGCCGCGGGCAAAAAGCTAGTATTTAATATAATTTCATTATACTTGGTATGAGATTCGCATCGCTTATTTCACCGAAATAGTAACCAATTGTTTCTACATCATTTAGTTTATTGGCTATGTCTTAATGGTTACGTTCAAATAATAATAATATCTTTATTATATCCGAATAAGCCAAAAAGTCAACTTCTTCAGAGCCATAATACGTAGGTAATTCAAATTCAAGATCATTTATTCAAATAGACCTTCGCAGGCACTTATGAAAAGTCTGACTCTAATACTCTAATACCGGTTCGGAAGGTTGCATTTGCTGAGAAGAGCCGGCAATAAACTCAGCAATTACTCTTTTCAATAATACCTAATACCTCATTCTACAAATATGTCTCCCATGTAACTTGAATAGCTGTTGTTACTTACAAGTTAGGTTTAAATAAACGATTTATTGATTCAAAATCAAAATCAAAAAGTCATATATTCAGTTTAGGCCCTAGTAAGGCACTTATGAACGTTAATTTGTTACATACAGTTTACCACCGTGCCGGTTCGAAACTGAGAAGACACCGGCAAGAAACTCAGCAAGGCTTTTTTGTTTTGTTTGTGGAAGATCTTTTAAAATTACAACTTTCGTTCCAAATATTTGTACAATATACATTAATTATGCTTATTCATACAATTTTCACTTAGCCAGGGGGGATGCAAGTGCAGACAGAAGCTACTTCAACCATAAATTCTTGTCTTCCACGTAATGAGTCTCCTTAATTTATTACTTTTGATTTCCCATCAATGGAAATGTACTACGGACTGCTACGGACGCTACGTGGTACTACGAACTAAGACTGCCGGATTATGTAAAACCTGCTTTCATTTAGCGTATTTTAGTAATTATATTTTTAATAACAATTATAACGCGGTCGCCTAATTTTGATATTAACCACGGCAACACCTCTCGCAGTGTACCAACATTGCCGCCAGTCCGCGCATGCGCGGAAGTACCTATTTTAAACGAGCGCGCCATGCAACGAGATGACGCCGAGTCAGTTGCCGCAACCGTTCGCCTTCCGATACGACGTTCTGATCGTACGCGCGCAAAACCAACCAAACTTGATCTATAAGTTCTTTTGTGTTATTCTAATATTTTTGTTTCGTGTTATTTTGTATCCTGTGTGACATTAAACAGTGATTCTAACTTTATCCATCGTTTAATTCACAAATTCCAAACTTCGCTAGAACTCACACCCAGTCGCGGTTATAAATGGCGTCCCAAGCATAGGGCGAAGTTTGAAAAACTTTTGTGAACTTTTGTAAACGTGTTAAAGTGATTACAAAATGCCGCGGACGCGTAGAGAACGTCAGTCGTCCGACGACGACCACTTCGATGAACCATCCGGTGCCGAGGGCCCGGTTACGTTTACTACGGATCACGTCACCGCCATGATGGCGACATTGCAACGGTCGCAGACCGAAGCCTTCGAGAGGCTACTTGATAAAGTAGCAGCTACGCCGCGACCAGCGACGGCCGCGGGGTCCGAAGCGTCGTCATCATCAGGGAACTTCGCGCGCTGCAGTTCCCGATTCTCTGGTGATGCGTCTGAATCTGTAGACGCGTTCATCGACGCCGTGGAAAGCTTCCGGGAATGCACCAATGTTTCCGAAGCTAACTCCCTTCGAGGATTATCCATGTTGCTGACTGACAACGCAGCCACCTGGTGGCAGGGCGTGAAATTGGAAATCAATTCATGGGAGGAGGCAATTGAATACCTTCAGAGTGCCTATGGGGATCATCGACCCCCGCATCGAATTTATCAAGAATTGTTTCAATGTAAACAAGGGGAAGAGAAAACTGATATATTTATAGCTAAGGCTCGAGCTCTTCTTTCAAAATTACCGCCAGAAGACCTCAGCGAGAAAGTCCAAGTTGACATGGTCTATGGTCAGTTGCATAGGCGTATAAAAAAACGTCTAAGACGAGATGAGGTTAAGTGCTTCGCGGAACTCATCCGCAGCGCTCGTCTCATTGAAGAGTCTCTGAACGAGGCATCTCATGATGCAGTCGCCGTGAGCCCCAGCACCACTGATGGTGCCCAGCGCCGAACTTCGCGTGCGCCGCCGGACACGCCAGCGCCGCTGAAGGCGCCGAGCAAGCCAGCGCCGACGCCCGCGCCGTCGTCTTCGACACCTCAGTGCCAAAGTGATGTGTTAGCTAGTGATAGCACGGCTCAAACGCCCTTCAGGCAATTAAAAAGTAATAAAAGTGAAGTGAAACCAAAATCTAATCAATTCTGTGCGTATTGCAAATCATACGGTCATAATAAAAATGTATGTCGTAGATTAAGTATGAAAATGTCTTCACCTAGTAAACAAGGCAATGAAATTGTATGTTACGGGTGCGGTGAGAGAGGTGTTGTGCGTACAAATTGTCCAAAATGTAGTGCGGACATCGCCGCGATCAATTTCGTAAAATCGCGTAAACAACAACAAAGGTCAGTGCCCCCTCTCCAACCGTCTGTTCAATCGCCGGATGAACTGGTAAGTTCGAATTTCACTTCTAAGCATGATTGTATTGGATCGGAGACTAATCATAGTAGTTCTCATAATTTATTCCATTCCAATAATAACAATAATAATCTTTCAACTTCAAATAATTTTTACGTAAATAATCCCGATTCCGATAGTCGCGTTGATCGAGTTCAACCACGGTCGCAAAGTAGGGCGACCATGCGATTTTCTAAAAAATTACGGAAATCCGAACTTCAAAGTAGGGTGACCATGAATTTTCGGGACAAAAATAGGAATTTAGTACCATCGACGTCTACAATTGAAAACGATGACATTATAGATTTATCATCATTAACTAGCGTCTCCCCTGGTAGTTCCTGTGTTGAAAGACCAATTTTAAAAATTGAAATTTTCGGTTTTAAGTGTCAAGCACTTGTAGATACTGCCGCGAAACGTAGTATCGCCGGTAGTTCATTATATAGGTTACTTCAGCAGCGTGATCAACCTTTTAACGAGACTAGCATGCTCGTGCGACTTGCGGATGGTTCTACGCAGACACGCCGCATACTGACTACGAATCTACAAGTAACCTTGAAGCAAGGTAAGACTTTTAATTTAGAATTTGTTATCTTACCTGATGCTACTGATAATGATTCTCTTTTGGGTATCGATTTTCTTACCGCCGCTGGTATTATTATTGACTTTGCAGCGTTGACGTGGAAATTTTCAGATGACATGATTATTTATCCTCTAGAATTAGAGTCTCCACGCAACGAGGTCTCGTGTTGTTCAGCTACATTGTTACGTGATGACGAAGCAGTGGTTCTCAACCCTGCCGAGCGTGAGCGACTCACCTCTCTTCTTCAGTGTAATGAAGATATCTTTCAGCTAGGGGGAGTACCAACGCCGTTCGCGGAACACCACATTGATACGGGTGATCACCCGCCCATATCTGTCCCGCCGTATCGTCTCACGCCCGCTAAGAAGGCGTTAATGAAGGCTGAAGTGGATGCAATGCTTGAGGAAGGAATCATTGAGGAGTGTGAATCAGCATGGACTTCCCCTGCGATTTTAGTCCCTAAGAAGGATAATGGTGTACGTTTTTGCGTAGATTATCGCCGTTTGAACTCCATCACAAAAACTGACACATACCCACTTCCACTTATTGACGAGCTTTTGCAGTCCACTAAGCAGCACTGTTATATGACTACTATAGACCTTAGATCTAGTTATTGGCAAGTCAGTGTCCTTCCTGAAGACCGCGACAAAACCGCGTTTATTACACCATTCGGGACTTATCGTTTTACTAGGATGCCCTTCGGTCTCAAGAACGCACCATCCACGTTCCAGAGATTAATCGACCGATTACGTTCAGGTGCTGCTCTGCAGGATGTAGTGCTAATTGCGTATTTAGATGATCTTTTGATCATTTCGGATAGTTTTTCGGGTCATTTAGATGACCTTCAGAAGGTCTTTGATCGCTTACGTCTTTTTGGACTTCGTGCCAATCGTGACAAATGCTACTTTGCACGTAATGAGGTCAAGTACCTTGGACATGTCATCACGTCTGAGGGAATTAAGCCAGACCCCTCAAAGATAGACGCTGTTCTATCTATGAAAGAGCCCAAAAACGTAAAGCACCTAAAGTCATTTATGCAAACCTGTTCATGGTTCAGAAAGTTTGTACCGAACTTTTCAAATGTAGTGCAACCCCTATCTAAGCTTACTCGTAAGAATGTGAGTTGGTGTTGGACTGATGAGCAACAAGCTGCTTTCGATTGCCTTAAGCAGAAACTCACTTCAACTCCCATTCTTGTACAGGCAGATTACACTAAGCCTTTTGTACTACGAACAGACGCTAGCAATTATGCTCTAGGAGCTGTACTCATGCAAGGTGAAGGTCAAGAGGAGAGGCCTATTGAGTATGCTAGCCGGTTGCTTACATCTGCCGAGAGAAACTATTCCACAACTGAACGAGAAGCTTTGGCTGTTGTGTGGGCAGTGGAAAAGTTCAGGGGATATCTCGATGGACACCCAGTGTATGTGAAAAGTGATCATCAACCATTGCGGTGGTTGCTTACACACAAATCACCAAGTGGACGACTGATACGCTGGGAAATTACAGTCGTATGATATCCATTATGATTATACGCCAGGAAAGGCGAATGTATTGGCAGATGCTCTGAGCCGCCCACAGTGTAATAACACTGAGAACTGTGAGGTATGTGCGGTCACAATCGATTTTCCCAGAGCTAGCTCTTCTGAGATCCGCCAAGAGCAACTACAAGATCCAGAAGTAGCTAAGATTATTAATGATCTTGAAGATTATAATGCCAATAATACTCATTGGATAGAAAGAGGGTATGTTTTGGACCAAGGCGTTCTCTACAGGCTAAACCCTGAAACCGATTCAGATGAGCCTCAACTTGTGATACCAGCCTCATTGCGAGAGAAGGTAGTGCATGAATTTCACAACACACCTACAGCTGGTCACATGGGAGTAGAACGTACCCTTGATCGAATTAAATATAAATATTACTTTACGGGGATGAGGAAGTATGTCATGGAGTACCTTAAAAACTGTGAAGATTGCCAAAGGTATAAAATAAGCAATCTGAAACCAGCTGGTCTCTTACAAACTCCAGTACTTAACCAGCGTGGGGAAGTCCTCGCTATTGACCTCTTTGGACCGTTACCAGAGGGTAAAAACGGTGAAAAATGGGTATTACTAGTGGAAGATACTGCCACTAGATGGGTGGAGTTGTATGCACTAGCCGAAGCTAATGCTGAGACCTGTGCTTCACTTCTTATTAATGAATACTTCCTCCGATACGGTTTTCCTCGTCGTGTCATATCCGATAATGGAGTACAGTTTGTTTCGGCTACGATGCAACAGTGCATGTTTGTCTTAGGTATTAAACAGAATCTAATACCTTTATATCATCCAGAAGCGAACCCAGCCGAACGCAAAAATCGCGATCTTAAGACGCAGCTCGCCATATTAGTGAAGAATGAGCATAGATCATGGCCGCAGTTCTTAGCCGAGATACGCTTTGCAATGAACAGCGCCACTTGTGCTACTACCGGATGTAGTCCTGCTCATATGATGTTTGCTAGAGAAATGCGAACACCATTCGATGCTCAGCGCGATTTGAGAGCTATATTAGACAAAGAAAACTTTCTTCCTCAAATCACGCCTTACCTCCGCAGATTTGTTACCAATTGGGAGTCAATTAGGGAGAAAGCTGAACAGCAGCAAGATAACAGAAAGGTGATTGCTGATCAGAGGCGTCGTCACGTACCTACTTTCGAAGTCGGAGACTTAGTTTTAGTTACAACTCACTTATTAAGTAATGCCAGTAAAGGTAGAACTCGTAAATTCATGCCAAGACGGGACGGCCCGTATCGCGTTACTAAGGTTGTAACTCCTACTACTTTTGAAGTTGCTGATTTAGTTTCGAATCAGCTGGTAGGAAAGTTTCACCGTTCAGATTTAACCACTTACACTAGTAATAATGTAGTCTCCGATCCAGTACAACCACGCCGTCGTCGCGGACGACCACGTGTTAAACCGCGTTCTTTAGATGCCAACCCACCAACGGGTCGTTTAAGTGTGTTGGAGGGGGAGTGTATAACGCGGTCGCCTAATTTTGATATTAACCACGGCAACACCTCTCGCAGTGTACCAACATTGCCGCCAGTCCGCGCATGCGCGGAAGTACCTATTTTAAACGAGCGCGCCATGCAACGAGATGACGCCGAGTCAGTTGCCGCAACCGTTCGCCTTCCGATACGACGTTCTGATCGTACGCGCGCAAAACCAACCAAACTTGATCTATAAGTTCTTTTGTGTTATTCTAATATTTTTGTTTCGTGTTATTTTGTATCCTGTGTGACATTGTAACGTATCGGATTTTAACCCTAAGGCCGGTACGTTAATAAGAAAAATGGATAAATGAAACAACCTTTACTGGCATAGAATTCCTATATTATTATTTAACTACATAAACAGTTATTCATTTTAAGTTAATTTTATACAAACAGATATTTTAAATAAATGCCACAGCTTCTCAGCCAGAGAATGTGGGTAACCTGAGATGAATTGCATTACCAATTACATAAGTTTAAATAAAGTATAAGGGCGCCAAAAGCAGAGACGGCTGCTTTACCGAAGAAAGAAACAGGTAAAAGTTTTAATTAAAGGATATGTGTAGCGCCAACATGATCCGTTGACAGTAGATCAAGTCCCAACTGAACCATTTGATGGGATGTGAGCCCCAGCCGAACACATGGATGGTATCTTGAACCCCAACCAAACATATAGATGGTATCTTGAACCCCAACCAAACATATAGATGGTATCTTGAACCCCAACCAAACATATAGATGGTATCTTGAACCCCAACCAAACATATAGATGGTATCTTGAACCCCAACCAAACATATAGATGGTATCTTGAACCCCAACCAAACATATAGATGGTATCTTGAACCCCAACCAAACATATAGATGGTATCTTGAACCCCAACCAAACATATAGATGGTATCTTGAACCCCAACCAAACATATAGATGGTATCTTGAACCCCAACCAAACATATAGATGGTATCTTGAACCCCAACCAAACATATAGATGGTATCTTGAACCCCAACCAAACATATAGATGGTATCTTGAACCCCAACCAAACATATAGATGGTATCTTGAACCCCAACCAAACACCTCCTGTAATTGATTTGTCAATTACAGTAACATCATAATAAAGTAGTATGAAAGAGGGAAAACCTAACCTCCAAAACATAAATTTGATGTAAAATGAATAAGAAAAGTTAATTATGTATTGTTTTGTATTATAACACAAATATAATCAAATTGATGATAAGTTTTATCTTTTATTTAATTTGGAATGATTGAATCTATGAGGGAAAAATAACCTAATAACCTCATGTAGCACCTAGCTTTCTAAATAATTAAAATATCACTTTTAATAGGCCTAGCATGTGGATAGTTCGTAGGAAATAAGTAATACATACCTTTGTGAAAATAAAGGAGGCTTAAATGAAGAAGATGGAATGAATTCCTAACAACTCCACACCACGCGTCATGGATCGATTGTGGATCCCTCCTCCAGCACAATTCTGTAGAAAACCACGAAATAAATACCGAGGCACTATTAAAACCAAAGAACAAAGCTTCCAAGAGATCAAACTTACCAAAAAGAATAGTAGAAGATCACATATTGAAAAATTTACGTGCGCACTGCACGTCGTCAGGATCGAAAAAGACAGGCTCCTTAGCCATTTTTTATAACTTGGAGAATTTCAGAGAGGGTTACAGTAGAAAACGTAATCCGTACATCTGTTGAAAACTACGAGACACTGAGGTCAAAAACCTTATTAACTTGAATGTTTTATTAAAGAAAAACGATGTCTGAAAGACCAAAAAGCACAGGAACAGTGTTTTATTGATAAATACAATGTTTATAAACTTTAATTCGTATTATTTGTAAAGAAACAATAAAAACGTCAACTAAATTGCGAAGTTATTAATATTTCTGTCAAAACCGATTATTCGTTTTATTCGCTGGAAACCCTAACTTTTCTATAGGTCACAGACAATAAATCAACTTGTAACATTAAAAGTTTCGTTCGAAAACGAATCGGTTTCGTTCAGAAACATATCGATTAATCGATAGAAAATCAATATTTTATTCCTGTATTTCAATAAAATAGGAGGAATAATTAAAGATATGTTCATTTAACGAAACATTGATTAATTGGCTAAATCCCAATAAATATTAAGAGGCTACAGACAATTAATCAAGTAAAAGCATTAAACTTGATTTAAAAAAGAACGATTCATCGACTGAAAAATCGAATGATAATCGAAAGTTATTATAAAAATTAAATAATAAAAAACCCATTTTTACTACGTTACACGACCCCCCCTGTCAGAAGAATTTTGCGTATATGAAAGCAAAATTCAAGCTGCCCTCAGCTTGAAAACACCTCAGCTCGAAAAATCTATCGATATCGATAACTGAAAGATAACTCCAAGTCACACTAAATTCTAAAATAAAAAATACCAACCGGATACAACGACAATCAAGTTGTAACCAAAAAAAAACAACAAATATAAGAAAGCAAAATTCAAGCTGCCCTCAGCTTGAAAACACCTCAGCTCGAAAAATAAAAATCGATAACTGAAAGAAAACTCTAACTCACACTAAATTCTAAAATAAAAATTACCAACCGGATACAACGACAATCAAGTTGTAACCAAAAAAACAACAAACTATAAGTAATCATAAACCAGTAAACACAAGACTAATGAAATACAAACCACCCTATCAAATCCAACACTCAATACTACATCCTACCAATAGTAAAGAACTTAAAAAGAAAAACTACTCCATCAACAAACCGAACCCACGAACAAAGGAAAACCAAAAGTTGGAGATCATAACTCCCACAACTTAACAAAATTAATAGTAATGCAGGAAAAATGTACCTAACATTAACTAATACAAATTAAAAAAGAAACGCAACCCTAAACGCAATATATAAATCCCAACCAGTTATACATAAATAGTTAATAGAAATATAATAAATAAATATAATAATGGATGTAATAACAACTTAATATGTACTCTTGATTTACTAATAGACAATAAGCGATAACACACATAATCTAACTGTGGTTACGCCTCACCATATTAAACAAAAGAATTAAGAAGCAAAAAAAACCCATTTTAGAATTTTAAATGATCAATGGTTAAAAGGCTTAATTTTAAAGAGGTAACCAACCGCCTCTCGTATAATGGCTTATTTAGAGGAGTTACTAACCGCTCCGGACAAAGGCTTATATTTTAAAGAGGTTATCAACCGCCTCTAGTAGAATGGCTTATTTATTTTACATAGGAGTTACCAACCGCTCCTAACCCACTATATTTACTAAATACCCAAAGTGGTCACTACCCAAGTAAAAATTAATCCAACATTTCAACATCCCTCAACTGAATAAAGTATTTTATAATACATACATAATTATATCAATAAATAAAGACACTAAATAATAATTATAAAATATATAACCCCAAAACTGTCTTAACTTTAACCATCCATTCCAGTAATCCAATCCAAAAAATAACCAACTGCCAGGACTAATGTTCTACAATCCAAAATATACCGACTTGTCCGGGCTATAGTTTATAAGATAAGAACCTTCTAAAATTATTATATAAATTTAACCTTTAACCTTGGCCACCTCCTTTTAAATATCGGATATGCCAAGCCCATAACAACCATTACTTGAGAAATCGGGTCGGTTATAAATCAAACCAAACCAAAAGATTTCACGAGCAGACTACACGAGAGTCAATAGCGGTGTGATATAATTAATATCACAACCATGAAGAACCTTGGCCACCTCCTTTTAAATATCAGAAATGCCAAGCCTATATCAACCATTACTTGCACATCCGAGTCGGTTATACATCGAACCGAACCGAAAGGAAGAATACACGACAGAAGCGCGAGAGTCCTTAGCGGTGGTGATGTGAGTATCATCATCACAACCGTGAAGTGTGGCTCCCACCTTCAGCAAAACATCATCGAGTCGGAACCTAAAATAAAAAATACTGGATCCCGAATCCAAGAAACGACGAAACGCCCGAACAACTATTTCAACCGAAAGAAAAGGACAATTAACCCTATAATTATAAGCACTACAAACTATCGATACACATTTAAGATAAGAAAATAAATAAGTTCAAGATGAACTTTCAAATCTAAATTAAGAGTTCTTAATGGTATACACAACGATGTAACGACATCAGCAGGCATGGTGTCCCTAATGCGAACCTCATACGCAAGCTTATATTTATGTAAAGCTTGGAAAGCAAAAGAATATTCCTCCATTATATAACAAGTGAAATAGTCACAGAAGCGGAAGAAATATCTTAGAAAATATAAGTTATGTAATGATAAAGTTAAGTAAAAGTTAAGCAACAGTAATGATAAATAACTGCAATGTAAAATAGCAGTAAGGTTAAATAAGTGTCATGATAAGTAGCCTGATACACACATCAATACGCAATAAGCATAAGCGGTAAGCACCACATTAATACAGCTAGCTTAAGGCGCTAGTTATCAAAAGCAAAGAAAAAATTAAATCTTCAGAAAAAAAACTTATTTTTAATTATTATTTGAAAATTAAGCAAAGTTAATTAATTCTGAAAATGCAAAAACAATGGGTGTGAACCCTTATTACAGGATAATTTCCTAAACAGTCAAAAAGCAGAAGTTGAAAAAGTTGAAAATTTCCCCGACTTGAAAAAAGTAAAAAATAATTTTAATTCAAAAAGTTCCAATGGGAATATTAAGAAAGAAAGCTGTAATAGTGGCAAATGATGAGTGTGTACCAGATATTTAGTTAAAAGTAGCATAATGTTTAAGATAAATATTAAAATGTAAAGATTTCATTTTAATCACCGCACTATTTTGCAAGTCATCTCAAGTTAAGAGAAAAAACATAAGTTAAATATTTAAATTATAACACAGTATGCATACATAAGACACAGTTAGTATAATTTGTAATGTAAAACACAGATCTGTAAGAAACTTAAGGTAATACTCAATAAACACAGTTCCGCAGTAAACTTATGAAATACTTATAGTAAACACAATTTTTGACATATTTAAAACAACATGACAATCATCTCAGGTTACTCGCCACCACGTACGGGCGTCACTGTAACGTATCGGATTTTAACCCTAAGGCCGGTACGTTAATAAGAAAAATGGATAAATGAAACAACCTTTACTGGCATAGAATTCCTATATTATTATTTAACTACATAAACAGTTATTCATTTTAAGTTAATTTTATACAAACAGATATTTTAAATAAATGCCACAGCTTCTCAGCCAGAGAATGTGGGTAACCTGAGATGAATTGCATTACCAATTACATAAGTTTAAATAAAGTATAAGGGCGCCAAAAGCAGAGACGGCTGCTTTACCGAAGAAAGAAACAGGTAAAAGTTTTAATTAAAGGATATGTGTAGCACCAACATGATCCGTTGACAGTAGATCAAGTCCCAACTGAACCATTTGATGGGATGTGAGCCCCAGCCGAACACATGGATGGTATCTTGAACCCCAACCAAACATATAGATGGTATCTTGAACCCCAACCAAACATATAGATGGTATCTTGAACCCCAACCAAACATATAGATGGTATCTTGAACCCCAACCAAACATATAGATGGTATCTTGAACCCCAACCAAACATATAGATGGTATCTTGAACCCCAACCAAACATATAGATGGTATCTTGAACCCCAACCAAACATATAGATGGTATCTTGAACCCCAACCAAACATATAGATGGTATCTTGAACCCCAACCAAACATATAGATGGTATCTTGAACCCCAACCAAACATATAGATGGTATCTTGAACCCCAACCAAACACCTCCTGTAATTGATTTGTCAATTACAGTAACATCATAATAAAGTAGTATGAAAGAGGGAAAACCTAACCTCCAAAACATAAATTTGATGTAAAATGAATAAGAAAAGTTAATTATGTATTGTTTTGTATTATAACACAAATATAATCAAATTGATGATAAGTTTTATCTTTTATTTAATTTGGAATGATTGAATCTATGAGGGAAAAATAACCTAATAACCTCATGTAGCACCTAGCTTTCTAAATAATTAAAATATCACTTTTAATAGGCCTAGCATGTGGATAGTTCGTAGGAAATAAGTAATACATACCTTTGTGAAAATAAAGGAGGCTTAAATGAAGAAGATGGAATGAATTCCTAACAACTCCACACCACGCGTCATGGATCGATTGTGGATCCCTCCTCCAGCACAATTCTGTAGAAAACCACGAAATAAATACCGAGGCACTATTAAAACCAAAGAACAAAGCTTCCAAGAGATCAAACTTACCAAAAAAAATAGTAGAAGATCACATATTGAAAAATTTACGTGCGCACTGCACGTCGTCAGGATCGAAAAAGACAGGCTCCTTAGCCATTTTTTATAACTTGGAGAATTTCAGAGAGGGTTACAGTAGAAAACGTAATCCGTACATCTGTTGAAAACTACGAGACACTGAGGTCAAAAACCTTATTAACTTGAATGTTTTATTAAAGAAAAACGATGTCTGAAAGACCAAAAAGCACAGGAACAGTGTTTTATTGATAAATACAATGTTTATAAACTTTAATTCGTATTATTTGTAAAGAAACAATAAAAACGTCAACTAAATTGCGAAGTTATTAATATTTCTGTCAAAACCGATTATTCGTTTTATTCGCTGGAAACCCTAACTTTTCTATAGGTCACAGACAATAAATCAACTTGTAACATTAAAAGTTTCGTTCGAAAACGAATCGGTTTCGTTCAGAAACATATCGATTAATCGATAGAAAATCAATATTTTATTCCTGTATTTCAATAAAATAGGAGGAATAATTAAAGATATGTTCATTTAACGAAACATTGATTAATTGGCTAAATCCCAATAAATATTAAGAGGCTACAGACAATTAATCAAGTAAAAGCATTAAACTTGATTTAAAAAAGAACGATTCATCGACTGAAAAATCGAATGATAATCGAAAGTTATTATAAAAATTAAATAATAAAAAACCCATTTTTACTACGTTACAACATTAAACAGTGATTCTAACTTTATCCATCGTTTAATTCACAAATTCCAAACTTCGCTAGAACTCACACCCAGTCGCGGTTATACAATTTAAATATAATTTTGGTACTAAAATAATGTGATTCTATGATTGATCTTGTAATAAAATATGTTTTATTTCTATTTTTAGCGTAAATGCTACGGAGTGCTACGAATGTTACCGCTATGAACTAAATTATGATTAAATTCTGTTTGTCCTAAAATGATCACTATAGTATTTTTTAATCCGAATCCTTCGTTTACCAACAATATAGCTTAATTTCCGTAACCAGGAGCGTAGACAGTCTGCAAAATAAAACGGACTCTGTAACAAAGTTTTGAATAAAATTAGCATGAGCACACACACAATTATCGTGGAACTAATTTGCACTAACCAGCATACAAGCTGCGTGTAACCTGAACGTGGGCTAATGTAGCTCATCTGAACTGCAGCATCACTGCAAGGGTTGAACGACCGCACGCATGCGCGTCCCCCTACTTTTTCAGGCTAAATAGCCAACGGGCTGTCTTAGCGCATTCATTCTATCTAACTGCGATCAAATTTCGATCTTACTATGTAACGAACTGGATCCTTTTGGTGGTGCGTTCGGAAGCCGCTAGTTGGTTCACCGGCTCGCCAGTACCTCGCCGGTCGTCGGTGGCTGCGCGCGTGTGTAATAGACAGTGGAATTTTTTTTCGCTCGGGAAAAGTTTTACAAGTTCCGACGGGCGGAGATATACGGCTGTGGTAGTAAAGTTATTGTTTAGAGATACTGTTTGGTAATTTGTGGCTTGGAATTTGTGTATGGGGATTTGATTTGGCGTAGAACTATGAAATGGTAAGGATTTTATCTGAAATAATTTTCAAGTTATTGATAAAAAAAAACAGAAAATAATTTAGAGGTTTTTATTGATAGTTTTAAGTTTCACATTTCAAGTAATATATTTTTATTAAGCACTCATAATATCTGAACGCAGTAAGTATTTTTATACGAATGCTATTTTATTTCTTGGATAAATAACTGAATAAATGAAGTCATAGATAATTTCCTTAGTTATATAGAAATGCGGCTCATATTTCAAAGAATCACAATACAACTGTTATGCTTTTTTTATTTAATGAGATTATTATGGTAACAATAATGCTTTTTTTTATTTAATGAGATTATTATGTGTTGATATTATGTTTGTTTTTATTTATGAGAGGAACTAAAAATAAATGATTTCATTTTGGATACTTAAAATATGATTATGTTGTTTAAACATATAAAAACTGTGATTATAAAAAAAACTGTATTTTTTTAATTTAATCTAAACCTTGAGCAACATTTTAATTATAAGTAATTTTCAAGTTAGTTTAACTACGAACTCAATCTTGTCAACACCAGCTTTAATACCTATAAGCGTACCTATCAGATATTTTATAAGCATAAAATTTAATCACAGGTTGTTAGCACTATATTATGTGATCACCTACTACTTTGAGGCGCTCAAATCCGCTCTTAATATACGTAGTGCATCAAAAAAAATTAAGAGACGGTAGAGCGGCTGGCTTAAGGCGGTAGAGCATAGCAATTTTTTATTTGGCGCATCCAAATAACAATGTAGTATTACTGAGCGTGAGTATGTTGCCAAAGCTCATTGGGGAAGGGTTGATGACGCGTGATTAATGCCCGTAGCATCACAAGCGTCTAAAGAGCTACAGTAACTGCTTATCACCAGGCAGCCGTTTTTTTTTATACCACTAAGTGGCAAACAAGCATACGGCCCGCCTGATGTTAAGCGGTTACCGTAGCCTATGGACGCTTGCAACACCAGGGGTATCACTCGCGCGTTGCCGACCCTACAGAAATCTCTTCACACCCTTTTTGAAGAACCCCATGCTGTACTCCATTGGGAAAACCACGTATCGTAAACCTGTATGCTTTTTTTGCTGAGTTAGTCATGGAAAAAAAATGCTTGATGATCTTCAAACCGTGTCAAAAGTTGAGGATTTTAATCCTATAATACACTTGGGCTTTTGGTGAAGGAACAATGTAATAGGAGAACCTTGTAGTAGGTACTCACCTTGCTGACTGCCATTATCAAGTCACGATGTATTTCAGCTGTTTTTTTTTGTTTTTTATTTGTGTAAACTAACAGTGCCACAATGACCATGTTAACTTAATTATAGGCATAACTACTTATTAATTGTGGAACCAACCTCGTTTACCACAGAGTACATTAAAATTTTATGATTTTATCATAGATGTGAGGTGACATGACAATTTACGAGTACTGTAAGCAAGTAGGTACTTACAATAACAAATTCTCAAGAACTTTATTCTTAAAAGTACCAGGACGCGTTAGCAGTTACACTTCATATCCTGTTACCATCTAGCTTCACTTACCGGACCGCCTACATAGTCAGTTTTTTGACCCAAATCATATGAACCATCTGCAAAAAGGTATTGCTGTGTCAAACTAAAAAACTCATTTTAGACATTTTGCTACCGGTATTAATAGTTGTCAACCTCAGTTACTGTATACCCAATTCAGTATTCTAATAAGAGAAACAAATCATTCATTACAAAGCCTTTGCAACAAACTTATATTCTTCGTAGCTAAGCTACGACATTACCGGTCATGTTCGTAGCAGAGCTACGAATTATTATTTTGAACAATGCATTTTTATCATCAGCCGATAATGTCCCACTGCTGAGAACGGGCCTCCTTACACAAATACGGCTGAAAGGAAATTAACAGATACTCCACCTCTTATGCTCACTGCGGATTAGTGGAGTTAGGCTAGTGGTCAACCTACTGTTGAAGTTTTCAAGCCGCATATGAGGCTCTACGTGCCTTCCGAAGCACGGAAAACGCTCGAGTTGAAATACCGCTAGGTGGTCAACCATCCGGATACCGTCCTCACCGGTGATTGCTTAACTTTGCTGATCAATTAAGAACGGCTAATCAAGCTACGTGTGAAGCTACGAGCGCTTCAATTATTCCTTTTCTGGCATACAGTCCGCCTGATGGTAAGTGATTATCGCAGCCTACAGGTATTTGCAACACCAGGGGTATCACTTGCGAGTTGCCAACTCTGCAAAAAATTCTTTACTGATTTCTTGAATACTGACGTCTTCAAGACGTTATAGAAAAATAGCTCTTAAATGCAATAGCTAAAAATAGTACGTTCCATCAAGTCGATTTTCAGTGTACCACTGGGGTGTCTCTGGTTATATGTACAGAGTATTTACTCTCTTCGCTCTCTCGCGCAACAGATTCCAGAATATTCAAGCATGTCGTGGGTGGCACCTTTTTTTACCAATAAATGACTTAGTATTCAAAGTCAAAGCCATTTATTCAATTTAGGCCCCAAAAGGGTCACATTTACTGAAGTTACCACCGGTTCGGAACTCGGCCTTCAACTGAGAAGAATCCGGCAAGAAACTCAGCAGGGTTACATTTTTAAAATATTTTTTGGACAATCTGACTATGTTTGGTTTTTTTTCCAAATAATTAACAATAAAATAGATACAGACGAAAAAAGAACAAGAAAATAAATAAAAAATAATAACTTGACTGACGGCTCGTACTCGGTTATGTGATTTCCACAATTCACGAGGCACGAGTATTGTCAACGTTTTCAACTCTATGTACACGCACGGAACACCTTACTTCGAATCTAAGATTATGTCATGACGGTCTCATACCTATAAAGAACCGGGAATCGAACGCACTTCTGTTGATAATAAATCCATTAAATAAACAGCCAAGTATTGAGCTATCCGAATTCAAATAAGGAAATATTACGCGCCCCATTGAAAGAAACAAAAAGGGGTATTACAAAAGGAGGAGGGAGGGAAGTGTATTCATTATACCCACACCTGTCAACCGCAGGCCCCGATGTGGTAGACAAATAATATTCTATGCAGCCTACGGGACTATTCGTGTCAGCAGCAGTAGTTTGTAGCATAATATGAAATGTTACAAAAACTGATCGTATATGTGTTGTTTTACAACGATTAACGGAAAGTGTAATATCAATAAAAGTACACGACTTCTTTGGTACTAGGCGTATAGATTGAGAAAGTTTTTTTTTTATAATAATATTAGCAAGTGACTTGAAAAGATTATCATAGAGCAGTGTTAGTTATGATTTAATTCAATAAATTGGGTATGAACTATTAAGTAATTTATTTTGAGTTGAAACTTTTTATAGAGAGTCTATACCTGCAGGGCCATTTTAACACGCTCGGATTCGATATCGGAAACGGATTCAAAGACTACCGAGGCGATATTGCGGAATTGGTTTTTTAATTTCCGAATTTGAATATGTTTGATGTTTCTTTACCGAAATATCAATTCGATTCACCGAAAAGTTTTCGGAAATTAAAATAGCAATTGCTGAAATTCGCCTCGTAATTTTTTTAATTCGTTTCCGATATCGATTCCGACGTTTTAAAATAGCCCTGCTGATCTGATCTTCACCCCTTTCGGATAGATATACCCTTTCCGTTACGTCACAACGGGTAACGGAAAGGGTATATATATATTTATAATAGTTTTTAACCGACTTCAAAAAAAGGAGGAGGTTCTCAATTCGAATGTTTTTTTTATGTTTGTTACCTCATAACTCCGTCATTTATTAACCGATTTGGAATTTTTTTTTTTATTTGAAAGGGTACACTTCCCGTTTGGTCCTATTGATCAGATCAGGATTTGATTACTTCTTAGTGTACTTTGAAGTCGGTTTAAGTTTTTTGTAAAACAGTCTAATTATATTATTTAAAGTCAAAATTAAAGCTGTTTATTCATTTCATATTCTAAAAAGGCATTTATGAAGGTTGGAGTTACTGAAGTTTCCATCAGTTCGTAAGTCAGTCTTTAACTAAAAAGAACCCAGGCGCAGATACAGAGGGGGGTACTTTACTTTTTTCTAGGGGTGCTTGTCTCCATACAAAAAACAATTAATGGAACAAATGACACCACGCTTGGTTCCTTCTGCTGCCGACATAGCGACTCATCTCAACCCCTTGAAAATAGATGTACGATTTTTCCATGATCGGCCAAGTGCGAGTGATACCCCTGAGGGCCAACCACAAGCTCTTAAAACAATATTATTATAAGCTTATTTGACTTTTGTCTTGTTTTGACGCCGGATGTCAAAGAGGGACAAAACACAAATAATGTTATTTTAACCTTATTTGTGCCCCATGTTGTTGCAAGCGTCTATAAGCCACGATAACCGCTTATCACCATGCAGGCCGTATTTTTCTTTGCATTCTAAAAAGACACTTTTACATTCCGAATGTTATAGAAGAGTAACTACATTTTCAATTTGAAAATATTTTTGTGGCAAACATGTTAGTTACACTTGATAATTCACAGAAGTTCTGTTATATATTTGTAAGTGCTTATAGTCCATAATTGGACTGTTTTACAAAAACCTTAAACCGACTTCAAAGTAAACTAAGAAGTAATCAAATCCTGATCTGATGACAATGGGACCAAACGGGAAGCGTACCCTTTCAAATAAAAAAAGATTTTTCCAAATCGATTAATAAATGACGGAGTTATGAGGTAACAAACATAAAAAAAAAAAAAAAAAATTTGAATTGAGAACCTCCTCCTTTTTTTGAAGTCGGTTAAAAGTGGCTGTTTAAAAGCTAATTGATTTTATAATAATAATGATACTGTTTCTACAATAAATCACTCAGTTAACTTCGTAAGGCTAGGATTACACTTACTGAATTGATTTCAGGCACGCAATTTTTGTCAGTGCTATTAGAATTATGTAATGAATGTAAGCTTGTTTTTAAAAGAGTAATTGCTGGCTCTTCTCAGCAGATGCAACCTTCCGAACCGGTATATAGAGTAGTAGAGTATTAGAGTCAGACTTTTAAGTGCCTGCGAAGGTCTGTTTGAATAAATGATTTTGAATTTGAATTTGAAAATCGATATTTTACTCTGTATTTTGCTAATTTTATTTGGAAATACCTACGTGATATTAATTGAAAGATTATAAAAATACACATATATCTAAACATTTAAAGGCATATTTGTCTTTTTATATGCCAACTTTTAGTACACATATAATAGTTATAATACTATTCAGTTATTTATACATATTTATTTCATTTAAGCTTTTTTTGTGGTGTAAAATCACAAATCAAAATAATTTATTTTTATGCATAACTTCTTTTTTAAATCGATTTCTTGCGCTACTATTTCCTACTCTGTCCTTCTAATCGTTTCATATAACAACCTCTAACGTTTTGTTTTTTGTTGAATGTTTTTTTTTAAGCTGACTACAGTCAGCTATTATAAATCTTTGGTTAAATATATATACAGGGTGTTGTTTTGGTCGGCGACAAGCGACCCAGGAGCGGTAGTACAAAATATATATTCCCCAAAAATGGACTTAATTCCATTAAATAATGTAAATAAAATTACTGCAAAGTATGGTTCCTAGGCACGTGCACAGACTAGAGCTAGGCGCAAGCCGCCATCGCCCCACCCCTTTACTCCCTCGTACTCCCGTTGAGTATTATGTCTACACTTTAGCTTATTACATGATTTTCAAAATTTTTTTTTTTTTATTATTTAAAAAAAATAAAGTATTTTTTTTATATTTTTTAGCACCTGTATCATTTGTATTATCGACCCTGAGTCGCTCGTCGCTGACCAAAACAACGACCTGTATATCGAGTAACTAAAGCCAACTTAAAGTACACTCAAGCCATAACATCACTTTCTATTCATAGCTTGTCGTCAAAACGCAACCTTATCAAATGCAAAACGAAAGAAAAAACATGAAATTCCAATCAAAACCCCATTCAGTGTGCTCCATCCCTAACACCGGTATTCCATGCATGTCAACGACAGACTCCGGAACAAATAACCGGAGACAATGGCCCTTCGGTATTATGTACACGTCTTATTTGCGTTTGATGAAATCCTAGATAGGGGTTATACGCGGAATAATGCGTGATGTGAATTAACTATTCCCGTAGTGTGAATTATGGATTAGTTCCCTTTAACCGCATGGTGGTGGAAGGTACGCTTTGTTTCCCACTAACTTTGCCGTTTTGCCTGGATAAATATGGTATACTTATGCTGGAATAAAAGAAGAATTAATTAAGTAATTAATATTATGGTTTATGCTAATTGACCGAGCGACCGCGAAGCGTTTTTGTTTCAACTTGGGCAAAAATGCTTTATAATATTCGTTTATTTATTGTGTAAAGTATATAAAAGGTCGCATATCTCAACCGGTTCTCGTTAAATTTTGTGTGCAAGTTCGATAATAATATGTTTTGTTATCGATTCAGTTTTTTTTTTTTTTGAATGGCGAAGACTTGTTTGTTAAATTAAGGATTTTGTTTCAAGGAACAGTTAATATTTAGCTATGCAAAGACAGACTCGCAAGGTCTACAGCTCACAGAGCCACTAGTAATACTAAATAAGTTTTTTTATTTTTATGGGCATACTGTTCTCGGTACCTACAAGGAAACCGACAAGTCCTCGGAGCGAGATACCCGGACTACCTACCCAATTAAAACAGACCCCTGTTCAACCTTCAATAATCCCCGCCACATCGTTTCCCCGCACAAAAGCCATGTTCAAGTGCGGGAAACTAGTGCTTGTGTTTTCTATTCAGTACTAAAATAACAAAATTAATTCACAAAAACTGATTTAAATCATATTATAAATAAGGGGGAAAATTACATCTGATTATATCTTTTTATAGACTCTGTACAAAAAGTTATATATCAAAATAAGTTACCCAAAAATTCATACCATTGCTTCCAAGTTTATTGAATTAAAATCATAACCACGCAACGTTAGCGCTCAATGAGGTTTTTATCTTTTCACGTCACTTACTAATATTATTATAACATTTTCTCTTTCGTGATCTGTGCGCCTAGTACCAAAGAAGTCGTAGACTTTTATGTATATACCCGAATATATACATTTTATGGTATATCTCTCCGAAAGGGGTGAAGATTACATCTGATCTACATGATTATATATTTTTATAGGCTATAAAAAGTTACAATTCAAAATAAATTACTCAAAGAATCCATACCAAATTTTTGGTCCCATAAGTTTATGAAATTCAAACCATACCAAACGTGTCACCGCACTACGAAGGTCATTATATTTTCACTTAACTTGCTAATATTACTATCAAAACCTTTACCGTATAGTTTGTTATCATCTAAGGAAGTCCTGCACTTTATATGAATACACCCTATGCTCATAATATAATACATTATCTCCCTTATTCATAATCGCTTTTTAACTAAATCAGTGTAATAGTGTGCCCCGTCTCACTCTTTCGATCACCAAATGTCACCTGTCAGATAAAGACTTCGGAATTTTAGCTAATCAACGTTTGATAACTTTATTGTGAATAAGGGGGCATGTTTGTACACCAAAGCTTCGCTACTAAAACAAAACTCCATAAATTAAATTAACTACAATATTTTTACTTCTCAGAAAATATGTATCACCCAGACAAAACTCAGTTTACGAACTTAAACCAAGTTCAAACTTTAACTTTGCTAAGTTGTGCAATCATTTTTGAGTGCTACATTTTCTCGTTAAACATAGAACACTAGAAATTAATAATTATGTTTCTAACGTTGAAATTCGAACGAGAAAGAGTTGACGTTTAATTTAATCAAGTGTACCGTCTACATAAAAAAAGTTAATTAAAAATAGCCTGCGTCCGCTGGCCGATTATAAAACGTCAGGTTATTACGGAAGAAAACTTGAGAAAATTGATATTTTTTGTTCTAATTAGAGATAACTGCGTTATGTTGACTTTACATGGTGTATGTTTTTGTTTTCCTTATTTTATATTATTATGTGTATATTTTATTATTTATTTTTAGTTGATCCGACTTTCCACAATAATTTTTACTGAATGTTGTGTATACTCTCGCCATCGACAGGGAGTCCATCCTCACACATTGAAACCAGAATTGTTTCGAACTGTGCGGTCTCAAAGGAGCTTCCTTCCGCGGACGCTCAGATTGTGGAATGAGCTCCCCGCCGTGGTTTTCCCAATAGACTACAGCATGGGGTTCTTCAAAAAGGGTGTGAAGAGATTTCTGCAGGGTCGGCAACGCGCGAGTGACTCCCCTGGTGTTGCAAGCGTCCATAGGCTACGGTAACCGCTTACCATCAGGCGGGCCGTATGCTTGTTTGCTACCTAAGTAGTATACAATAAAATTTTAATTTAAAACAAGAGTGAGTCAAAAATATAATAAAGCTATTGTGAAATAGTTACGTTATTTGAAGCTAGAGACAATATTGTGCCAATTATACCACAGTGTTCTATAGAGTCTAAAATAACATAGTCCTTCTACTACCTGCAGACCAATTTATGTGATTCTAACATTAAAAAAACATGTCACTATAGTGCGGCCGCCGAGAGACAGCGTTTCTGACACCCAGTATTGGCCAAATCACGGAAACGATTGATCTGATGATGGGACTTTCATCAAACTATACCTAAGAAAATATTGAATCATCCTGTAAAAGTCACATCTCAATGGTAAAAGCCATTTCTGAGATTAGACCATTATTAGATATCAGAAACGTATTCTCCGGAATTAGGTATAAGGTATGGAATACCTATAACAATAAAATTAGGGCAATGGAAATCAAAAGACACCTTTTTTATGTATATTTGTATAAGGTATTACTTCTTATTTGTACAATCTACCTTTTCACTCTCAATCTCTAGTTTTAACACGTATATTTCATCAGCTCTACATAAGGGCTAGTTAGCCCTCTGTCTGCTTTCCAACTACCATCATCCTATAACTGTGAACATTACTATTCTAGTAATGCAGTCAAATACTGTGACGAAGATTACGGGTTTGAATCCATAACTCTGAGGTAGAGGGTACTTTTTAATCCCCTGACCGGCAACCACCCTTAAGTTGAAACGCATCTGCTGGATGTTTCATTCATGCATCTTCGGCAATCAACTGTTCCTATGCCTATTAATTCTAGGCTTTGTGTTCTTATCACTTTTGTCTTCACCATCACTGACCATGATGAGATTAGTCAAACACAGGCCTATATAATTGGACGGTTTTACAAAAAACTTAAACCGACTTCAAAGTACACTAAGAAGTAATCAAATCCTGATCTGATGACAATGGGACCAAACGGGAAGTGTACACTTTCAAATAAAAAAAGAATTTTCCAAATCGGTTAATAAACGACGGAGTTATGAGGTAACTAACATAAAAAAAAAAAACGAATTGAAAACCTCCTCCGTTTTTTGAAGTCGGTTAAAAAGTAAACACAACATTGCAAATCTTCCTCAAAATATACGCCGTATATCGAAACAGAGAGACTAAATGTTTTCAATAACCCACCTCCGTACCCAACGGTCCCGGCGTTTCAATAGTGTTGTGAACTCCGTGCCGTGGTCCCGCGGGATCCTCGCAGGCTATTGAACAATACCGGGAATTCACTCCGAGCCAGCAAGGGGTGTGATTTGTGAACTTTTTGTCGACTCACATTTGGGTTCAATAGAAACAGCAAATAGTTTGTTATGTAACGTATGGTTAGGATTTTTTGGGTTCATATATTTTGTTTTGGTCTCTGTAGATGCTGATTGTATACTTTATATCATGGTTGAAAAAAATATATCCTCACTCTATATTAGAGCCTCTCGCGGCAAATTCAAGCATAGTTACCATTATATAACATTCTTATATTTATTCTTTACGACCTCACTGTGATATTTAATAATGGGATTAAAAATGATATTCCTATGCTATTCTGTTTTTCTCAGGTCTTCACTTTTGCAAGACTCTACAGTAATTTTTTGAATAGTAGAAACAAAATTAATAACCAAAACTTATGTAATATTCAACATAACACAGAATAAAGTGGCAAATAAAAAAAATCTAAGTACCAAACTCTCTCAGCGTTAAGTAACTTTTTGAATTTATCTTCGCCCCAAACCCCAACTCAAAGATGATATAAGAAACTTGTCCAAAGTTCCCTCCTTGCGTAATCCTGTAACCTATATAGGTGTATTAAAATCCAAAGTAGCAAACATTTCTCAGTTGCTTAATTAACCAACGAAATTAGTTATTGTTATGAAAAAGTAACAAAAGCGAAGAAACTTTGCTACCGAAGTCGGTGAAGTGTGAGCAGGGGGTGGATGGGCCATGTCATGAGAGATAACCTTTTTTTTATACAATTTCCATGGTACTTTCAAACAACTATTTGTTTTAATTCAGCATGCTACGCAAGAATCATATTTCTTTTTTCAGGAAGTATTTTGCTCCATAAATAATAATATTTGTACCTATTTTGGTGTAATATGAAACCGCATGCATATAAATGGAAAAAAAAACATTTGTGTAGTAAATATGAAGTAGTCTGCCAATATATACTTAACTCTCAGAAAACTACCCACCTAATATTTTTTTTATCTCTCACATAACGTGCAGACTCTAAAATAAGACAAGTGCTTTATAGATAAAATGTTCAATATCATAGTTTAGCTATTTAAATTTGCAAGACTCGGCAAAATTTGGTAAAATATATTTTGTATCATTTCATTTCCCGCCTCAACATTAAATACATTTTTAAAATCGCTTCCCGCTCATAAATTACACCGTCCTGTAAGGAAATTACACGAGAGCACAGAGAACTTCTTTTAATTTATTCAAGTCGTACGATATCCGACTTTAATCCCTTACATTATGGATGAGAATCGAGATTGTGTGTCAAACGAGGAGTTGATTCTGATTTATAGTTGGTTCAACTATCTCTTTGTTTGTTTTGAGCCAATTTGAATAAAACACTGTTGGTGGTTGCGAGGGTTTGACTTAAAATAATTTAAACTGTATTTCTATGCTATCATGTGTACGATGTGTGTCGGTGGTATAATATTCACGTATGGTAATTAGCTATATATATAATGATTATGTGAAGTCATATTTGAGACGTAATGTCAAATAGTATCTTAATGATCTGAATATGTAAACTAAAATATATATAAAGTACAAAGACATCGCATGCCAAGACGAAATTCCCGGGTTCAAATCCCTATGATGAGCTTGAGCTTTCGGTGAAGGAAAACATCTTGAGGAAACCATAGCACGGTGGTAGGATACTTTGTAGTACCCACCTGACTGGCTACCACCCTCATGTTGAAAATCTGTCGCCAAGCACCTGCCGGTGTGTTCTGTTAGCTGCACTTGAGAACCAGTAACTTCTAGGCTTTGTGTGCTTACCACCTTCGGCCACATCATCACTTACCATAGTGAAATTGCGGTCAAACACAGGCCTATAGATATAGTAAAGGAGCCATAGAAATTTTTGTTTCGGCTTCTATACTAAAAACAAAACTATGTAGGAATCTGGAATTTCTGAAATTTAAACAACAAATACTGAAAGCTGATTCATAACGAAGCTTGTAAGCCGTCAAAGAATTATAGGAACCCTAGTCAAGCGAGGCGCGACTCGTACTCAGCCGGTCTTTTTTAGGGTTCCAAACCAAAAAGGTAAAATGGAACCCTTAACCACTCCGTCCGTCTATCCGTCTGTCCATCTGTCACAGCGGTATATTTCAGCATCCACTGATGCTATCGATTTGAAAGGAATAGATATATATTGCTTACCCAAACTTATGGCGAATGAAAATAAAATTCTTAACAAAAGGGGCCGAAACGGGAGACCGATTCTCAAATGGAGCCCCCATTTGAAGATTCGTTCCCCCATTTCGGTATCATGTGTAAGACCTTCATTTTTACATTCCAAAACAGTTTTTTTTTTCTTTTATGTTGCGTAGTTTTACACTTGTGATGAAACATTAAAATAAAAAATACCATTCCCCTTATCTTCGAAGTTTGTCAAGCCAAAAATCTGAAATAATTACAGAAGATAGACATTCATATAAATAGAACAATGTTTAGCAAAGCACTAGTTATATCGAAATCTAAATTCATTCAAAGTCAAAGTCAAAGTCAAAGCCATTTATTCAATTTAGGCCCCAGAAGGGCACTTATGAAGGTCAAATTTACTGAAGTTACCACCGGTTCGGAACTCGGCCTTCAACTGAGAAGAATCCGGCAAGAAACTCAGCAAGGTTACATTTTTTATATATTTTTTGGACAATCTGACTATGTTTGGCTTTTTTTTCCAAATAATTAAAAATAAAAAAGATCACAAATATAAATTCACAAATACCTATATAGTTACAGTTAATGCCCAAACCAGGAAATTGGTGTCAGACTCAGATTTTTAGTTTGGTTTTATTTGAACTTTGTATCATTCATTAGTCGATTGTTCAGATACGAATCCTAAATTTTTTCGGACATGTCACACGTAAACATGATTCTATGGAGAGGTTGGTCACCCAAGGTCGAGTTGAAGGCAAACGTTCGCGTGGTCGATCTCCAACCAGGTGGCTTGACCTCATAAAATCTGCCACGCAATGTACGATTACCGAATGTTCCCGAAACGCCACAAATAGGAAAAAATGGAGAAACATTGCAAATGCAGCGGTCATGCGAGAAAGGGACAATCCATGACCACGACCACTCTGCCAAGAGTGTACGACTAAGAAGAATCATTCATTACCAAATAAATTTAATTTTGAATACAAGCTTTTTTTGTGACTGTACTTTTCGTTGATTGAACATGCATTGCCTTCCAATATAAAATAAAAATTAAAAAAACTCATTTAATATTGATATAATCTCTCAGAAATATACTTCATATAATATCTCATCAAATATACATGTAGGTAGGTATAAAGGCAACGAATCTCGTTTTCATATAGACGCAAACACGCCTCAGGTCGCGACTTATTAGCCACCAGGCAGGAGTTGATTAAAGCTGGGTACCTCCTCGAATATCACCTGACGTAATTACATACAACCTGTATGTATACGTAATTAGGTATAGCAATTGGTATATATGGAAATTAGGCTCATAAGGCTAGGGAGGCAAATTATTAGTATTAAATAATGATATATAGTATAAACTTGTCAATAGTCATAGTGATAACAAATTGTGTGTTTAGTAGTTTCCCTTTAGTATTTTTTTTCATTTCTAAGGCAGACTTTAAGGCCTTTGTTTGCGGCGGCGTCGTGTGGCGGGTCGCTCACTTCCCTCCAATATGGCGAGGAGGCCGATGGCTGCCACACGCGTCATACTTGTGAACAGGTGCTGCTTGTGTGCGCTGGTCTGCCTTAGTTTGCCATTTATTTATTTACTTATTAAACATAGATTCAGTCTAATTTGTAGTGTTGCCGCCGCGCTAGGGCACGCAATTGTTGTCAGTGCGATTAGAATGAAAATATTATGTAATGAATCTAAGCTTATTTTGATTGATTTGATTGATTGGGATGAACAAATATTACAAAAAAATACATACTTAGGTTATTGGTTGTCCCCGATTGCAATACCTTATAAAATTCAAGTTATATTCAAAATTCTATAGATTGAAGAGCTTGTTTTTCTCTTTTCAGTTAATTTATGTTTTACGCAGTCGGGTTTTTTGTTTCTTTTAATAATTTAATTTTTATTAACCAAAATAGACACTGAATTTGAAGGTGTAGCAAAATAAAAAGAAATCATGATGACTGAAAATGAAACAGAAAAAGTGCTTAAGGGTAAGCAGTCAAATACGTTTCCGCGAAATTCAATTTCCACTGAAAAGGATATAAATCCAAACCACGTAGGTAACGTACGGAAAGGACGCTGAAAAACTTTTAATAAAACTGAAACACACAAAATGTTCTCTGTGACACAACAATTATTTTCGCCTTTCGACAATTACGCGCGGCTGCAAATAAAGACGTTTCGAGAGCAATATTCCAGGAAGGAAGGCGTATAAAAAATTATCATCACCCTTATACCCTCCCAGGCTTTGGGCACGAATAAAAAAGTAAGTCGCGAGTAATTTTTTTTACAAGCTTTACACATAGCGGTAATAAAAACGCGCCGCCGCGTAGGGGCCCGCCTATATTTCATTTTACGTCTCACTCGACGCTAACCCCCCTCTATTTTGGGTGGACGAGCCCCCCACTGTCTGTGACACTTGGAATGAAAGTTTAAATGTCGGTTGAAAATAATGCGAATTACGTGGTGCCGTCCCGGTGACGTGACGACTCCACTGTTCTGGCATGTGAAAAAAGGTTGATTTTAAACTTTTGACAAAAGTATAATGGCTGTTCATGTTTCATCTGTGAGTTGGTCGTTACAAAACTTTGTGCGTAATTATTTATACATGAAAAAAATCTCCCCGTTATAAGTTATTTATGAAGAATGTTAATTTTAGCAACGTTATGAATTTGAACGAAAGGAAAGCGAAAATAGAATGAAAAAGAAAACATGACATTGAGTGATATTTGCTAGAGTACCTCTCCAACATGAAAAACGAATGATAAATATCTGAAACGTGATAATAGTATGCTTCAATTTCTTCCCGTAAATATTTCAATTTCACTCCATTATATTTTTTATTCGACGCCAATCGCGATGTCGTTTATAATAAAAAAGCCGCGGAATCATTTGCGAAATATTTCCGTAATACCATTTTAATATAACAAGATGAGGCAAAAATGTTCATAGTCACGCCCCTTATTACCTCGGAAAAGGTTTAAAGATTTTCAATTTAATCGCATTATAACCCTTGGAAATATTCATATCTTCGAACCACAAAAAACGGGAAGACCCTCTCGAATAAAAATTTCCGATTTAGAAATATTCAATGGATCCCCTCTAAAGGAATTTCGGATGATGAAAAAATTATGAATGCTAGGAAAAAATTAAATGGACACAGCATTTTAAAGAAACGGCTACTTATGCTTTTAAAAATATTGTATTCAATGCCAGTACATAATGTCGTACTTTTAAATTTGTAATATTTATTTTTAGAACAGTTAGGATTTGTATACCCTACATATACCAGAGGTACCTCTGGTATATGTAATAATTATATTTTCTATTTTACCCTTTAACTTTTTACTCAGTTTCTCTTTAGTAATGAACAAAAAAGTCAACTCCTATCCCGCGTATATCTTATGTTTTGACTAATACTATATCAGTTATCTCGTTTCCAATAGTTCCAGCACTTAGTTTGAGATCAGATGGTCGTATATGAAGAAATATCTCAGTACTATAATTAATATTAAGACATGTTTTAAAACAAGTATTTAATGTAACATCTAAATAATAAAACTCTACAAAAGTGTGAGATCTTAAAGAAAAGCACATAAAGTATAGTAAGGGAAGATTAATCGCTTGGAGAGACCCTCTCGACGTTAAATCGGCTATCGCATCCGGAGCGGTGTGTAATACCCTGTTACCGTGACAAAGGTTTACTTACCACATATTTGGACTGGATGTTTTCCTGGCTCTGTTTCCAAGTCTTTTCTTCAGGGAAATGCAATAGACTTGTTGATTAAAACCATTGTTTGCTGGTACAAGACTGAATTGAAGTGAGACGTGATGAGGAAATATAGCTTCAAACTTTCTCTTTAATACAAAAACAGTTTTTTTGTTAAGTTCATTCCTGATTGTTATCTTAAAATTGTTCTACGTTGTACATTTTTGTAGGATCCTTTTTCAGATAATATTGTTCTTTTTATCTTTTTATGTACCTATGTTGTTTTTCTTTCCAATTTGGAAATTTTAATAAGAAACATTTTTGCGGTTATAAACCGAGGCACTATCTGGAAAAGTTGACGGTTAAACCCCAACTTAGTTAAAGATTAATCTTTACCCGAACTTAGTGTGTTTCTAAAGTAATTTAGTTCAGCAAAGGTGACATTCAACACAAGTTTTATTCGCCTTCTAAACTATATTTCAAGTGCTTATGAATATATTAAGGAAAGTATATTTAAGTGCCATAAAATTACATTAAAATCTGTCATAAATCTAAAAAGCCTTCTGACTGAAGCCGACATGTCCTTTACTAAAACAAAAACACAATCGGAGCGTACTTTTTTAACAAAATGATGGTTCAGAAGCTACTTAAGCCCACAAAGTCCAAAAAAGGCATTCTACCGCCCTAGGGGTAACCCGAACGACGCAAAGATGAATTACAACCAGCCAATGTCAGCCTGGGGCGGTCTGAACGACCCCAGAAACGATTGCCTTTCAATTCACAATTCTATTACGAAAGCGAAGCGGGTCGGTTTTCTTCGAGCACAATGTTATATTGGATTTAAAAATAAAAATATTGGCAGAAACATTTTTATCAGCGATAATGTCTGTCAGGCATTTAAATGAAGCATCAAACGACGCCATTTTATTTGTATAAACAGTAAACGAACACAATTTATAAGATCGTCATTTCAGTTATATGCACTATGAGTCTCCAAACATTGCAAGCACAGAGAATAGAGTGTATTCTCTTTTCCGTGATTGCAAACATTGATACTTATAACTTTTCATATTCTATGTAATCATTTTTTAAGATTAGTTTTGAATTGCTATTAACTAGGTTTAATATCAAAAACTGTTTTGTCAACCATGTTATGATGGATTTTCATTTCATTTGGCTTCATCATCTTTTGTCACTAAAAATCGGTAGGATAGATTATCAAATTGGTATTTGCAGTCAAGATAAACGCTCAAATTATGGTTATATTATTATTTATTTGTTTGTTTACCAACAATTGTTACATTAGAACATTATAGTTAAAATTATACTTAGTCTTAATCTAAATGCTCAATTAATTATAGTCAAAGACCACTTGCACCATAATCGACCTATTTTATTAATACAGGTGGAGATTTCGAGATGGCATATTTTCTAAACCTATGTTGTCCTAGGTTTGTCATGTGGAGCAACTTTTACTATGGGACCAAAAGTGAATTCTCAATTTTTTTTTTTACTTTTCTTACAAGATGTCAACCTTGCTAGACCTTAATGTATGAGTAGTAAAAATTTTATTTTGTGAATTCAGTGTTGGTCCCATAGTAAAAGTTGTTCAGCATGACTAACCCAACATAGGCTTCGAAAATATGCCATCTCGAAATCTCCACCCAGTATAATTTAAGAATACAAGATATATAATTTGAGTTACACGTGGTTACTTTGTTAACATGGATAATAATATTTTGTTTCTAAAAGTAACTGATGATGTACAATTAATACCGAAAACTTCACTGTTAGAATTTAACAACCTCCTGAGTCGAGGGATCGGTGAATTGTAACCCAGCACAGTTCTGCGAGCTGGTGCGAAGAGGGTTTCACGGGTTTCCGCGGATACCGAGCTGGTATACCAGAAACAACTTAAGAGTGCGTATAAAGCAAAATAACATATCTTAGAATTGAAATTTACCCAAGTAAATAGTATTTAAATGAAAACATATTTTTATATGGGTATTTTTATTATATACGCGAGAGTTCTATCTGAGCACAAACATAATGGAATGAAATTTCCTCGATAGAAAAAAATCACAAAGCTACCTCTAATAATAACGAATTTTCGTTTTTATTCGTTCATGGTGTATCTAATTAAGACAAAAATTCGATAAATAATATCAGTAACATCTAGGGCTGCTACTAACATTTTTTTTAAATATTCTATACATTACGAGTTATTTAGATAAGAAGCCATCCAACGTGGCAATGCTGCCAGTATTCTGGGAACGTTACCCACTGGCACGGATTTAGAATAGTTTTTATTTTTAAAGATTAGGTTTAGTTTAGAGTAGTTTTTATTATTTAAGTTTTGTTTTATTTTGATTTTATTATTACTATTATTGAATAAATCCATAGGTACCGATAAGAAGCGCTTAGTTCATTTTTGTTCCGCGAAACACGCTATCTCCGTCTCAGGCCACGCGAAGATTAGACATAAATTTGTTTCATCTGACATTGCCATATTATTCTGGCTTTGTACACACTCTTAAGTGTTGGGGGCAATCTACTTGATTACGTATTATTAAAAAAACCCTTTAATCTAACAGGTCTCTGCGTTTTTCCAGTGAAATCATAATTAAATATAATATAGTGTACAATTTCCCTTGCCATTCTGATTAGAATCACATCAATTTTCTTTTCTCGTTATAAAATTAGTTTCCACTGAAATTTTAACTATATTCCAAGCACGTACACTTTATATTACATCCACTAGAAAAAATGTATTCTTTGATAGAACGATCCTCGTCCTAGAAACTTTTCGTTTTTGTTTTTTATCTGTTAATATCAAATCGATGGAGTTACAGGCTTTATTTGGTTATCGTTGTGTGGCTTCGGTCCGGATTGTCAATATTTTATGAATACTTATGGTCCACCAATATTTATGGAAGCCTTTGTGTCTGACGCGGCGGTGTTGGCTCGTATATTTAATAATATATTTTGTGTTATATATATGGATAGTTCACTCTTTATTGTAAACCAGAATTAAAAATAAAATGATAATCTGTACAAGTCTAATCACAGAAAAGCGAGCTTTAAGCAAAAAATTATCTTCCTAATAACAATGGTGCCGATTCTGTTGTAAATCGCACTAAACAAATTTTAGTCACATCTCATCTCTTTCTTACGAACATTATTGAAAAAGGATAGAACATATTTTAAGTTATCAAATTTATCTTTGCCGTCTTATTTTGCTCGTATTTAGGCGTAACCGCGATAGATGGCGACTAAATTTATATTGAGAACAAGCATTGGACTAATTTGACAGGACCAAATTTCTTACATCCTTTTCTTATGTTCTTTGTTAGAAAGAGACATAGTGAGATTAAAATTAGTTTAGTTGTGAACAACAGAATCAGGGCCAATACATAACTTATTTACTCAATTTTAACATAACAACGTGTTCATTTACAGGGTCGGCAATCAGCTAGACCCCTGTTCTCCCATCTGTTGCAAGCAATAGGCTATGGTATCTTCTTACCATCAAGCGAGCCGTGTGTTTGTTTGCTACCTATGTACGTAGTTTTTTTTTTAAATCTTTATTTTCAATGCTGTCAAATAAATAAAATTATATAGGTATTAGGTTAAGCATGTTGACCTGCATCTAGCACTTTGAATAATATTACTATTATAATATTGTTATTATCTTTAAAAACTCAAAACGATCTCTAATAAATTATCATCATCAGCCTATAAAATGTCCCACTGCTAAGCTTCCTTTCCCAAATGAGGGTGAAAGGGAATCTACACATACTCCATCACAGGTACCCACTGCGGATCGGTGGAGGTAAGCTAGTGTTAGTGGAGGCTGTTAGAGTTTTCAAGCCGCCTAGGAGACCTCCTTCCTTAAGCTAGTTCTTAACGACTATCACAATTAAGTGATAAGCGGTACCAACGGCTTTACGTGCCTTCCGAAGCATGGAAAATGCTCGTTGAAATACCACTAGGTGGTCACCTATCCTGGTACCAACCTCACAAATGGTAGCTTAACTTTGCCAATAGATTAAGAACGGTTAATCATACGACACCATGAGCATTTCATCCAAACTATAAATCTTTATGAATTGTCAACTTTTTAAGGTCTTAATGAAAATGTAATACTTTGTAACGTCGACTGCAGAATTTTGAGTCAATTTCTCGTTTGACACAATTGAATTTGATCGCGGAATAAATCAAGTTTCTGGGCACGGAGCGGGGGCGACTTCCGTTGAGGTATCCGTGTGATGGGCCAAAGTTATAAGCTGACGCTGCAGCTAAAATTATATTGTCCTGTTTTTGATGTGGCCAAAGGTGGTAAGCACATAAAGCCTAGAAACTCAAAATGTTTTTAGAAATATATCCTAATGCTCGCAATCTTTTGAAAAACCCTTATCTGATTTATTAGTTACCTTTACACTAATTATAAAGCCGCTCGTGATGTAGCATGATTAGCCATTCTTAATCGATCGGCGAAATTAAGCTACCACCATCGTGGTCGGTACCTGGATGGGTGACCGCTTAGTGGTATTTTGTTTCCGTGCTTCGGAAGGCACGTAAAGCCGTTGTTGGTTATCACTTAATTGTGATAGTCGCTAAGCTAGTTGGAGGCCTCCTAGGCGGCTTGAAAACTCCAACAGTAGGTTGACTACTAGCCTACCTCCGCAGTGGGCACGCGTGGAGGAGTACCTGCCCATTCCCTCACCCTAATTTATGTGCAGGAGGCCTCTGCTCAGCTGTGGGACATTATAGGCCGATGATGATGATGATGATGACACTAATTATATAAATATCATAAATACAACAGTGTGTTTGTTTGTTACCTCTTGAATTGTGATTGAAATTTGTCACGCAAATAGCCTTTGGCATAAGTTCCCGGAAACGTGATTGAAACTGCAGGGTGGAAACTAAATAATTATCTGATAGTGCCTGTCCTGTGGTTTAGATTTTTACACCCATTCTTAGAACAAAACAAACATACAAGTTCATGTAACTCATACAGGGAAGATACTACAATAAATTAAACCACGTAAAGTACTTGTAGTTTTTTTTTGCGATTTCGAAATTGGTCCCATTGTAAAAATTGCTCGTATTTATGATTACTTGTCGTCTCTAACATGTATATTTGTCTAGGATGAGAATTGAACCCTTAGATATCGTGGCAGTCAGAGAATCACCTCCAGCCGGTCCGTAAAGAATCATTTAAGCTTGAAATAATACCTTTTTATTTTATATGGGGTAGCTTATAACTTATGAGAAGGTTTAAGACCTTTCTCCGCGCTGAATCGCGACCTCGGATCATCCGTTTGAGGCTACTTAGCAGTGTTTGTACTGAATTTAGAGCTCGTTTGCTTTTTGAGACAGTCTTATATTTTAGACAATTTTACGATACTTTTTCTAAAGGCTTTAAGATTTAAATTGAAATGAATGACATAAAACTATCGAGTACCATTTTGAATGACTAAAGATTGAAGACTATGAAGACCATTGCCACATTCTTCAACTTATGGAGTGCTGGTTATAGCTAGTGAGAATAGTCACATTTGATGTTTTGCCGCCGGAGCCACATTTTAAATCGACTTGAAAAAAGGAGATTATCAATGCGACACGTATGTATGTAATATTATTGGAACTGAAATATATTCAC
Organism: Polyploca ridens; assembly: GCA_951394255.1. Lineage (NCBI taxonomy): Eukaryota > Metazoa > Arthropoda > Insecta > Lepidoptera > Drepanidae > Polyploca > Polyploca ridens. The sequence goes on along the minus strand of OX596250.1, from coordinate 404,030 downwards.
ATATAATAATCTATTAAGGCTTCCAAACGAATATACAAAATTTCATAGGTGTATGTAATGTATGTATGTTTGTATGTTTGTATGTATGTTTGTCCACGCGTGAGGATGTCAAGATACTATGAGATAAAGATATCTAGAAAAGCTATAACCACGTTAACTAAAAAACACAATTTTATTGTTTAAATATCATCCTATAAATAGCAAAAATCACTCATGCATATAAACTAATTACAATTTAATCAGAGTTTATTGCTTAGTGATTTTAATTTGAATAACGGAATTTAATTATAATTTAATATGATTTTACATAAACATATTGCAGTGTTTTAATTGACATTTATATAATTGAATATGCATCCGATGCTTAATAACCTGTTGGCTTACAAATGGGATGCGATTCTCATAGGTACTGCCACTCAAGTGATTAATTATAATATCTGAATAACTCATATAAATTCACTTATCCCTACAAGAAGTCATAACATAATAATGCCAAAGGCTAATCAACCAGCTTTACGAGAGCTGGTGCCTACTATCATCAACATTTTCAAACAATAGACAAAACAATTTTATTTAGCTTTGAACTGAAAGTCTCGTCAACGATTATCGATTAAACTAGTCGAGTAGACAGATTTAGACCGGCTTGCAGGTTTTATTTCTAACTGTATCTAACTATCAGACAGATAAATCTTAAGATACGACTGTTTTTCTAATAATAAATTCGATTTATTTACACTTTACATTTAGGCTGCTTCCAATATGATACATTACAGTAACCCTTTTAAATGTACGTTGTCCTGTCAAATATTCCCATGGAAAATCATTTGAAGTATTTCTCAATTTTCCGGGACACATATTTTTTCATTCTTTTATAAAAAAAACTGCATTTTAACGTGATATATAGGTAAATTAAATTCCATTAATGATTTATTTCGTATCACGAGTAATGAAATCTGTTATATTGAAAAATAGCTTACGCATAGATAAATTATAATTTATTGAAAATTTGCAGTTAATTAATTATACCCACGTAAACTGAAATAGTTGTATCTTCTAATCTTCCTGTGTGTGTGTAGGTATATAAAAGGGAAACCTTGACCATGACTGACTGATCTATCAAAGAATAGCTCAAACTATTGTACGAATTTGGCACACAGATAGTTATAATGATGAAGGCATTCGCTAAGAACGGATTTTCGAAAATTCAACTCCTAAAGAGGTGTAACGGGGGTTCAAAACATGTATATAGAAATCATATAAGATAAATGTATGAATTTGAAAATTCGCAGGATTACTCCTGTCAACCAATAAATTAATTCATGATTCGTGCTTTTTCAAAATCAGTATTTATACACGGTGACTGGTAATTAGTAAACGATACTTAGATACATGATTGTACTCATGATAACAAACAACTTTCGAAAAAGTTTTTTTTTTAATTTACTTACCACATGAGCCCATAATATTTAACCTAACAAAAATAAGAATACACCATCAGCTTTTATTTAATTTGTTATTTATCCCTATTTGTTTCTTTGGAAAAGTTGTTTGTTATCAAGAGTACAATCATGTGTCTAAGTATTGTTTACTAATTACCAGTCACCCTGGCAAAAAGGAAAACGTACATTCAAACTTGGCGCACGCGAAGCCGCGGGCAAAAGCTAGTTCACATATAAAATACTAGCGACCGGCTTTGCCTAGATAAAATGCGCGAAAGAGCACTATAGTGCTTTCCTTATCTTTCTCCATTCCATTGACCTCATAAGTGCCCTTCTAGGGCCTACATTGATTAAATGGCTTTGACTTTGACTATAGTATCTTCATTATGTGAAACGTGATTATTTTTTTATTCTCTATATTATGGTAAAAGCTACATGAAAATCTATTAGGTACATATTTAAAAAAAACCTTCAAATTCAAGTCGGACCCGCACACGGAGGGTTCCGTGTAATATTAACTAACTCAACTTTGCTATGAAAAAATAACGACTAAAATATTGAATGAAAGGTAAATTGCGGTTTACGATTTATGACGTATTAAAAAAAACTACTTACTGGATCTCGTTCAAACCAATTTTCTTAGTTTTATCATTCTCTTATTTTAGAAGATACAGAGGGGGGGGGGGGATACACGTTTTACCACTTTAGAAGTATCTCTCGCGCAAACTATTCAGTTTACAAAAAAATTATATTAGAAACCTCAATATCATTTTTGAAGACCTATCCATAGATATACAACAGGTATGGGTTTGATGAAAAAAAAATGTTGAGTTTAAGTTCTAAGTATGGGGAACCCCCAAACATTATTGTTTTTTTTCTATTGTTATGTGAAAATCTTGATGCGGTTCACAGAATACATCTACTTACCAAGTTTCAACAGTATAGTTCTTATAGATTCGGATAAAAGTGGCTGTGACATACGGACGGACAAATAGACAGACATGACGAATCCATAAGGGTTCCGTTTTTTGCCATTTGGCTACGGAACCCTAAAAAGAGCTAAGAGCATAAACAGACAGATGGAAATAGCGACTTTGCTATAAGCTATTTAGAGATATAATTCAATATGAGGTTATTTAATATCTACTCGCAGCAACATTATGTCGATGAATGAAAATTTGACCTAAATAAATTTTATCACTCGTTAGAATCAATATGAACTAATAGTTTGTATTCATCGAATGATGAATTATTTACAACCACAATAAGAATAATTTATTAAACTGAGACATTAACTGATGGTTAACAAAAAACAGATAACACAAATAATGGCCCTGATTCTGTTGTTCACAACTAAACTCATTTTAATCTCACTATGTCTCTTTCTAATAAAGAACATAAGAAAAGGATGTAAGAAATTTAGTCCTGTCAAATTAGTCCAATGCTTGTTTTCAATATAAATTTAGTCGCCATCTATCGTGGTTACGCCTAAATACACGCAAAATAAGACGGCAAAGATTAATTTTACAACTTAAAATATATTCTATCTTTTTTCAATAATGTTCGTAAGAAAGAGATGAGATGTGACTAAAATTAGTTTAGTGCGATTTACAACAGAATCGGCACCAATGTACGACTATGTTTAAGGAACCACCATAATAGATAAGTTAAAGTTCTTTGTTAAAAAACTTCATTTTTTATACAAGCTTTTTTTGAGTGACTGTACTTTTTGTTGACTGCCACCTTCCAGCTCCATCATCAGGTCATCTCCACGTCATCATAATATTGCATTATCACGCGATTTGCATATTCGTGCAAAATTTCAGCTCAATCGGAAACCGGAAAGTGGATGAAATTTAACATGCAAAATTCCATTACAGACAACGGGGACAGGGGGCCTACCACAAGCTCTTAAAACAAGGTTAAAATAACCTTACTTGTCTTTTGTCCTGTTTTGACGCCGGATGTCAAAGAGGGACAAAAGACAAATAAGGTTATAATAATATTGTTTTAAGAGCTTGTGGTTGGCACTCTGATGAAACTAAATAAAAGCTTGTAAAAAATATAATAAAACCAGCTATCCCCCCCCCCCCCCCCCCGGGAGGAATGACTTCCTATTAGTGAAAGATCTTTTCGAAACCGAATGGTAAATGAAATGAAATGAAATGAATTTATTCATTCAAATAGGCCTTCACAGGCACTTAATTATGAATAGTCAAACTCTAATACTCTAATGCACTACTGCACGGTTCGGAAGGTTGATTTTGCTGAGAAGAGCCGGCAATAAACTCAGCAATTACTCTTTTCAAAAACAAACTTAAATTTATTACATCGGATGTTTCCTGCGAGAGCGAGTTCCAGAGAGAGGTAGTTCCAGAGATTAGTGCGTATAAACAAAGAGTCAAAATTTTGACACCACTGAAAGTTCATGGGAACACAATTGTAATAGCAGATTTGGGCCCCTGGTTATCAGACCACTGTCCCTTGAAGTAAACATTCTAAAGCTAACACATTACAGAGAAGTAATTTAATCATTTCTTTCCAGATACCACCGAACAGTAATGAAGAGACTCAAGCAGCTTACCTTGAGATCAGATCGAATTGATTGGTGATGATGAACAGCCTCTGATGCGACCATGACCGGGAGACGAGGGCCCTGCAGGAGCATCGCCATCAGCGTTATACAAATCATCACTATTATATGCCAGGGTAAGACTATCATTAACCCTATTCCTAATCAGTTAAGGTTTGTTTTCATACTACTAAGGCAGCAAACAAGCATGCCCGCCTGATGGTAAACAATATCATAACCTATTGACATTGCAACACTAATAGCAGCCAACCCTGCAAAAATCTCTTTACACCATTCACAAATAACCCCATGCTTGGGAAAACTATGACGTGGAGCTCATTCCACAGCCTGAGCGTTAGGAAGCTTATTTGAAACCGCACAAATGAGACTATTATGGTTCCAATGTGTGAGGATGGAATCTCAGTCGATGGCATCAAATCAAAAAATTCCATCAAAATTCAAAATTCAAAATCATTTATTCAAATAGACCTTCGCAGGCACTTATGAAAAGTCTGACTCTAATACTCTAATACCGGTTCGGAAGGTTGCATTTGCTGAGAAGAGCCGGCAATAAACTCAGCAATTACTCTTTTCAAAACAAGCTTAGATTCATTACATAATATTTACATTCTAATCGCACTGACAACAATTGCGTGCCCCGGCGAGGCGGCAAAACTACAAAGTAGTCTGAATCTATATTTAATAAGTAAATAAATAAATCATCAATGCATCATATTAAGGAGGCAAATTCCTCCTCAGCCTCCTTAATAGGATGCATCCTTATCCAAATTCATCCCTTTGTCGATTAGACGGTTTTAATCCCTCCTTGAAACACAAATTTCAATCCGCTTCTGCTGTAAAAACGGTTGCCATTAATGTTTAAAGTATCAAAGGTGCTGTAAAGACAAATAAAACAGAATATCTAATCGTACTTTGCAAAAGTTTGTATAATGCAGTAGTAACAATAAATGCCATGGAAAGCTGAGGGTTTTTAAAATCACATAAGCTGTGAAAACACACTCAGGGAGTCGTGTAAAAACACCACATTATTGGTATTAAAACAGTTGACGTATAATTTTCTCCAGTAATAATAAAAGAGTTATGAATATGAAAGTGGATGGATATACGGGAAGAGGTAGACCGAAAAAGAGACGAATGGAAGAAGCGTACATATTACGCCGACCCCAAATGATTGTGAACAGGGCAGGCAGATGAGAGATTCTCAAAACTCGCACGGTATAAAATCACGGACAATATCAACACAAGTCCTAAGGTGATGAGCATCAGTGATGTGAATGTTAATAGGCTCCCTAACTAACTTTACCAAATTACATGCAAACTTTTCAAATAAAACGAGACTCAAAGGGCACGGTTTCTAATGAAGACAATATTTTGGAGAGATCTCAACTTGAGTAATTAAATCTTATTTCTCATATCTTGGAAGCGTGTTCGTTCATAGGCGAACAATGGCTTATTAAATTTGTTGCGGTAATGATCGATATTGTTCAAGTATTAATATTAAAATGTAGTTTTAGAAAATTATGAAATAAGTTTCGAAAGAGCCTGAGGTATTCAAACTTTATTAATGTAATGAGCTATTGAGTTATCCATAAATTAAGCATCTTTTGCCTAATATAATACAAGTTTGAAAAATCTTTAAACAATTTAATATTTATATTCGGTGGTTCTTATGGTGCGTTCATGCTACGCGAAGCGAGCACGAGCCGAGCCACGAATGAATAGGATTCGTTCTTTGTTCGCGTAGCGTGGACGGACTTGCGAGTCTCGAATGAGCATTCGTCTCGCGCTAGACTGCGCTCCGCCCGATTGTCAGTTTTTTCACGAACATGGGATTCGCATCGCGCTCATTGTAGGCTCGTAACGTCCACATTTGACATCGCGAGCAGCGAACGAATTATATTCGTTCGAGGCTCGGCTCGTGCTCGCTTCGCGTAGCATGGACGCACCATTAGGGTCTCAAATGGTGTCCATATTACTAGAACACACAGATGGTTGACAAATATACACTTATGTTCTGTCAAATAAAAATATTCCAATCATTCATTCAATATATTTTCAACCTAATTATTCACATACTTTCAAAACAGCTGCTTAAAACAGCGCGCTTATACGATAAATTACACATTTTTCAGGGTAATTTTGCTTTCTGAAGTAAATAATATCACTGTTCCGCTATTTTGACATTGTGAGTTGTTTACTGTACCAGATTCAGCCTTCTGCTTGTCTGCAAAATTGGAAACAGTTGACATGTCATGAAAATTTAATTTCCAAACGACATTCGTATTTGCCTATTGTATTTTTAGAACGGATTTATAAAAAGAAGGCTATTTAGATTTTTATTTAAACAAAGTTTTTATAATTTGACTCAAACAAACGTAACATAGTATGAAAATGTTACAGTAGGTACAGTATTACCCAACTTATATGGCGCGTCGAGAATCTTCGTTCGCACAGAAAAGAAAGTATGGCCCCGAAGATTAACGAAAGAATGCTTAAACCTTACAATCAACCTTAGATCACTACTATAAGGTTCATAATACACTGCAGCTATTAGTTCCGTCTCACTCGCAAGTCACGCCCCTCCGCACGGCGCGCGCTAACATGATGCCAACTGTCGGCCAATAGCGTTTCCCGCGCTTTGAAAATGTATCTTCTGCGCAGGTACATCGGTAAGCCATATTAATTGGGTACGGCCTGCTAGAATGCGTTTCTGAAACCTGTTACTTGATCATGATGTTGATGATGACGATTGGGCTATTCTTGGAAACGGCTTCTCCTATTGCGATGGGACTTACACAGGAAGGTCTAATATTCAGGTCTTAGGTTAGTGAAAGTCTTATTAAAATCAGATTTGCCCTCTCTGTGATTAGGCCAACATGAACAAAATGTCAGTATTATTCAATTACAATATTACTATTATTATATTATAATATTTTTTTAATAATATATTTTTACTTCTTCTTTTTATTTTTAATATTTTTTTGAATGGTTGAGTAGTTTAGTGGAATGTTTCATCATAATTATTTCCTTCTTATTGAGTTATTTAATTTAAGAACTTATTATAAAAAAACCAAATAATAGGTCTTTACCAATGAAATTGCTTTTCTGCAGTACTGGCCATTTCAAATTTTTTTTTGGCTAAGAATTCTAATTTCAAATTTATTTTATTTTAAAAATATGGAATTCTTTTTCCAAAAGTAGTCATTTGTTTATTGATTAGTGTTACATTTTCATCGCATTTCAATCTTTTTCGTGATCATGGATACGTTAAAAATTCGAGTAATTATGGAATATGAGTACCGTCGTGGCAGCAACGCGGCACAAGCGGCACGCAACTTACGTAGTAACTATTTAGTAATCTGTGACGCAACATCAACGACGTTTAAGGAGCTAACACTACAAACCAACGCACCACCTGTTATTGGTTTGCTCGCTTCCGTTCTGGGAATTTCGACCTGAAAAATGAACCTCGCGGTCGTCCGAAGACTTTGGTCGACAATGACGAATTAAAGGCGATTGTGGAAGCTGATGATACACAATCGACGGCTGAATTAGCAGCAGCTTTCGACGTTAGCGTCAAAACAATATTGGTCCATTTGCGTCAAATTGGCAAGGTAAAAAAGCTTGACAAATGGGTGCCCTACGAACTCAATGATCGCCAGCGCGAAGTACGCGTCGAAACGTGCCTTGCACTGCTCAACAGACACACAAATGAAGGAATTTTGAACCGCATTGTTACCTGTGATGAAAAATGGATTCTGTTTGATAACCGCAAGCGCTCAGCAAGTTGGTTGGATCCTGGTTCAACACCTAAACAATGCCCTAAACGAAAACTTACCCCTAGAAAAGTAATGGTCACTGTTTGGTGGTCTAGCGCCGGTGTGATTCATTACAGCTTCTTACCAAACGGGGTGAGCATTACTGCAGATGTGTACTGTGAAGCACTGAACACAATGATGGAGAAGCTGGCACATCTCCAACCAGCATTGGTCAATCGCTCGTCTCCGCTGCTCCTGCACGATAACGCGCGACCTCATACTGCACAGCAGACGGTCTCCATGTTGCAAGAACTGGGGTTGGAAGTTCTCCGTCATCCGCCCTACTCACCAGACCTTGCGCCTACAGACTACTACTTTTTCCAGAATTGGGAAAAAAATTCAATACCCGAAAGGCAGTACAAAATGCCTTTGAAGAATTTGTTGCCTCCCGTCCAGCTGATTTCTTTAAGAAGGGCATCAATAAACTGCCACTGCTTTGGCAAAGATGCATTGATTGCATTGGTGACTACTTCGATTAATACAAATAAAAAATACATGAAAAAAATATCGTTTAAGTTTTTTTATACAAAACGGCAATTTCATAGGTAAAGACCTAAATATACTTAGAATCTTTCATTAGTCCATACAAAGAAGATAAGCAATTCATACATTTTTAATTTTATAATCATAGCCAATTATTAAAAGGTCTAAAGTGTAAACGGTATGGGAGTCCTACTCATGTGATAAATAATTAATGTTTGTGTAGGTATATTTGTTGATCAATGAAGCCTTGAAAGCTGAACATATTTTTATTAAGATGAACCGTAGTATATATAATTGATATTGGCAGGTTCTGGAGTAAAACTTTATCTCGGATAACATTAAAATCCCGGGAACACAGGTAAATCCATAGAGCGCAAGTTTGTAAGCTACCATTCATTGCAAAACCTTTTGTTAAAAAAATATGTCCAAAATAACAAAACAATAATATGCCACATCACAACTCGCTACATTGTCAAATAGTAGAAATAAAAGTCTTCGAACACAGTAATCTGTAAATAATACCTCAATTTTTATATTTCAACATTGGAATTAATCAGTCCCACGAAAAAACATATTATATTGTATTCTTTGAACGTCTATTGACAATAATATTCCGTCTCCCCGAAAAAATGATGCTTGTTGGAATAAGAGTAAATTTTTATTAATATCAGAGACGCCGCAAGCATTTTTATTCGGCTTTGAGATGATATGAACAATAGAAGTTGGTAACATACTTTTAATTACCATATCTCGACAGAATAGGTATTTGTGGTGTGGTCACATTGTTAGCGAATAAGAAATACATCATTAAAAAGAAATACATTTTACTCTACGGTATCTGATAAAGTTATTAAAAACACACAATAATCTTTGTAACAACATCTAAACCTAACTAATTAAGGCCATATTATGTCAAGTCTAAAGCGGTTTCAATAACGGGGTATTAAATATCAAACCTATATGTAATCACCATATCCGTCCATAAAAACATACGATGGGCACGCGAAAGATGGACCTAGCGACTTATGCCCATTATTTCAATAAACAAAAACGAATCGTTTTGCTTAACATAGTAGGTGTTTTTTATTGCCAAACTGGGCATATAAATCATTTCGTAAGCTAATTTAACCCGTGATAGCTACATCCATATTGGAGAGTCCGCTATGCAAAGTCTTTGCTTCATTATTAGTAAAGATATAAGAGTCTTAATTTTAACCGATAACGGTCCAAAAATAATTGAAATCGGCCATTAGTGCGCGAAAATTGTGATGTTTCCCATCCCTCCACACCATCTGAAAGACGTCTAAACGGTACGCCACTGTGCCAAAATCATGTTGACCTTACGTGGATTAAGTAAATTTGTTGTAATCAATCAGATTGAGATTGAATCAACCTCTGAGTCGGTAGAAATATTACAAATTCGGAAATGATTTCAGAATCATATATGCTGTATGTGCTTTATTAGTAAAGCACTATGTATATTTGCAGTTACCAGAACGTAAAAAGATAAAATAAAACCGCTATATTGAACCGGTTTGAATTCGAAAATTATTGTAACTTAAGGAAGAGTTAACTCTCGTCATGGAAGAGGACTTTTGGCCGCGGGACGTCGCTTTCGCGGACAAGTGCCACACGATCGCGCAAAGACATCGTGCTTTTAGTGTTTACTAACATAGGCTTAAGTGTTTATATTAACAAAAAAATGTTTTATTTTAATATTTATGTTTGTTTGTAAGGTATTTATCTATGGGCCTCTAGTAGCCGGATAATAAACGTATTATTATTATGGACCTAACTTAACCTAACCTACTGACCGACATATTAGCAATAATTTTGCATTCAAAATGCATACTTGTAGGCATGTTTATACATGGCTTATACAAATAACTTATAGTAACGGCATTGACCTCTTCCAAAACTCACCACTCTTTGTTGTTCACGAAAACGACTATACGTTCTATAATGTTGTAAAACTTTCTAGCAACTGTCGCGTCACCAAATACTTGCCAGTCCTTTAATTTGTCTTTTGCTCAATTTAAGTCGCTATCACAACAACCGCACCCTTAATCTCCGTGTAGCCTTTACAAAGCTGCGCGTTATCAGTGACTTTATCCCGGAGTGGGGAATTTGTGAAAGTTCCTTAAGAGTGCGTACCAAGCCAGAAAAATATGGCAATGTCAGATGAAACAAACTTATGTCTAATCTTCGCGTGCAGATGAGATGGAGATAGCGTGTTCCGTGGAACAAAAATGAACTAAGCGCTTTTTATCTAAATAACTCGTAAAGTATAGAATATTTAAAAAAATCGTTAGTAGCAGCCCTAGGTCATATGTTAGTGATATTATTTATCGAATTTTTTCTTAATTAGATACACCATGAACGAATAAAACCGAAAATTCATTATTATTAGAGGTAGCTTTGTGATTTTTTTCTATCGAGGAAATTTCATTCCATTATGTTTTTGCTCAGGCAGAACCCTCGCGTATATAATGAAAATACCCATATAAAAATATTTTTTCATTTAAATACTATTTACTTGGTTAAATTTCAATTCTAAGATTGTTATTTTGCTTTATACGCAGTCTTAATAAACAATATTTTGCTTGTCATTACGAGCCGGCAGCCTGCAAAACTTTACCGCTGATTAAAAATATCAATCTAAGCGCTTTCAAACGTTTGAAGGGTAACATTTTACGTAACTCCAGGGTTTGAGATCTACGAGTATTTGTATTGGTTCTGTATTTTTAACCGACTTCAAAAAAAGGAGGAGGTTCTCAATTCGATTTTTTTTTATGTTTGTTACCTCATAACTCCGTCATTTATTAACCGATTTGGAAAATTCTTTTGTTATTTGAAAGGGTACACTTTCCGTTTGGTCCCATTGTCATCAGATCAGGATTTGATTACTTCTTAGTGTACTTTGAAGTCGGTTTAAGTTTTTTGTAAAACAGTCCAATTATGTAGTATCTTCTCTACTCTTACTTTCCATACTCCAGCTATATTTTTGTGGTTAGCAATCTAACAAGAGTTTCTCATCCACAGTTTTAACGGAAGAACCTCGTTTCGCGGAGCCGATTCCGAACGTGACGGTAGCTCTGGGCAGAGATGCCAGCCTGCCCTGCGTCGTCGAACATCTTGGCACTTATAAGGTAAGATATTATTTTTAGAGAGGTAGATAGGTATTTTTAGAGAGGTAGGGCATAACGGGTTATCTCGTTCTAAATTCGGAGTAGCCCGACTGGGGAAGTACCTCCGCCTTACAGAAGATCGCAGCCAAATAACACCACTTTAATGTGGTGTTGTGTTCCTGCGGTGAGTAAGGTCGCCAGAGCTCCATGAGGAGACGCTGTGCTGGCAGTGTGTGGGGACCAGCGGTGTGGTACCGACGTAGGGCTGTGCAGGCACGGCGTGTTGTTGCGGCGGCTAGGGAGACCCGGTGAAACGGCTACCCGCTGGCCGCCCGCAGGTTTTAGGGGTCCCGAACCCAGGGATCACATAATCTCCGCCCTGGGAGGCTGATCCACCGCCTCGCGCAAAATCCTTGGTGCAGTTGGTCGTGCCGGAGGAGGAGACCGGAGTGGACCCGGCCGACTGTATCAGGGGGGGACCGGGGGCCCTTCCAGCTGCCGCACCAACAACTGTATCACCTGAGCAGCATTCTGTCGGAGTGACACTGTGCTTTGTCCTTTCCGCTGCCGTCATAGCGACTCCTCTCAAAAATCTCTTAAACTCCTTTTAAAAATAATGGCCAGAAAAAATAAAAGAAAAAGTTTCTCAGCGGCTTCCCCGTCCATATTATCTATGGACTTTTGCAATATTAGGGGTCTTCATGCGAACATCAATGCAGTCCACCAACACCTGGAGACTGCACAGCCGACTCTGCTATTTCTCACGGAGACGCAAATATCCTGCCCTGATGATACATCGTATCTACACTACCCCGGGTACAAGCTGGAGCACAACTTTGTGCGCCGTGCCGGGGTATGTATGTACGTCAGGGAGGATATTTGCTGTCGCCGTCTCCATGGCCTGGAAGACCGGGACCTGTCGATTTTGTGGGCGCGCGTAGATCACGGTGGCCACACCAAAGTTTACGCGTGCCTTTACAGGTCCCATAGCGGTGACGTGGACACAAAACGGTTATTTGAGCACCTGCAACTGACGACGGACAAAGTACAGGAGCAGTACCCCTCTGCGGAGTTAGTGATACTAGGAGACTTCAACGCTCACCACGTTGAGTGGCTTAGTTCTCGGTCCACTGATTTCGCGGGGAGGACTGCTCACGACTTTGCCCTGGCCTATGGCTTCTCACAACTGGTTCTTTCTCCTACGAGAATCCCAGATATTGAGAGCCATACTAGCTCCTTACTGGACCTTCTGCTGACTACGCGACCGGACAACTATACAGTGACAGTGGATGCAACACTTGGCTCATCAGACCACTGTCTCGTCCGGACGCAAGTGCCATGCGCTCGAACTGACTCGCCCCGGCCTCCCGGATGGCGACGTGTATGGCACTACAAGTCGGCAGATTGGGATGGATTGCGAGATTTCTACGCATCGTACCCGTGGAGACAGCTATGCTTCGCATCAGACGATCCTGACACCTGTGCAGCTGCCGTTGCTGAGGCGATACTGGCGGGAATGGAGTGTTATATCCCAAACCCGCTAGTGGCTGCAGGGGTGAAGAAACGACCGTGGTTTAATAGGCCCTGCAAGGATGCTAGACAAAATAAGCAGACCTTGTATGAGGCTTGGACCACGGCCCGAACTAATCAGGACCCTAACATCTCTGAAGCGAAACGCATATTTAACGCTGCCTCGAGGTTCAGTAAGCGAATGATTGCCAGGGCTAAGTTTGATTTCGTCGGCAGGTTTGGTGAGAGGCTGACTAGCCTTCCTTCTGGAAGTCGAGCTTTCTGGTCTCTTGCCAAAGCTGCTGAAGGAAACTTCTGTCAGTCGTCCTTGCCACCACTCCGTAAGCCGGACGGACACTTGGCCCATAGTGCAAAGGAGAAAGCTGATCTTTTGGGCTCTCTCTTTGCCTCCAACTCGACTTTGGATGACGGGGGCGCCACACCGCCTACCATCCCGCGGTGTGACATCTCTATGCCGGAGATAAGCATTACCCAACGGGAGGTCCGACGGGAATTGCTTTCTCTGGACGTCCATAAGTCGAGTGGGCCAGACGGCATACCGGCAGTGGTACTGAAGCGGTGTGCTCCTGAATTGTGTCCTGTACTGACGCGTCTTTTTGCGCTTTCCTTCACCAAAATGAAAGTCCCGTCTTCGTGGAAGACTGCCCACGTGCACCCAGTGCCCAAAAAAGGTGATAGATCGGACCCATCGAATTACAGGCCTATCGCCATCACCTCCCTTCTCTCCAAAGTCATGGAGCGAGTGATAAACACGCAACTCTTGAGATACCTAGAGGATCACGATTTGTTGAGCGACCGACAATACGGCTTCCGCCACAGTCGCTCGGCTGGCGACCTTCTAGTGTATCTCACAAACCGTTGGTCACTCGCCATCGAGAGTCAAGGTGAGGCATTGGCAGTGAGCCTAGATGTGGCGAAGGCGTTCGATCGGGTCTGGCACCGGGGTCTTCTAGCGAAGTTACCAGCATACGGGCTTCCCGAGGGACTATGCAAATGGGTCGCCAGCTTTCTGTCCAGCAGATGCATAAGAGCCGTCGTTGACGGTAGCTGCTCCGATAGCATGGACATAAATGCCGGCGTCCCGCAAGGGTCTGTGCTGTCCCCAACACTGTTCCTGCTGCATATCAATGATATGCTGTCTATTGACGGCATTCATTGTTATGCAGACGACAGTACAGGGGACGCTCATTACACGGGCCGAGCTAATATCCCTCGTTCCGAGGTGGAGGAAAGCCGCGAACGGCTGTTGTCTGAAATCGAGAGTACACTAACTAGTGTCTCCGATTGGGGTCGACTAAACCTAGTCCATTTCAACCCAACCAAGACTCAAGCCTGCGCGTTCACCGCTAAGAAAACTCCATTTGCTGTGGCTCCACAATTCCAGAACGCGTCCTTGAACATCACTAAAAGCATAGGGATCCTTGGCGTCGACATTACTAGCGACGTTATGTTCCGTAGTCACTTAGAAGACAAGGTTAAGCTGGCATCCAAAAAGCTCGGAGTGCTCAATAAAGCGAAGCAGTACTTCACACCGGGGCAAAGACTGCAACTTTATAAGTCGCAAGTCCGGCCTCATATGGAGTACTGTTGTCATCTGTGGGCGGGGGCACCTGGATACCAGCTTGGGCCTCTAGACTCGGTTCAGCGTCGTGCCGCTAGAATAGTTGACGATCCCGAGCTCACAAGCGGCTTAGAGCCGCTCAGCCTGAGGAGGGACTTTGCCTCTTTATGTGTATTCTACCGCTTGTACAACGGACAGTGTTCTGAAGAATTGTTTAAGATGATGCCCACAGCTACCTTCCACCATCGCAACTCTCGCCATCGACAGGGAGTCCATCCTCACACATTGAAACCAGAATTGTTTCGAACTGTGCGGTCTCAAAGGAGCTTTCTTCCGCGGACGCTCAGATTGTGGAATGAGCTCCCTGCCGAGGTTTTCCCAATGGAGTACAGCATGGGGTTCTTCAAGAAGGGTGTGAAGAGATTTCTGCAGGGTCGGCAACGCGCGAGTGATACCCCTGGTGTTGCAAGCGTACGCTATTTAAAGTTAAGTCATACTTAAAAAATCTTCACTCATAAACGGTATTTATCCCTATTCACTGCTTAAAAACGTTATTTAAAGAGCTGTCAAATTAAACAACCTACGACCCTTGTTTAACGGGCTAAATAGCAAAATGGCCGCCAAATAAACAGCTGTTGCTTGATTGCTGTAAAATATTTTTCATTGATTTCCGAAAATAAGCTGGATATATTATGTTAGATTATATAGAAACACCATAAATTACTTAAACTGGTACCTCGATGACCGAGCTTTGCTCGTTTTTTTTTTGGTAAATCATATTAGTTTTTCTCAAAAAGAACTCAAAAGCAAAAAAAATTATCATCTGGACTCGAACAGGGTCTTCTGGTTTCGGGACCGCCCGATTTGGCTATGATAACCTTGTAAATGGTGGCAAAATTTACATTCGTATTCTAATGATATTGTTCAACCTTATTCCACCATCCCCATTTTTACACCGAACCACAAGACGCCGGGAAAATTTTCACCCGTACGTTGTTGACATACCGAATATACGGACACAGCATTTTGCATCCTCATTTATAATGCGGACAGCAAGGGAGTGGAACTTGCTTCCGGCGTCTGTGTTTCCTGACGCTTACAATCTAGGTACTTTCAAGGCCAGAGTGAATAGGTTTCTTCTGGGTAAGCGTGTTTCATCTTAGGCTTCGTCATCGCCCCTTATGGGCGGGTCAGTGGCCAAACGCAAACCCATTTAATAAAAAAAAAAAAGCAGTTTTTCATTGCCTGAAAACACGGATAAAACGACGTTTTCTAAAAATTAAACCTAGCTAGATCGATTTATCGCCCCCCGAAACCCATTGGAGCTGTTTCCGAGATTCAGATCATATACTATATAATATTACCATAAAACACATAATAAAACTTTTCAAATTGTTGTTTTTTCTTTTTTTTAAAACCTCCATAACTGTCAAATTTATGGTCTTGACCTTAGAAAATATCCTCCCCTCCTTGCATCGTATACCTCATTGCTGAGGGACGTGACCTTTGTGGGTTATCTTTTCACGGACTATTGCTCGCCATCTGGATCGGTCTTCTGCTGTGTGGATAGCATCACACACACTGGTTTCCAATGCTGCGCGTATTTGATCAGACCAACGCATCGGGCTTCGACCCCTCGGCCTCTTTCCGTCCACCTTGAAGTCTAGAAAGAGTAACCCCATACTACATGACTTTTAAAAAGTGGCCAACTTTGCTTTGTCTTATCCTCGCGTCACGTCATTCAGCCTGTCATAGTGACGTTTATAATGTTACCAGTTGTTGAAAAAATCCAATAAAATGGGGAAAAATATATTACGGTGTCGATATCTTTTAAAACTCCGAAAATAAAAGTTGAATCGGGATAATACATGATAATAAGAATAAGATTAATGGCGCCGATATAAATTTAATACTTATTATTTTTACTTTGATGTCAACGAACAGTAATTATTTGCGTCGACGTTTCAAATCAAGTCAAACCGAGTGAAACCGAGTCAAACCAAGTCAAATATTGCAAAATATTCCCATTTTAAATGTTGTCCATAAATTATGAATCTTCTTGAAATTCAAAAAAGTGGCCGCCATATTGAACTATTTAGTTACTGGTCCGATTGCTCTCAAAATTGATATTTGAGAGACCCTTAGACCATACAGCGAAAATCTATGCTAAAAATTCAAAAAAGTGGCCGCCATATTGAACTATTTACTTACTGGTCCGATTGCTCTCAAAATTGATATTTGAGAGACCCTTGGACCATACAGCGTGAATCTATGCTAAAAAATAAAAAACGTAGCCGCCATATTGAACTATTTACTTACCGATCCGATTGCTATCAAAATTGATATTTGAGAGACCCTTGGACCATATAACATAAATTTGTGCTCAAAATTAAAAAAGTGGCTGTAATATTGAACTATTTCATTACGAGTCCGATTGCTCTCTCAAATATGAATTTAGAAAGCAATCGGACATACATAAATAGTTCAATATGGCGGACATTTTTTAAATTTTGGGCAAAAATTTATGTTATGTGATGCTAAGGCCTCTCAAATATAAATTTTCAGAGCAATCGGACCAGTAAGTAAATAGTTCAAAATGGCGGACACTTTTATTCAATTTTGAGCAAAGATTCATGTTATATGGTCCAAGAGTCTCTCAAATATCAATTTTGAGAGCAATCGGACCAATAACTAAATAGTTCAATATGGCGGACAGTATTTTAAATTGTGAATATTTTGCAATTCCAATAATATTACATATATGCGTGTCGAATAACCTTATTTATTTTATTTAGTTATATCCGACTTAAATAAAAATGTAATAAAAAAAATGTGCATGGCACGGCACTACGTAGTTCAATTGATTTTAAACAAAATGGCTGTACTGTTTACTTGTATGAAGAAGTATTTTGCAAAATGTTCCGGTGACCGCATCCATGGTTATATAAATCACTGACTATGATGACCGAAAACGACAAACACGTCAACTTAAAAAAGGTCCGCCATCTTGAAATTCAAAATAATATTCGTAATTAGCTCGAGGATCTTAAATTAATACCCATTTTGATTTTTTCATTAGGTACTGAAGCGACTACCATCTTACATGACATAATCGTCATTAGCATTAAAAAAAACCAAAAAATTCGACTTGTCCACCGTTGCTTTTGATATATCAGTATCTACATACTCGTATTCAACTATTGACTGATATTAATTACCATGGGAGTTTTGAGTTCATAAACTGGCAGGACAGGCAACACATAAAAAATGGCGCTTACTCAAAATAATTTATTTTCGAAACATTGCAATGGCTTATATTGCAGGAATTAATAGGAAATATTGTTACTTACCGATGATAGGTGAGTTTTTTCGTTGGTCTAGATCGACCCATGTAGTTTTTACACACTTTTATCACACAAAACGACATTTTGAAACAATACAATTTTGGTGAATTTGGTTGTGTCCCAGTGACGTCTCGACTGACACTGAGGACGGGAAAATGATTTAGCCCCTAACAGTTAGGGGCTATTTTTATCGACGCGTAAACAGCTTCCTAGCTCCGTCTGGATATATCATTAGTCAAAGGTCTTGACGTTGGTGTCGCCATATATAATATTATTTTTGCTCTTTAAATCCTTCAATAACTAAATCATGATTAAAATGCTTTTATGAGTAAAGAAAAGTTAAACACTGAATAACATTTTAAATAGTATTTAGCTATATGCTATTTAATCCGTTATTTAAGAGATTTTTATGAGTAAGACCGTATATCTTTAAAGTGTAAAATAGATTTCATAATTTAATATTAGAAGAAAACCCGGCACATTTTGTACAGCCCTGAATCATAAAGTAGTGATCAAGTTTCCGAGCAATATGAATAATTTTGGACTAATTTCCACGATGGAAATTTGTTCAGAAGTCATTGACTAGGCCTCCACTTTCTGTTGATTAATCGCTAATTTAAAATTTTAATCGAGCAGATCTCGAATAATTCAGGCAAAGAACGAAATGAGGTACAATCTAATTTTCTCATCTCCAAACGTACCGTGCTCTAATTCCCTCACTTCGATGTTCCAGTATTATTTGAGCAAGCATTATTAAGCTAATTTAGTCATTTCTTGAATTAACTTCCAGTTTTATACGTCTAACTGGCGGACGGAGATGTGCAAATGTTCGAGACTTATTGTACTCAAACTGTAAGACTTTGAATTACCTTATTGTAATTAGTCTCAGTTAAAATGAAAGGAATTATTGGAGATATTTTCTGTTTTAGTTATAGTTAGATTAAATAGTAGTCTCTCACTTTCTTATTATTCGACGATATTATAATTTATACTAAAGTATTAAAGGTTTTGATTTAAAATCCCTAGTTGTTGTAAATTATATTTTAATTGATGAGCTATCAAGGAGATCAACATGTTTGAACACCAGATTGTGTAATGAATTAGGAACCAATGTTTTAGTTGATTTCCTAGTTCATGATTTGGGGATTGATATCTTTTTCGCATATATAGAGAGATAGAGAGAGAGAGAGAGAGAGAGACATATCACTACATTTCAACAAATTGGGATCTACTTTGTTTCTAAAATTGCACAATGAACCCTAGAGTGCGTACCACACAAGAATTAAAAACTTCACTTTGTTATCCGTCTGTCTGTCTGTCTGTCTGTCCGTCTGCCGTCTGTCAAGACCCTTTTTCTCAGAAACGCTTAAAGGTAACAAGCTGAAATTAATATCAAATACTCAAGACTACAATCCCTTGGACCAGTGAAAAACTCAAACTTCTAAGTCAACGTAATCAAAAGATACGGCCGTTTATGTCGAATATTTAGACGGTCGCAAGGGAACCAAAACCTGTAAGGTAAAAACTTCCCGTTGACCTAGAATCATGAAATTTGGCAAGAAGCAAGGCTATGTAGCACAAGTTAAGGAAGAAATCCGAAAACCGTAAATTTGCAGTTCAATTTGTAGTACATCACATAAATAAATATCATAATATAAAAAAAGGGGAAAATCTTTGAGACTCGATTCCAGTGATGAACGAACTATACTACAAGTCTAGCGAGTCCGACTCGCTCTTCGCCGGTTTTATTTTTATTTTTAACCGACTTCAAACAAAGGAGGAAGCTCTCAATTCGGTTGTTTTTTCTCATTTCCATCAACTCCATCATTTTTAAACGTTTTGGAAAATCCTTTTTTTGTTTGGAAGGCACTTCCCGTTTGGTCCTATTGTCTCAGATCAGGATTTGATTACTTCTTAGTGTACTTTGAAGTCAGTTTAAGTTTTTTATAAGACAGTTTTCAATTATTCGAAGTTAAATTTGCAGTCTAATCAACACGGAGTTAACAGTCTAATTATATTCCATTATAACGAAATGATTTCCATTAACTGCCTATTAAGTAAACCATTGAGAGATTACGCCAATAATTAATTCACTAGCCCAGACCTAATCCCAATTTTAACTGTAAATTAGTTCACAAACCTTCACTAAACCTTAATTTCAGATTAAATATAGTCTGAAATAATTTCTTCATTGTTAAGCGCACCCATCCACCCGCTGACGATTCGGATCAATCAAAAACGTAAAGCAATCAGTTTTACACTCGCTACGGTTGTACCTATCACTCCGGTATTCCTCGGGGAAATCTGCCGTACGACAGCACCCCATCCGGTTTCGATCCGGCACCGGAACCGACGACTTGCCTGATAAGTGAGTTGATTTCATGTAAATGAGTTGACAGGTTGATTGGTGACGTGGTGTTTCGTATTCCCTTGATAGGTGAAGCTTCCTGAAGTGGTCATTACAAATGAATGGATGAGACAAGCTGGTGTGTTGGACCTGGTTGTGCCGGATGTGCGGCCAGCTGTTGATCGTACAAAAACAGAGTTACACGGCGTTCTTCGGGGCGTGCGATTATGTGACCCCATTTCTATGCAACGATTGTTGATACTCTTACCGCTGTTGCTGTAGTGAAGGACTTTATAAAATGTATGCGTAAGAAGTGAATTGTACTTTATCTGATATTACCAGTGGCAGAGGCATGGGAAACGATGGCTTCTGGACAGCGGTAGTTCTCGTCTATATTCTTGTCATTCATTTGACTACAAAAACAAAATTTTTAAAAAAATCCATAAAACCGCTAATAAATATGTCAACAAGAAAATTATCTATACCACAACTATTTGTTAGCTCAGTTTGATAGCAGATTTTAGCATACATTTTATTGAACCAATAAATTAATTAGTTCTTTTTTTATTGTGTATAGGCCTGTGTTTGACCACAATCTCACTATGGTGAGTGATGATGTGGCCGAAGGTGGTAAGCACACAAAGCCTAGAAGGAATTGACTCTCAAGAGCAGCACTCCGAACACTCCTATAGGTGCTTGGCGACAGATTTTCAATTTGAGGCTGGTAGCCAGCCAGACGGGTACTACAAAGTACCCTACCACCGTGCTATGGTTTCCTCACGATGTTTTCCTTCACCGAAAGCTCAAGCTCATTGTAGTATTAGAACCCGGGACCTTCGCCTCGGTATCCGACGTCACTACCACTGAGCTATCATCGCCTTAAAACATGTTGCTGTGAAGACTTAACTACTATATGAGTAAGGAATGAGTTGTAATTCCTCTGATATTCCTAATAGCTGTGGCATAGGCAACGACGGCAAGACAACGGTAGATCCTTGTCAGTCATTTGACAATAAATACAAAAATTTAAAGAGTTATTTTCATAAATGCTAATAAATGTGTGTCAACAAGAGAGGAGAGAAGCTCAGTTTGATAATAGATTTTAGCATACATTTTATTGAACCAATAAATTAATAAATTCTGCGAATGATTCCGTATAAATTAATATTATATTGAATTTATTTTATACAGATTCAATTAACAATATTCATCATCATCATCATCATCATCAGCCTATAATGTCCCACTGCTGAGTACAGGCCTCCTTTCACAAATGAAGGTGAAAGGGAATGGGCAATACTCCACCACGCGTGCCCACTGCGGATCGGCGGAGGTAGGCTAGTGGTCAACCTACTGTTGGAATTTTTCAAGCCGCCTAGGAGGCATCCAACTAGCTTAACGACTATCACAATTAAGTGATAACCGGGACCAACGGCTTTACGTGCCTTCCGAAGCACGGAAACGCTCGATTTGAAATACCACTAGGCGGTCACCCATCCAGGTACCGACTACGACAGGCATAGCTTAACTTTGCCGATCGATTAAGAACGGCTAATCTTGCTACACCACGAGCTCTTCACAATATTCACATTGTAATATTTAAAATAATAATCGTGGAAATCCATTCAGAAAAATAAGTGGGCGGGTGTAATATAATTGATATTGTTGAAAAATGCATTTGATCACAAACTTAAGGTCAGTTCACACCGAGACGTGACGCGGACGCAGCGCGCACTTTTTAAGACAGCGATACAAATAAGAAACTAAAAAAAGCTGTAATTTTTAAAGATCTTCCACAAACAAAACAAAAAAATACCTTGCCGAGTTTCTTGCCGGAGTCTTCTCAGTTTAAGTGTATTTCGAACCGGTGGTAAATTCAAATGTATGTAATAATTTAACGTTCATAAGGGCCTTATCAGGGCCTGAACTGAATCAATGACTTTTTGATTTAGATTTTGAATAGAACTTTATTTATTACATGAAAAGGTACTTTCAATTAGAGAAATAAAGTATGTTCCGCGGCGTCGCGCTGCGCATCGCGGCGAGCCTGATACGATATCGTGAAACAATTGGCCTATTCAAGCATCGTCGCGTCTTGTCGCGTCTCTTCCGGTGTGAACTGACCCATGTACTAAAGTAGAAACATACAATACCTCCAAGTTAAGATTTTTAGCTAATTCATTAAAAAACTCAGTAGGTAATACAAATAAGACATAGGTAAGTATTTATTCTTAGCAGATGCAACCTTCCGAGCCGGTCTTAGAGTCAGACTATTCATAAGTGCCTGCGAAGGTCTATGTGAATAAATAATTCTGAATTTTTTAACGTCAATATCTATGCAATTCATGAATCCATAGAAAGTTATGACGTATTCCAATAACCAAAAAACTCACATCCATCTGCAACTTCATTTTAATAACAAACTAAGTAACATATTTCCTGGTCTTAAAAAATCTTACACAAGTTATGAATGGAAAAAAGAAATAAATAAAAAAGGGCCAGCATTTCCCTGACACTTCCCCCAAGTAATTAGTACACCATAATAAATATCGCTGAAGGAATTAATGCAGTAATTTCAGCGAGTATTTAAGCTGAGTACCGTTATTCATTAAGTCTTCGTCATAGCTACAAAGAAAGCGTAGATACGTTGAATTAGGTAAGTTGTAGATTGGAGAATTCTGTAGCATTTGGTGTGAACATATTTGACATTGTACACATAATTTTTTTGCAACTAATCGTGGTTAATTTTATGTAATTGGAATGGCGTTGATTATCATTGGTGATTTAGGAATAACTAGAGACGTACGAAAAAATGAGATTAAAACTAATATCTGACTCATGCAGGCCATTAAAATATTTTATGGCCGAAGGTGGTAACCACACAAAGCCTAGAAGGAACTGGCTCTTAAGTGCAACTGTTGGAACACACCGAAAGGTGATATTTAAACAATACTGGTTATATGATTTCAGTATTGAAAGATAAATAAAAGCCCTCTACATTTTTAAATATCTGGATTTTGAGATGATTCTTTGCAAGTTTTGAAAAATCTGATCAGTACATTAATTAAATACAGGGTGTTGTTTTGGTCGGCGACAAGCGACCCAGGAGCGGTCGTACAAACTATATATTCCTCAAAAATGGACTTAATTCCATTAAATACTGTAAATATGTTGAGAAATACCTTATTCAATTTGAAATAAAATTACCGCAAAGTATGGTTACTAGGCACGTGCACTGACTAGAGCTAGGCACAAGCCGCCATCGCCCCACCCCTTTACTCCCTCGCACTCCCCTTGAGTATTATGTCTACAATTTAGCTTATTACATGATTTACAATTTTTTTTTTTTTAATTTTTATTAATAAAAAAAATAAAGTATTTTTTTAATATTTTTTTAGCACCAGTATCTATTGTATGATCGACCCTGAGTCGCTCGTCGCTGACCAAAACAACGACCTGTATATTTCCACGGCAGGGGCAAAATTTTCCCCCTAAAAGTAGTAAATTATCCAGAAGATCCAGAAGAAGGTAGACTCACGAAATCTCTTTCCAATAACCACGTCCATGTAAAACCGACTCAGGTATAAAAGTACAAGAAAATCCTGTCCCAAGTCTGCACCAACTCTTACACCAATAGTTGCACTGAACCAATTAACTTATTCATGAATGCTCCAGATGAGCGGCGTACTACCAACATTTAGTCATTATGGAGATTTCTACTGTTTTACTAATTATCACCCGCTGGATGTCACCGGAACGTTCTCTTTTATCTCTTGATACGCTATGAAATGGGGCTTCTATATTCAGTACATTAACACCATTCTACAGAGCTTTATGTGTAAAGCCTTAAAAGTTCTGTTCTGTTTTGTTTTAAATAACATATTTTACATACCGTATATACATCGTGCTTATGAAATTTGATCTTAGTAATAGTTTGACTATGAAAGCGTCCATTTAAAATAATATTTTCGTTTTAAGCGATAATAGCTCAGTGGCAGTGATGTCGGATATCGAGACGACGGTCCCGGGTTCGAATCCTACAATGAACTTGAGCTTCCAGTGAAGGAAAACATCGTGAGGAGACCATAGCACGGTGGTAGGGTACTTTGTAGTACCCATCTGGCAGGCTACCACCCTCAAGTTGAAAATCTGTCGCTAAGCACTTATCGGTGTGTTCCGACAGCTGCACATGGGAGCCAGCTCCTTCTAGGCTTTGTGTGCTTACCACCTTCGGCCACATCATCACTTACCATGGTGAGATTGTAGTCAAACACAGGCCTATACACAGTAAAAAAAGTAATATTTTCCTTTCTAATTTATCACAGCGATATTCTGCGTCGGTGCGTACTATATTATGCCTTCGTATTTATTTTTTATATCACCACAGTTTTACCATAAAAAGTGGTAAGACTGTGGTAAACGTGTGTTCTAGAAGGGTACTAACTGCATTTTATGTGAAAATATTTAGTCATCCACATTGATTTTCACTAGCAAAAATTAATAAATGAGTTTTGAGCTAGCGCTACCTGTTTCATTAAGATACCCATTATCTCTCACTAGGTAGACTGGGGACTCCTGTCATTTCTAGTCACTATCAAAATTAAGTCAAGTAATCTTCATCCATTATTTTCATTATAGTGAAGATTGTTTTCCTCATTGCATTTAAAAGCTAACGTAAAATATTCAGAAGTCTAAAACAGCTGCTATAGCTGCATAACTAATATTATAATGACGTCATAAGTAGATTACGCTACTCCCCAATGTAGAGTTGGTACAAAATGTGCAATTATGTTTATTGTGCGACGTAACGCGTGTTGGTCGGAATATTAGAATGTACTCTACATAGCTAATGAGTCTATTACAAACTACAGCTTCTAATTCTGCAGCATTATGAAGATTTACATTTTATGTTTTGCTAGTTTTCCACCGCGCAGTTCTACCTTTTCCGGGATAAAAGTAATATTAATAATATCCCCCGGGACATTATTCAGTAGCTCAGTAACCCGTTGGTTCGCTAATATAATACGCGTCCTATAATGAGAAAAAACAGAGAGACTTAGTCTTATACCGAGATACCTTCTTTTGTTTTATACCACTAAGGTGGCAAACAAGCATACGGCCCGCCTGATGCTTAGCCTATAGTTGCTTACAATACCAGGGGTATCACGCGTTGCAGACCTTGAAAAAATCTCTTTACAACCCTTTTTGAAGAACCCCATGCTGTACTCCTATGGAATAACCAAGGCAGGGAGCTTATTCCATAGTCCGAGTGTCTGCGGAAGAATACTCTTTTGAGACCGCACAGTTTGAAACAATTCTGGTTTCATTGTGTGAGGGATGTGAGGATGGACTCCCCGCCGATGGCGAGAGTTGCGATGGTGGAAGGTAGCCGTGGGCATCAAGTCGAACAATTCTTTAAAACACTCGCCGAGAACATATCTACCTGTCTCTTTTAGTATGAACATTATATTTCCTGTTTTTATGCAACTAAGTTGGCAAATAAACATACGGCCCGCCTGGTGGTAAGCGGTTACCGTAGCCCTATGGGCGCTTGCAACACCCTGGGCATCGAGTCGAGCTAATCTTTTAGCGAAAAAGCGCCATGCTCCATCTCTCTTAAATAATTTCCTCTTTATTAAGCTAAAAGTATCTTCTTCCAGATAACACTAGGGTATAATTACAGAACTTCAAACTACGAGAACTTCAACCCTTGCACCATTAACCCTGTCTACAAGGAGAAATAATTAAAGAATAACAAATCATTCCGTATCGTAGCCCCTTCTTGGGCCTTTGCACAACTACCGTAACGTCGTTCCAAGGCTCTTACAGTTTCATTGAATATTTATGACAATTTTGCACCAAGATTCTTTGGCTTGTCTTAAAACAGCAAATTATACTGTTTGTTCAGAATATAGGTCACTTGCAACTCCGCTGTGGGTCCATGGATACATAATTTAGAATTTCTTCAGCGGCTGGTTATTTGTGTTTCTATAGAATTTTCAAGGACATTCTCAAACTACTTTAGAATTCTGAAAGAAGACTGCTTGAAACAGTCTTCTTTTACATATAAGTTATTTATGTCATAAATGACAATGATAAATCTATTGGATAAGTTATAAGGAGGGATGAAAACCACGTAGCAGAACGAGTTATGAATATGAAATTAGATATATGGGAAGAGAAAGACCTAAGAAGAATCCATCTCTTTTGAATTATGTTAAAGATGATATGATTTAGAAAGAAAGGATAGAAAAACCAAATAGAAGTAGTGACTACTAATAACAGGCAGAAGATGATAAGCACCAGCCTTTATATTTCGGCAGAGGCAAGATCATTCGGATGAGGCAGTTTTCTTTTTGTAAATTGTTTGGTATCCTCTTTTGGTTTTGTAGTAATACATATAAACTAGGAGACTTGTGTCGATACAAGAAACTGAATTAAGTAGAATTAAACAACAAGAAATACATCAGAGGTAATACTCACAGAACACGTAGAAGCTAGGGATTTAAGCTTAATTGATGCTGACCCATAGCTCTTGTAGGATGTCGTTAATTGTCGTCCGAACAAGATAGAATAACGAGGGCGTCGCCACATAACCGTTCATTACCTTTAGGTGAGTCATGGCAAAATACCAGATTTTCAATTATTGTTCCAAAAAAATACCGCTTTTATAAACAATATTAAAGTGCCACTAAATTAATTACCTGCTGTGAACCAAAAATTATTGGATATTATCTTGTATAATTTTTACATTATTCATAATTATGCGTTGCGAATATACCGGTTTATGTTTGGATAATGACCCAAATATTGCTTGATTGGTTAATTTTCCGATACGATATCAAGTTTCCTAGCAATTTACCGTTATTTTATTCACGTGAAATGATAGTTAAGTAACAAAAACATTCAAAATATACGATACCAGAATTAGGCTGACGATTTCTCATCCAATCGCATCTTAACTCCGAAGACCGCGTATCATAATTCACCCCGTTTATAATTAAGCGGGGAGTTACGAGGTAAGGGGGCCTTATACTGTCTTGCATTGTAACAATTAACTTATTCATGAATGTGCCGGCGCCAAGTAATTATTTATTTTATTTTACGAGCCCTATTATCCTGTAACACCCGCCTCGTAAATACTTGAGCGGTGAGCGAGAGTGCGTTTGAATTTTGAAGTAATTCCACTCGGTCGGCTGGCTCATTTTGTTTTGAATTTAAATTTGTGGTTCGTTTATTTGCACTGGGGTATATTGGGTTTTATATAGGCTTGGTTTTTTGTGAATGTATTTATTTCTTGTTACTTTACATTATAAATAGGGAGCTAAGAGCTTCTTGCAAAATAAATAATGTTACTAAATTGGTATATAGTTTTATTTGGGCATTTAAAGAGCGTCATTCAATAGCTGAACTATTTCTTATTTACACCAAAGAAAATGATTAATAAATGCGAACACCACACTTTAAGTAAAAGACCGTTAGTACAACCAACCCCCTTTATTTAGCTTATTTGAAACAGAAGCATTAAGGCTAAGCTTATACGTACGTTAAAAATGGACTCTACCACCGGTTCAGAATAAAGTTAAACTGAGATCCCGGTGAGAAACTCACCATGGTTTTTCAACCGACTTCAAAAAAAGAAGGAGGTTCACAATTCGGTTGTATGTTTTTTTTTATGTTTATTACTTCATAACTCCATCCGTTTGTTTGGAAGGGAACACTTCCCGTTTGGTTCCATTGTCATCAGGTCAGCATTTGATTACTTTTTAGTGTACTTTGAAGTCGGTTTAAGTTTGTAAAACAGTTCAATTATTTAATAAAAAATACCACCTATTTAGCGGCCTATATCAAATTTAACTAAAATAATAAATACGAAAGTGACTGTGTTTATTTGTTACCTCAATGCCACAACCAATCGTGATGAAATTTAGCAAACAGGTACATCATGACCTGGATAACACATAGGATACTGTATATCTCGGGGAAACATAAGATTCCTCAGAAATGCGGGTGAAACCGCGGGGCTAATACTAGTATTATATAATTATATTAAAATAGCCTGTGAAGCAAACACTTCAATGCGTTATTGTCTTCTTCAAAATCAGAAACTTGATAAACTCTCTTTCACTTCTGTTTAACTTTGTAAATCAATACACAGATAGTTATTGAATTTCTTCGGGTACTTTGTTATAGTAACAATTGTTTATAATTTGGTAATATTATTCTATTTTTTTTATTCAAAGTCAAAGCCGTTTATTCAATTTAAGCTCTAATAGGGCTTATGAAGGCCAAAGCTACTGTAGTTTATCAAATTCTTTGTTTAAAATTATCAGTGGATAAATCTTCTACGATATACAATACTTTACCTTATATTATATGAATATATGATGTTCTTGATGTTCAGCGATGTCTCATTCATATCACTAACTGTATTCAATTATATATCAACATGTTAATAAACCAAGCTCCAAATAATATCGTATATTTCTTGGATGTGTTGCCATGGAAACAGCTATTAAGTAACACCACATGGTGTTCGTGGTAATACGTCATGCTGGATTTTATGGAGTCTGGAAAAATAAAGTGCATGTAGTTAATACATAAGCAGTGTTCCGTAGTATCTTACTTTAGTCCAGAAAATAAAGCCAATCTGTTTTTTTTTTAATATTCACTTTATTATCTTCACATAATATATGTGTAGTTTTTCTTAAATTGGGATCAGATGGCCGCGTGTGAAGAATGTATCAGGATAATTTTTAAATTTTCCATGTTCATGATATTTTCTGTTTTTACTCAATGATACGGTGGGGATTATGTGTAATTTTTCTTACTTTTCATGTTTTTTTATTTTATAAAAAATAACAGATTATAAGTTTCAGAGCTTCTGATATAATTTTACAACCATTCTAAAAATACTTAAATTCCTATATTTTTTACTCGAAAATTCTACGTTTGAACCACTTACTACTTACCTATTATTTATGAGATAACGGAGTACTAAATAAAATTGATTTCACGGTTAAAATTGTTGTTATTGTTTGTTGTTGTTTATATTAACGAATGCTGATCTTATGCCAGAATTTACAGCTGATATATATAAGAAGCGCTCGTGGTGTAGCATGATTAGCCGTTCTTAATCGATCGGCAAAGTTAAGCTACCACCGTCGTGGTCAGTACCTGGATAGGTGACCGCCTAGTGGTATTTCAAATCGAGCGTTTTCGTACTTCGGAAGGCACGTAAAGCCGTTGGACCCGGTTATTACTTCATTGTGATAGTCGTTAATCTAGTTGGATGCTTCATAGGCGGCTTGAAAAATTCCAACAGTAGGTTGACCACTAGCCTACCTCTACCGATCCGCAGTGGGCACGCGTGGTGGAGTATTGCCTATAACCTTTCACCCTCATTTGTGAAAGGAGTCCTGTGCTCGGCAGTGAGACATTATAGGCTGATGATTTTGATATTTAAGCATCTATTACGAACTAATTTATAAGGCTTTTTATTTTATTTGTTTTCAACACAAATTGTTTAGAATCTTTATTTTTCTCTAGCTTTTTATATTTTAAGAATGTTTAAGGGAATAGTTTGGAGCGATAAAAAATCTGCATCAAAAACAACTTTATACAAAAACCTGCATAAAGCCCTAAATGTAAAACAAATAACCCTTAAAACGGTATTAGATTGAATCACCCATAAAATGGGGTATCGCTGAAAAAGATTTAATAGATTGTGCCAAATAAAAATGGGTATATGAACGGGCGGGCTGTCTCGGGTCCTCGGGACGGCGGGACCCTAATCAAATACACCTTAACTTGAGAAGATCGTTTCAGGTTTTATAACTTGTGCGAATTATGGTTGTATCATAAATGGTACTCGAAGATTTTTGATGTCTTATTATATGCTATGTTATTCATGGTATGTAGGTATCAATCTATATTTATGTAGCTATGAAAGGAGATTCTGACCGATTTACAGCTTGAACTGAAGCTGAAATATGTCGTCAAGCATCTATCAGTATGTTTCAACAGCTGCACTTGAGAGCCAGTTCCTTATAGGCTTTGTATGCTTATCTCCTTCAGCCATAGAGTGACCATGGTGAGGCTGTGGTCAAACACAGGCCTAAAATATTAAAAATACCTAGAAAAGAGCTATTTAAATATACATCATGACTTTTTATTCGTCTTAGAAACGTAGGCCACATATTGTACCGTATTGTATTGTACCGTATTGTACCGTAATGAATAGGTACTAATAATTTTTAACACTTGTCTAATTAAAAAAAGTCAAATATTATTTATTCATCATCATCATGACGCATGACGTAGTTTTAAACACCCTGTTACGAGCGCAGTGTACTCGACTCGTGCTCTGGGTTGGTATTTTCTACGTAAACTTTAATTTATTAACTCGATTTGTCATAATTTAATATTTTTTAAATATACAAGGACTGCTTTTCTTAGACGAATAAAAAGTCACGGTGTAAGACTTTAAAAAAAATTAAGTAAAAAAGGGATCGCTGGTGCAACTGCGGGTTGAAAGCTAGTGAAGTATAATAAGGTACATACAATTTGCTGTGTACAAATAAACGTCAAAAGTTTCCAGACATATCATTACACTAAAAGTCTTTTAGCTTGTTTGTTACACACCGAAGTCGTTCCAAAACTAAAAATCCTCAAAACCAAATCCCAGGAGCATTATATCGAAGCGACAAAGCCTCAGTTCTGCGAGGCCAAAGTTGAAGCAACACGTCGTATAAAGAGGCGGCGGCACACTTGAAATTGCCGTTAAGTATGTGGTGGGGAAATAAAAAGGGGGAGAAGAGGCTTAAAGAGGCTTTACGCGACGCGAGAGCCAAGTTTCCAGAGAGTTATGCCTGCTTGTTTGTTCACGTGACATTTGCGAGATGATTAAGCGGTGGATTAAGGTATTCAACTTTGTGACGAATGGATGTTATTGGGAACATTAATTCACTAAGCGTTATTCTAACTTAGTACTTCTTAAGTAGTTAAGTAAAAACATTGAAACATCAAAAATATTTTTAAATCTTGTCTTTAACAAGCGTTGTATTTATCATAACATTTTCAGAATTTACATGACGTTAGTCTTAAAGATTTTGAGCTAATGTCTACTTAAAATATAATTATTATTATTATTTCGATGAAGCTGTAAATTTTTATTCATTTTTACGCGTTACTTTAACATTCCTTTGGATCACGGTAAAAAAAAAACAATGAAAACAATTGTTAATATAGGACGCGCGTCTCTCGCGAAAACCAACGGGTTAATATTGTACGTATGCATTTCACTATATGATTTATGAAAGTAACAAATATAAATTCACCAAATATTATTTATGTGGATAGAAGTGGTCGAAGCATTAAATCCTTTTCAGATTTATCCAAACTTTAATTTCTGTACGGCATCTGTGTCGGGTTTGAGGAATTTTGCATGCAATGTATATAATTTTTTTTACGGAATATTATTTTTATTATATTAAAAAAACTATGTGTATTGTTGAAAATAAATGACGAACAAACTTCTTATTTAAATAAAAAGATATCTTGATTCTCATATAACTATCTATTTTCATATAAACCGATTATCTTAAATTGGCGCCCAACGTGGGGCCAACATTTTTCAGACTACAGAACAAACTGCGAACATAACCTAAAGGCTTAACATAAATCATTAAGTTTTGACTTACTCTAGACTATTAGGACAAGACTCAAAGTCACTGTAATTGTTTTTCAATTACCCATAACTCTGCACATTCGAAGGCTAATAGAGTGAAGGTGAGTGGTAACTCGCAGGCGGTGCCAGTTTATTACCAACCGGAAGTACGGCAGATGAATTATGACGTCACTTTATCACAAATTCGTTATCGTTAATAGCCACTGAACCTGGTTCAGAATGAATCGATTAACATTTGAAATGTTACAAGACTCTACATTACTCTTTTTGATTTCCGATATTGGATTATATAAAGTAGTTATTTATTTTGTGTGTATATACTTATTTTCATGTGGGTACCACTGAGGTAACATGTGTTTTGAGTAATATTTTATTTCATTATTAATTAAATGTATTTAAAGATACTCCAAAAAAATACTAGACCAATAAAAGGATTTTCTCGTTATATTCCAAAAACACTGTAATCAACTCCAAATAAGGAAGCTTCGGTTACATTGTTATTTTAAGATGTTCATACAAAAACAAATACAAAGAACGATAAACGATCTCATTTCGGGATCGTATCGCGTTTCGCAGCCAGATAGGAGCATACAAAAGCAGATACAGCCGGAGAAGTCTAGTAAAATATGCATCGTATTGACTGTTGCGCAGTGCGGCACCGGTACGGCGATACAGTTCCACGTCGGCGGCCTCCCTGGGCGAATTTAACGCGGTTGTGACTTTGTCAAAGTAAACAACGATGCGTGGCCCGACGAGGTTAAGCCAGTTTCACAGTTTGTCCTTCGGTTTTAGGATTGTTCGCCGGGACTTATCTATCTGCCGTCGTAGCAGATATGTATAATATAAAGAGATTATACAGGGCGTTGTTTTGGTCAGCGACGAGCGACTCAGGGTCGATAATACAAATGATACTGGTGCTAAAAAAAATATTAAAAAAATACTTTTTTTTTTTAATAATAAAAATAAAAAAATTAAAATTTTGAAAATCATGTAATAAGCTAAAGTGTAGACATAATACTCAACGGGAGTACGAGGGAGTAAAGGGGTGGGGCGATGGCGGCTTGCGCCTAACTCTTGTCTGTGCACGTGCCTAGTAACCATACTTTGCAGTAATTTTATTTCAAATTGAATAAGGTATTTCTCAACATATTTACAGTATTTAATGGAATTAAGTCCATTTTTGGGGAATATATATGTTGTACTACCGCTCCTGGGTCGCTTGTCGCCGACCAAAACAACACCCTGTATATTATCTCATCGTCTCGGACCAATTGGAAGATCCCGAGGGCTTTATTTTATCTTTTTATGGTCCAGCTCGCTACATCTGTTTTACAATTATTTTTTACGAGCACTGTCTCGCACTTCGTCATATCTCTTTTTAGGGAGCGTCTACGACCTTTTTAAGAATTCAATTAACCTTAAAATCACCCTACGTTTTTAAAGGAACAAATATGTGTACTAAATACAGAACTCTTTCAAAATCAATAAAATTCTGCGATCAAAAAGACTTCATCAAATAACATGAGACTGAATATACACGAGTTTATTTTATAAAAAGCCATAATGAGTTCGCTGTAAGTAATCTACCACTATTCAGCTAAACCACACACCTGAATCTAAAACTGGAAGCTGAAATCTAACTTTAAAATTCATTACATGGAATCTATTTAAGTATTGCGGACCAACACGTAATGGGATAGCTGTGTATGCGGTTTAAATCCAATTTCCGTTAGAGTTAGAAGTGAATTTATGCCAGAGTTCAGTTCATGCTACACCAATAACCTGAGTTCAGAGCCACATAAATATCCCTTGGATGTGGCGGTAAAGCTGCTATAAACTTTCTATTTGGCACGTTTTATTGGTGGCCAGGCAGAAAATATAAATATAAATCCCAATCCCATTCACTAAATCGTTCGGATTCACCGCGAGATTGATTTACTCGTGGACGCTGGCTCATGGCTGTGAAGATCTATCACTTAATGATATAACCTACTTGCTTGTTTTGAACTGTCTCGTCTTTGGAAGTGGAAAAGGTTGCTAACGCTGTTTTTTATAAACAAATACCTCGTATACCTACATGGATATTTAGCCACGCGACATTTGTTGGTCTGCTTGCAAAGTAAAAGTTGGCTTTCAATCAACACAAAAACACGTAAAATGAATTGGTCAAAACTGAAACCACAGCAGTTTAAAAACAGTTGGGTAGAAAAGTTATGAAAAAAAGGACGTGTACTCAACCGAGAGTGAGTTCATGAACGTTTCAAACTCCGAACACATCGTGTTAGAGTTTTTTTGTTCACAGTGTCTGCGCCATCTGTTGGAACGCGGAGGAAAAACAATTTCCGATCAACAAGTCTAGCTTGAAACTCATTCATGCTGTTTTGGCGTTTGGCTTGATGTTTTCATTATTTATTTCAGTATGATACCGCAGAATAAGCTTAGTCCATTTGGAAATCAAAGAATGAACATTGAATATTGTATTTCTCTCCAAAAGAGTTTTTTGACGTAAGGAAACCACCAAAGCGAAGATGTGCGGAGAGGAAACGTGTTTACATACAGTGTTCTGTATGATTGTTTAAGCTGAGGCCCTTCCACCATCGCAACTCTCGCCATGGACGGGGAGTCTATCCTCACACATTGAAACCAGAATTGCTTCGTACTGTGCGGGCTCAAAGGACTTCCGCGGACGCTCAGACTGTTTAATGAGCTCCCCGCTGTGGTTTTTCCGTTGGAGTACAGCATGGGGTTCTTCAAAAAGCGTCCATAGGCTACGGTAACCACTTCCCACCAGGTGGGCCGTATGCTCGTTTGCCACTTTAGTGGTACAAAAAAAAATGATAACCTAGTGGACTAGAGCGAGGTTTTCAATTTTTTTTGAAAACACGTCAACTCTTCGCCCATCTACGCTTTGGTAACTTCAGGACCTAAATCACTAAAAACTGTCTCATTATGGTTTCATGATTATAAAAACTATCTAACACCAATTTTTTTTTAAATTCCCAGGTAGCATGGATCCACATTGACCGTCAGATGATCCTCACGATTCACCGGCATGTGATCACCCGTCTCGCTCGCTTCAGTGTCTCCCACGATAACGCCATGACTTGGCTGCTCCACGTCAGTCAGGTGCAGCAGGAAGACCGCGGCTACTACATGTGCCAAGTTAACACGAACCCTATGATCAGCCAAGTCGGATACTTACAGGTGGTTGGTAAGTATTACTTCAACTGTATCATTAAAGAATTGTTCAACTCTAATATTCATTAAAATCACGGAATAAAGTAGGGCGTTACCAAAATCAAAGTTTCCAAGATTACTGTTGTACTCATATGTTTACCAGTAACAAACTAGCCTACTAGTCGTCTTTGAGATTCTGTTACTGCTACTCCTCTATTTACATCTATTTTCTATGCTACGTTAAACGTATCATCAATTACATTTATTATTATTACATTTTGTTAAAATTCTTGATACTAACCAGTAGGATGCTACTGCCCGTGACAGTTTTTGTAGCATAGGTAAAAGAACATGACTATAGAAATTCCATTTAAAGCGTTACAATGGACGAATTTTTCTCTTATTGCTATTCATAGGTAGGTACTCCGAGCAAAGATTAAAGCATTTTACATCCCTAGCTAGGAAGCTTTTAGATACTGCATTATTAGTATTGATTAATGCAGGAATTTAATATCACAAAGAGCAGTAATCCAGAATGATTAATTTAAATGACAAAAGCATGAACGTAATGGCATATCAATTTTACCGGTACACAATATGAATTTGATGCCTCGCTCAGTATACAGTATTAATTTTGTTATATTTAATCATACAAATTAATTCAATTAAGAGTGTATAGAACTCGCAACTAAATTAATGTAATTTAATCATCTATAATAATTTAAATTTGAATGAATTGTCCATTTCTAACTTAAAAGGCTTTGATGATCTGTTGTTTTTTTATAGTATGATATTTAATTAACACATAACGGGCATCGAAAACGGGTAGTAGGTAATTGTTATGTTTATGGTCGAAGAAGTGTGAGAATAATTTAGAAGAGCTTTGGTCAGGTTAATAGTACAGTACCAAATCGAATAAGAAAAGTTACTATCTAACTCAACTGATTAAGTTTGCACAGAAAATATTTTTCCAAACGTTTCGATGTTTTTATCACATTTTAATATTGTAAAATAGCATAAAGATTAAAGAATGTCATCTTAATTTGAAATCTTATTGAATTTTTTACCTACAGCACTTGTTCAAAATATTTTCTTTTGTTTAAATTAAATTTTGGTTTAAAATAGCCTCTTTAAAAGCTAATTCATTACTAGAGAATATAGCCAATAATCAAAGATTATGTATTTATAAGTTCAACAATATGAATGAAACTTACTCTTATTAACTTTTTAACAAAAAAATAAACCGCCTTCAAAGTACACTAAAAAGTATAAAATAACTCTTATCTGACACTGTTTTGAAGTGAGCGAAATCGCATGACGTGTTCTATAGAAAATATTTCGCTGACTTCAAAACAGTGTCAGATAAGAGTTATTTTATACTTTTTAGTGTACTTTGAAGGCGGTTTATTTTTTTGTTAAAAAGTTAATTATTTTTGAATTTTTAGTTTCATTATATACTGAATACATCTGCGTAACCCTTTCGAGTGTACAGGCCTGATGTTTTGTTCTGTGATTGCGTAAACAATGCATATTTATGCGATAGCAGCAATCGCGGCTGATTTACTGTAATTTTTTTTAAGTGTTCCTTTGTCTATCTCCGAAACTCATCATCAGATCTATATGAAATTTATATGGGACCATTTCGGAATATATCCCTTTCGAACAAAAAAAGAATTTTGCAAATCCGTCTATATATGACGGAGTTATGCCCGAACATACATAAAAAAAAAAAAAAAAATATATAAACATCCGAATTGAGAACCTCCTCCTTTTCTTGAAGTCGGTTTAAAATATGGATGAAAATTTAATACTTTTTTCGATACCACGAACAAAATTAAAGTTAATATTCTCCTACAAATAACATAATTAATCTGGTATAGGTATTCCGCTGAAAACTAAACTAATAATTAATTCTTCGTAAAACGGAGTGATTTTGTTTTTACTGAATCCATTAACACCTAATCACAATCAGTCCATTCATAATTCAATGGCACAAAGATATAATGGAAACTTATTAATCAGAAATGGGGAAAATATTGATGAAGGAATCTTGTTCACCGGCATTCTCTCGCGGTTTATTACGTTCAAACTTTTAATTACTTTCCTTTAATATTTGTAAGTCTTAATAGATTTTCTTTCTTCTTCCTGTAGGTGTATCGTCTTGGACACTTTAATTCGTTTGGAAATAAGATGATCCATTTATAGATTATGTTCCGTAATAATCTGTCGTTAAGGAATTTCGTAAGGGTTTAGGTTGCAATTGGCATTATTTTATATAGATTTTTTTATAAGGATCTCTATTCAGTGAAGACACCTATAGTTATAATAGCTATACTGTGTCTTAAATCACACACACTTTTACTTCACAACAGCAAAAAGTCGTTAAAAGCATACGTTTTTAAATGTTTGATAGGATGCCTCAGGGATCTCACCTTGGACTATTATTCTTCATTATTCATACTGGTAACATACGTTGAGATTTCACATATTATCGCTATAAAATTTAATGCCTTAAATGTATTTTAATAGTACTAACATATTCACTATTCTAATAGAATTTATATTGCTCAACTTAACCTGTCCTATTAATTTAGCCATAGTATTTGATGCTTTATATAAGTACAACTAACATTAACTTTGTAGTAACAATAGTTAAAGGTTTATGATTACATGTAAATTTTATTCATTTGTGCTGTTCAAACGCGTTATTAAGTAATCCCACCTCACAACAACTTTGATTAAGAAATTCAGAAAATACAAAAATATACCAAAGCTAGAAATATAATTTTAATTAAATAAACCGCAAGTTTATTACGACGACACGGTTGACACGCTAAGCGCGGCGTATATGGAACGTAGCCAAAGGTTCCGGTACATTTGACCGCAGATAACACTGCTATCTTCCCCCTTACTGCCTTTACTACAGATCTAAGGGAAGTAGGCGCTCCCTAACCACCGATTGGGGGCAACTTAGCCGTATATGTGTACATTTTGTAGCAACTTTTAAATGGAGAATAAAAAAGGAGGTTTTTTGCGCCTGGTAGCGTTAGAAACCTTTGCACGCTTTTATAGCAGTTTTATTGCTTTAGGAGCCGACTTGTGGCCGCTTAGGTGTTTTAAATTTTCGTTTTAACGTTTATCGGTAGGTTTTATTAATTGACTTTGTCGGGTTCAGTTGAGGTTTTTTTTTCAGTTTCTAGAATGCAAATATTATTACTGAGAGCTTTTAACTTGATATTGAATAAAGTTAGAGTATTTTCCTGGTCCTATTATAAAAATTCAAAAATTGTCTCAAAGAATTATATTATGTTGTTATAATAATTCATTTAAATTATCGATATTTTTTGTCCGCCAGTACCACCAAACATACTGGACGAAGACAGCACACAATCAGCAGTGGCAGTGCGGGAGAACCAGAACATCAGCCTGGTGTGTAAGGCGGACGGCTTCCCCACTCCCAAGATCATGTGGCGCCGGGAGGACGGGCAGCCGATATCAGTTGATCGCAGGAAGAAAGGTAAATTGGTGTTTAAAAGCTTGTACAATTAGTTATAAAATTGATTTTTATCATGTTTTTTTTTTAATAAATAAATACCTTGACAAGTGTTCCGTCTTCCTACTACAATGTAGCATTAATATTAAGTAGGTAATTTGTATTTAACTTTAACTTCTAGATTCTCTCTAAGAATGTTTCTTTTATTATATACTTTTCTTATTGTCTATCTACTACTTGTACGTAGTATATTAGTAACTCGGTGCGTCACGTACTATCTTCAAATATGAACCAATAGAGATGCACAAAATTCTAGTTTCATCAATTCTGTTGAAATTCTATTAGCTATAATTTCAAAACTATGATGGGACTATCGAATATCGTTTCTCGGAAG
The DNA here is from genome assembly GCA_951394255.1 of Polyploca ridens. Taxonomy (NCBI): domain Eukaryota; kingdom Metazoa; phylum Arthropoda; class Insecta; order Lepidoptera; family Drepanidae; genus Polyploca; species Polyploca ridens. The sequence goes on along the minus strand of OX596250.1, from coordinate 365,034 downwards.
AAGGCCTCAAGTGTAGCAGCTTGTGTTTAAATATATATAACATAATACATGCCAGAATTTAACCATCTATAATTGCTAACAGGAATCTTGAGCTCCTATCCTAATTGTTTACCACTAAACAGATAGTAGGTAAGCGGATCGTCAGGTAAGACAGGTAATAGACTAGGCGGAATTACGGAACATAATACAGGGTTATCTATAATTCCCCACTAGTGCTTTCACATTGGTGCAATATACTGAACTTTCAGAACAGCTGCCTTTTGATGCGATTCTTAGTATAATAATAAGAGAGGGGAAATTAAAGCCGAGGTTAAAAATGGATGACTAGTTGGTTAGCGTTGAAAATATAAAATATGAATATATTAGTATGTGTAGGCTGCTTTCGTGATGCGGACGCTTCTTACGGATTTAAGATACAATAATATTCTTTTACATATTCTACATATTTGTACTGGTTGTATATTGAAACAATCCGCAAAGCACAGCTGTTGCCAGCGGCGAGCACCAAATCTACTGTGGCCGGGCAATGTTCAACACAATTTACGATAAGTTATGCGATGTAAAAACTATACTGCAATCCTGGTTTTATATAAACCATATTAATGTAGGTAGTGTAAAGAAGATTAAAGAATAAAAATGGGAATAAACATTACATAATTATAATAAAAATAAAATTTCAACTATGTATTTCTACTAATTTAAAATGTTCATAATAAGCAGCAAAGATGTTATGGTAGTTACTTTAATTGAATACTTTTCTTTACAAACATAATATAGATCCCTTCTAAATAATATAATTAAACTGCCAGTTGCATGCATCAACGTTCAGAAACATAATGATATGATTTGTCAAACAATTCTGTTTTCAAACGCAGTCGACTAACAACAGACGAGACTTCAGATAGGGAAATCCTTTTTAAAACCCATTTCCAATTACACAAAGTCTTTATATGAGAACAAAACCACAACCTTACATACCCCCGTTAATCCCAGAACACGGCCGGATGCCGGTGAGGGGATTATAAAGAAAAAATCTGGTTTAAAGATAATTATGGCGTAGAAAAGCTGAGTTGAAACCAAATTAAATGGTCTGTCCTGAACGGTCCAGAGTACAAAGGCGCAAAAATTTACTTTAATTTGAAGAACCATTTCCTTGTACTGGGGGAAATTAACGTGTGGTGTCGAGAGCCACTTGTCGCTAATTGTGAGTGGACCCCCTCCCCCTCCCCCTGTAGCAACCCTTCCCCCCGGACGTGTCACTTCCACCTGGTACGCGTATTTGTAAGGGCGCTCAATGTTTTAATTGCGTGCCGCATCGAAAAACTGATCGCATTTTTCAATTCTGTACGTGTTAATCTTTTGTTTGAATTAATACGGTTTTTGTTAATCCTCTTTTTATTTGGCTGGGTTTAATAGGAAGGATCACCTTTGCCCGAGAGGGTTGTTGAGTTTTTTTAATGTGATTTGTGAATAATTCCGTGGCGGAATTGGAAATGATTTTTATGAATAGGTTCCTGATTGTAGGTTCGTTATTGATTGATGTTTTTATTGTTTTCAAATATAAAACCTTCTGCAATTAAATAAACCTTGTGATGTCCACTCCAAGAATCCCGTTTTAGAACCACTTATTATATAAGAGCTCCCTAAAACGTACAAAACTAATGTGACGTCACGGGCTGGTTAGCGAGTAAGTTGATACCTGACTGCAACGCCACAGGTACAATTCTCACCCAGGAAAAAACTGCATTTTTTTTATACTACTAAGTCGGTAAGCAAGCATACGGCCCGCCTGATGGTAAGCGGCTACCGTAGCCATATGGACGCTTGCAATACACGAAGCATCGCTCACGAGTTACCGACCTTTCCCCCCTCCCCAATGAGCTCTGACGAAATTACTCACGCGCAGGAACACAACCTTACACAACATAAAGTCATTTGGCTGAGGTATTCTGTAAGGTGGAGGTACTTCCCCAGTCGAGCTGCTCCTATATAGCGAATAAACGCTACGCTCTACCTCTCTCAAAGTTTAGGATCAAATGTGACAATCTCTAAAAACGAATCTCGTTCGCTAGCCTGAAGTAATTACCTATAGCTGAAAATATCTAGACAGATTTTACGTCTTAAATGCAGGTAGTTAAACTTTAATCGCCAGATCTTTATCATCCCAGTGTATAAAACTCTTAGAACAAGCTGTTTTACAGCTTCCGCACTACTACTGAGATTATTTAGTTTTGTTAGTTTTACTTTAACAACGGAACTTGGTGTTATTTTCATCAGGCACGCTAAATGCATGTACGGTTTTATTTTGTTAAAGAATTTAAAAGCAGTTTCTTCTTTTTATATGTAGTCGTACTCATTTAGGAGTTTGCAATGAAATGGGTACCATCATAAACAGAATTCATTTAGGATCTTCATCCAATACCGAACATTTATACCTTCTCTAACTTGCACGTTGATCTTCATGCGGTGTCCCGACTCCAATGCTTCAAAAGTCACCATCATCTTGCTTTAGACCTGTTAAGTCTTCAGCCGCGTATTAAAGGTACACATATTTGTTTTAGTCTTCACCCAGTATCGGAGAGTTGTATGTCAAATACATTGCCACTTTTTTCGGTGTCTTTTGCTCCCGACATTGTGATGATTCTTCAGCGTATCCTAATTTTATTTAATACTAGCTGTCTCCCGCGGTTTCACCCGCGTTCCCGGGATAAAAAGTTGCCTATGTCCTTCTCCATACCATAGGCTATCTGCATGCCAAATTTCATGATGATCCGTTGAGTAGTTGAGGTGTGAAGGCGTAACTAGAATAGAATAGAATAGAATAGAATATTTATTTGTTGAACACAGGTTATTATAAAACAAAGATGTTACAAAATGTCAGAGTTGGTACTTTCTATGTTCTGCCGTTAGGCGTACAAATTCTTAATACAATCAAATTAAAATGGCAATAAAAGTTAAATTCAATATTAATAATTAATGTCTTATTACAATACAAATAAAAGAATTAAACGAAAATAATAATACAACATAAGTTAGAGCATTACCTAATTAATTAATGTGGACATAAAAACAAAACATGTCAGGCTAGTTATATGTCATATCTAATAGCAATAATAATAAATATAATTTCAAATTTTATCAGTCATAAATTCATCAATAGTGTAGTAAGCTTTGAATGTCAATAACTGTAATAAAAGTTTCTTAAATAAATTTATGTTTGCACATTGCTTTATATTTTGAGGAAGATGGTTGTACAAACTTATCGAAAAAACAAAAACACTTTTCTGATAAAGAGCTGATTTTGAGGGTACAAGGCACAGATTGTCTTGTCGTCGTTTACTACTGACTTGAGTAAATTTATCTAAATTATTTCGAACAAATATTGCGGTTTCATAAATAAACAATGAGGGAACAGTTAATATTTTAAGATCTATGAAGTAGTTTTTGCAGCTGTCTGTACGTTTCAGATTACACATAGATCTTATGCACCTCTTTTGTGCTTTAAAAACCATTTCCTTGCCTGAAGCATTTCCCCAAAATATTATACCGTACCTTAGTACTGAAGCTGCTAGGCCATGGTAGGCTGTGAGTAGTGCAGCTTGATTGACTACTTTATTTAACATGTATAGGGCATATGCAATTTGGCTTAGTTTGTCACACAACGATTGAATTTGTGTTGACCATTTCATGTTGTTATCAATATACAACCCTAAGAATTTTGTAACACTTGTTTCAGAAACATTTTTACCGTTGTAACTGATGTTTAGTCCTAATAATTGGTTTTGCCTTTGTTTAAAGTTCATAATATTGGTTTTGTCTAAGTTTATAAGTAAATTATTTGATTGCATCCAATTAATAACAGATTCAAGATTAGCATTAATTTCATTTTCATAGCTACAAATGTTTTCTTTACAGAATAGGACAGTGCTATCATCCGCAAATAATACCATAGGATGATCAATAGCCTTAGGCAAATCATTTATATAAATGATAAATAATAAGGGTCCCAAGACGCTCCCTTGTGGAACCCCATATCGAACCGTTTTAGAGTCAGATGTGTAATCGGTTTCGGTTTTAGTTTTCACGCAGATTCTTTTGATGATAGTCTTTTGCTGTCTATTACTCAAGTAAGATTCGAGCAATTGTAGTACTTTCCCTCTTACCCCATACATATATAGCTTTTTTAGTAGTATAGTGTGGTCCACAAAGTCAAATGCCTTTGACATATCCATATATAAAGCTACTACGGGTAATTTCTTGTCCATACGAAGCATGATTTTATGAAGGAATTCATAAATGGCCATGTTTACTGATTTACCCGTTCTAAACCCTTTTTGTTCACTTGTAAATAAGTTATTGTTTTCAAAATAATTATTAAGGTTATTGTGGATGACCTTTTCAAATATCTTTGAGAAAATTGATATGAGTGCAATAGGTCTATAATTATCCATATTATTCCTGTCATCTTTTTTGTGAAGAGGCTTTATAATTGATACCTTTAACCTTTCTGGAAATATACCATTTTCAATACAGGCATTAACAATATAACTTAATACTGGTGCTATATACTGGGATACTGATTTTATTACTTTTGTGCTAACATCATCGTATCCTGTACTATTACTGTTTTTTAAATTCAATATAATTTTTTCGATGTCATTAGGGATTGTAGGATACATAAACAATGACTTAGCTACACTATTTCTACACGTATTTTTTAATCCATCCTTATTTGACTTAGATTCTACTTGACTCAGAAAAAAATCGTTAAAAGCTTTGGCTATAATTTGTGGATCTGTTATTATATGATCATCTACTTTTAATTGTGCAATGTTATCTTTTGGTAAACTAACAAACAAACTCACATTCGCATTTATAATATTAAGTTCAGGTAAAAATTCCTTATACCTATAGTAGGTACACTATGCTAACTATAGTATATTGAACATACACAGAAAATTCAATAAATATTTGTGTCATATGTAGAATACACAACGAAATTGGAAGGGCAAACATAAAATACGATCCCACTGATTTACCTGACCCTGTAATAAAAATACTACTTGTTACTAGCTCCGGCTTTATAGTTATTTCCAGCTATCCCGAATTACTATCTGTGTAATATCCATACGAAATGCGTTCAACAAATTTCCATTCTACTTGTGCGGAGTGTGAAGACTTATTCGCTACTTAAATACTAGTGTCGTTTCAATATTAGTCATTGTAAGACGTTAAACACCTAAAAATGTTCATGATATAGTGACATGTTTAAATACTAATTTATAAGTACATACTATAATTAAATAAAGTATTAGATATAATAATTACCTAAAGAGAATAATTATTTAAGGGGCTAGTAACCTGGGTAGTGATTTTTTTGCCCCACCTCAGTCGATTGAGATTGTCAATAACATAAATGTACAGCTATTTACGAAAATTAAGCTGCACCATAGTTTTAATATAACATTTAATACCAACATAAAACCTCTTTAAATTTTAAAATCCGGGTACAAGCCAGCTAAACCTAGTCTAATTGCTACATACATTGAAGCGAGGTACGCTCATTACGCTCATTGTACTCGCGGCGTGGGCATTACATAATTGTAAACATGGGCGACACGGCACGGCCAACACGGGCAAACTCATTTGGGCACTTGATGCCGCCCGCCCCGGGCGACGACGGCCGCGGAATTTTTAATTTTTACGACATTTTAAGCCAGATTGTTTCCTTTAAACATATGAGGCTTTTTTAATACTTTACGTGGTTGAATTTTATGCACATGTTCTTTACTGCGTTTATAATGATAATGTTTTTTTTTCTTTCATTAAAATACTAAGATATCATAACTGTACAGTGTGCAGTGTAAAACTTACTCCTTGTGGTTCGATAGATAATTTAAATTCAATAAGGCTTCCGGAGGTTTTTCTGCTTACGCATTAGCTTGGCTATCCAAAGAGGAAACGCTGCCAGCCTGCTGAGAACCTACCCGTAATAAGTCAGTGGCAGACTCGAAGACATTATCCATAATCTATAGATAGTATTTTGTACATATTCGTTGTGAATATATTAACAAAAGTTAGCCCTTTTATGGTTAGAGGGAGTATTTTTCCCACAAACTTTTTTTTATGAAACAATAACCCTATCTATTGCAGTCCTCTTTTAGATTTGGCAAAACTAAATACAAAGTTGAAAGTATTTTTTTTTAAATTTGACTTTGACAGACAACATACGATATTTTTCGTAACGGTTGCAATTAAATTTGGAAAAGGGCGTTTTTTCAACTGTGAACGAAATCGGTATAAATCTTCGAATTTACGTGGTAATATATGGTAAGTTCTTCTAGGTTTTGTAGATTTATATCTAATATCTAAGATTTATTACTTATTTTTAGTTTATCTATTCTTTTTTTTTCTCCAATGATTTTTCTTGGTGGGAAGAATGTTCCCTCTACCTGCGGGGGAGTTTACATTGGAGCTTGCGAACGGTCTTATCTCCAAAAATAAATCTGCTGCATGGTCGGAGGGCAATGCTGTAAAGGCCGAGTTTCTTGCGTATTCTTCTCAGCATAGCCTTCCGAATGCGCAGTGGATTTATTTTTGGAGATAATACTTTTGTAAGTTTTTATGTAAATTCCGCTGCAGGCAGAGAGAATATTTTTACTACCAATAAAAAAAAAATATTTATATTTTTTATTTTTAGGCATCAAAAATAACCTTAAGTCGAAATCAGATTCAATGTATCTTATCTGGATCGTTATGACCGTTAAGGGGTAAAAAAAAGTAAGTACGCCTAGGAGGCTACAATTACTAGCAAAAAAATCATAATAATTATATTTGGAAAATTATATTTTAGTTGGCCATTTTAGTGTAATTTAGAACCTATCAGCCAATTTAATGGAGTTTCCTCAAGTTTCCTTGGTGCTGTCATCAGTTTTCTACCATTGCACCACTTATCAACAGTCTTCCACCCGACAATGCAGTCAGAGGCGCTACTTTAAAAAGGCGTAATATGAACTCCTCAATGTCGGCAAAATATCGGATTTTACCTTGGTTTTTAAAAGTTTCATACGCGGCCGTGACTACCTCATATTAGGTAAACCGTTGGTTTGACAACCTTTTAATATAAAAAAATACATATTTAAGTTTTCCACACTAGAATTTTTCTTGAATAGATGAAAGCGCAGTATTCAGTGAAAAACTTACATTTGTTTAGTTTATAATCCTTGTAGCAGGTGAAATTGAAATAAAAGAGCAAGCTAGTACCAACACTACACCTATAAATTAGATTAGGTTTATTGGTACCCACATAATGAATCGGTCCATAACCAAATTAGATCAGGAATCCAACCCTATTGGTTTATTTCAACACAAATGTGGCAGTCGTTTACTCAATTAACAACATTGATAGCATAACATAGTCATTGACAATTCAATAAAGTTGAGCCATCATTAATTTAGTAATTTCATTTTGTGTGTTGGGTTCAAGCAAACTGCCAATTTTGCTTTATTATATTAATATTGATAGAAAGAGAGAGTTTTTTGATGGTATTATAATAGGTTGTGGTGAATTTTGTGTTTTTTTTTTATAACCTAATCGGTAAACAAGCATACGGCCCGCCTGATGGTAAGCGGTTGCCGTAGCCATATGGACGCTTGCAACACAAGAAGCATCGCTCACGCGTTACCGACCTTTCCCCCCTCCCCTATGAGCTCTGGCGACCCTACTCACGCGCAGGAACACAACTTCACATAATATAAAGTTATTAGTTAGTTATTTGTGTGTGTCTAAGAGCCCCCCGTACAGCCGACTAATGTTATTGTTGATCTATAGAAAACGTTAACGTAAACGTAGCTAGTTAGAGGCCTACAAGGCGGCTTAAAAACTCCAACAGTAGGTTGACCACTAGCCTACCTCCACCGATCCGCAGTGAGCAAGCGTGGTGAAGTATTGCCCCTTCACCCTTATTTGTGCAAGGAGGCCTGTGCTCAGCAGTGAAATTTTATAGACTGATGATGATAGAAAATGTATCCTTCTTTATAAACATTTCTGAAACTATTATGATTGTTCCAGTGACGGTGTACGAAGGCGACACCCTGAGCCTGCAGCGCATCAGCCGCACGGAGATGGGCGCGTACCTCTGCATCGCCACCAACGCTGTGCCGCCCTCCGTCTCCAAGAGAATCATCGTCGATGTCGAATGTAAGCTTTTGAGCTTTTTACTACTGTGACATTAGAGCTAAAGACCTAACATTTGCCATTTTGATGTGAAATTTATGATATTTTCATGGGTCTACGGTATTTTGGTATGTATTAGATTTTGATAGTACAGCATGGGGTTCTTCAAAAAGGGTGAAGAGATTTTTTGCAGTCGGCAACGCGTGATTAACACCCCTGGTGTTTCAAGTGTCCATAGGCTGCGTTAACCGCTTACCATCAGGCGGGCCGTATGCTTGTTTGCTACCTAAGTAGTATAAAAAAAAGATATCAATTTCAACATGGTACATCTACTTTATGAGGTAGAGAGTTTTGAAAGGTGGGCAGACGGACAGACAATAAAGTGATCCTATAAGATTACGTTTTTTCTTTTGAGATATGGAACCGTGAAAAGAAATATACCTACTGCATCTATTCACGTACCTCAAATAAAATAGATTAATCCGTCGCATCGTAAAACAAAATTATTTAAAAAAAAATACCATTAAAACCATTTAAAATGTAATTCATACATCTCAGTCACCAGATTATCATTAATTGACGACATTGAACAAAGCTTAAAGTTGGAGTCCACACTAGGCAAGTTACTGTCCACTCAAATTGAATGGGAACTTAATCGAATCAATTGCATTTGAAATGTGAAATCCGAAGTGCTCGCCCGTAATATGGCATCTGGCTCACGTTCAAGCGTTATTGCCGCATTACAAGCTTATTGTATTGTTATGTTATTAACGATTTAGCTTCAGATTGTTTCGGTTTACTTGAGCCGTGTGCACTTCACTGATATTTCCTCACATTATATAAATATATAGTTATATTATTATAGACCAAGATCCCAGTGCCCCCAGACCTTCTTTATTTTCTGATAGACAAAATGTATAGAATTTAGTAGTATTAGTATGTAAGTATGAGCACGACGGCATTATTATAATGCAAATAAGACAATAATTGGCATTTTTCATCCAAAATCTAGAAGATAATCAATACAAAAAAAAACAAAATAAAGACCTTAGGTACCTATTTAGAATAATTTGATAGTTATTAATTTTAAAAACAATAGATGGTTTATTTTTGTATTGAATATTTATATAATATTATCACACGTCCACCCATTATTTTATGGATCAAAAATGCCAATTATCGTCTTATTTCCATTATAATAATGCCCTCGCGCTCATACTCCAGCGACATTTGAATTTTGTTTAGGGGATGTTTGACTGCTATGATTGGTCTTTGCTTGCAAAACGTATTTCAATAGTTCCCTGAGTATCATGTATAAAAAATTGTTCTCAGAATTAAAGAAAAGTACGTAATGTACATAACATACCTTTCATGCCAGGTACCTGTTAAATTAGTTGATGAGACAAGTTAGCAGGTTTCATACGTTTGAAGTACTAGCACTACTCAATTCCATACATTTTGTCCGTCAGAACATAAGGAAGGTCTGGCGGCACTGGGATCTCCACCCATTATAATATGATTTAGATTTTAAGCGTGATGATATTTTTTTTAATAAAAGCAAAATAGAAATCAAATTTCGTCCTGACATTTCAGCTTTTCTTCAAAAAGAAATACTAATTCTGAAAAATCACGATAAATCAACAAAAAGTAACCTCGAGTGATTGTAAAAATCTTCAGTGTCCTTTCAACAACGTTGCTTCAACGTCCCCCTTATTTTGAATTTCTATTACGGACCACCAGCTGACTAAATAGAAGGCAAGATGGACGGTGATAATTGAAAGATAATATTTTTTCTCTCCGGTGCACGCTTCGAAGATGCCACTAACAATCGATGCTCCCCTTGCTTCTTTGAAAAACAAACGCCTTTGAAATGTTTGCTTGACGGGATTGGTGACGAGATTCTGATTATTTGAAAAGTTTTGTTTATTATCAAAGGGACGGGAAGTTGTTGTTGTCAAGGTTATGAATGAATAAATAAATATAAAGATTTAGAAGTAAAGGCTTAATTAAAATAAAATTTGTTTACTTACAATACTATTAAAATACAATTACATCGAAGAGAATTATGTTCATCAGTTAAAATATTGACAAACAATTGATTAACTGATTTTATTTATATTTACAAATATCTACAATTTAAAAAAAAAACTATTTTAGCTTCGTCGCTTAGCCCCTTATGGGCCAAACGCAAGCCCATTTAATTAAAAAAAATAAACTATTACAGTTGGTATAAAAACCATAAAAATAGTCAACTTAATAATGAAGTTATAATAATTTAAATAACTATTGTAAACTAGATATTAACTAAAATCTACGAGAAAATATCAATATATGGTAAATAATAGATTTTCCTCACACAGGGAGTAATATCAGCCGGATCAACGCTAATTACTTGCCCGTAATGTTTCAGGTGCAATAGCAGTTTTTTAGGTTCCTTAGGTGGTAAATAACAATGAACAACTCGAAGGCGGTTAACACGCTGCTACGCATCATGCATGTTGCGTGTCAACGAACGAAAACGCGCGTGGATGCATTTTCTGTGTGCTTGTTTTCTATACAAACGGAGATACTTACAAGCAACGTTAAAACACGCATTCACGCGCTACGCTGCGTGGTGCGTGGGCCTAACTCTTGGTTTTAGGTTTTCCTTTTGATAGCTGTTTTTATTCTCAATAAATAAAATTTTACGTCCGCAGTTGCAAAATACTGTCACGATATCACATTTTTATTGCGCTGAAGTTGATTCGAAGGGCCTACTAAATTATAAATGGGCAATTCCTACATAGATTTACACCTTACAGTATACATCTCAAACAAGATAATGAAGTCGTAAGAACATAAAAAACGCAAACTTTATAAATATTTTAAAATGTCGTAGAATATTAAACGATATCACGCGGCTCAGTAATATTCCTTGTGAAAATTGCCATCATAAAGTCTCGGAATGTGAATTACGTTCTCAAAGTGTGGATTTTATTATCTCAGACGTTATGTGAAAAATCGTCGGCGGTAGTCGGGAGCGCTCGGCAAACTCCGCCACTATCAATCATTATTGAAAGTTTATAAATTGCTTCCCTACAGTTTTGTGTGTAGTGTTCTTAACTGTCCCGGTTTAGATCGATCAGGTTTGCTGCACAAAGATTCTACAGTGAAAATGGGAAGCACCTTGCTACTTTGAAAAGTGCAATACAATCTGTGAAAGGGTATATCCCATCAAAAACATTCTGTAAAAAACTAGCCAAGTCTCGATGAAATGTCTTGTTTATCTCTAAAAAGTAATGAAATCTAGACAAAGTCGTGCCAAGTCTAAGGTTCTTCTTTTTGTAGAAAATGAAGCGGCCCACCAAGTTGAATATTTTTTGTAAAGGCGGTATGTCGATATCTCTAATAGTTTGGTTGGGCTCTTGTGTTTTCTAATCAGGGTCACCAGGTACTCCAGATCTTCGATTATCCTAGTTTTTATAGTTTTCCCTTTATGTGGTCATTAAACCCTAACTCTGTACCAAATTTCAGCTCTCTGAGTTTATGGGAAGTACTAGTTCTATTTTGATGATCATAAGTGAGTGAGTGAGTGAGTTTCATAAATATGAAACTTTGCTTTCGCTTAACTTCGGAACTAAATGACCTACAGACTTGAAATTTTGAATTTTAAGTATGTGATTATAGCTTACTGGATGACGAAAATTTCTGCGTTCGGGTCTTATCCAAGGGTTCTCAAATAGGGGCCTGAAAATGCGGCGAAATGGTTCCAGTAAAGGATGGTACGGCAGTGTTTGCTTCGCGCTCGACTCGGCGGGGGCACTGCCGTACCCCCCGATAAGTACTCATTGGATTGCTATAGTAATCGCTGAGTTATATGCAACTAGTTGCGCCCCGCGGTCTCACCCGCGTACCCGAGGGATATACAGGTCGTTGTTTTGGTCAGCGACGAGCGACTCAGGGTCGATAATACAAATGATATGACTGGTGCTAAAAAAAATATAAAAAAAATACTTTATTTTTTTTTAAATAACAAAAATAAAAAAAATAAAAAAATTGAAAATCATGTAATAAGCTAAAGTGTAGACATAATACTCAACGGGAGTGCGAGGGAGTAAAGGGGTGGGGCGATGGCGGCTTGTGCCTAGCTCTAGTCAGTGCACGTGCCTAGTAACCATACTTTGCGGTAATTTTATTTCAAATTGAATAAGGTATTTCTCATCATATTTACAGTATTTAATGGAATTAAGTCCATTTTTGGGGAATATATATATTGTACTACCGCTCCTGGGTCGCTTGTCGCCGACCAAAACAACACCCTGTATTGCTTTCCCAAGATAAAAAGTACCTTATGTTAATTTCATCCAAATCCGTTCAGTTGTTAAAGTGTGATTGAGTAACAAACTACCTGCATCCATCCAAACTTTTGCATTTATAATATCCTACTAATATTATAAATGTGAAAGTGAGTTTGTTTGTTTGTTACGCCTTCACACCTCAACTACTTATCATGTCCTTCTCCATACCATAGGCTATCTGCATGCCAAATTTCATCACAATCCGTTGAGTAGTTGAGGCTTGAAGGTGTAATAAACAAACAAACTCACTTTCGCATTTATAATATTAGTTAGGATTAGTGAGAAGAGATGAGATGAGATTTACGTTCAATAAACATATGTGTATGCTATCTCTAATAATTTACTAAGTACTTCAAAGTTTATAAGCGTTAAAATAGTGCGTTATTTTCAGTTCAAATCGTAATTGAAACGAGAATCATTGCTTAGTTGTAATGTTTAGTTGGTACTAAAAATAAAAGTTTATTACAGCTAATATCTTTTAAACTAAATCTGTATTTCTTTATTATTACACAATGTAAGTACAAAAAATAACATGTTATATTATGTAGGTATACATGGACCATGTTAGGGTGTTTCAAAACTTATTATACAAACTTAATTATTATACATTTATACGGGGTTAATGGTAAAACATTAACAACCTCTCAGGACTATATTACTAACATCATTATACAACAACTTTTGTTCTATGACTTTTAATAATTCATCAGATTTTCTCATACAAAAACAAAAATTTAAATTCAACTCTCTAAATCTTACGAACTCTATACAAAACAAAATACTGAGTTACAGTGGACGTGAGGTGTAGGTAGGTAAAAAAATCTTTTTTGATACAAGCTTTTTTTGGTGACTGTACTTGCATTGCCATCCAATATACTAATGTATACCAAATATCAAGTCAATCCGATCACTGGAAGTGGGTGAAATTCGACTTGCAAGATTCCACCCGAACGTAGTTACATACATTGCAAGTTGAATAAAAGCTTGTAAATTTTCAAAGCAATATTGTTATTAATGTCATCGGTTTTTTGTAAATGATCATTAACAATATTCTATTTTTAGACAGGATATTATCATTGTCAGAAAATTCTCTCAATGTGACAAAGGCATCTTGATTTGAAAGATAAATACAAAGATGAGTTTTGTCATGCTTTTGTGACAATTTCGACAGTGTTTTGAAACTTTATTTATTTTTAATGTAGAAGTAACCTTATGATTTCATTCTCCTGTGACATATATTATTATTTGAGACGTATTTGAGAAACCACAAGAAACAGACAATTCTTATTCAAACCTTGTTCTTTCTTCGGTGGCACTGATCGGTACTGAAGAGCCGCTTCAGAGGCAGAAATGGGCAAAAGTCTCTACATTGCAGCCCAAATTATATGAAACCTGCTAACTCTACGGAATTGAAATTTTAATATATGATACTTAAGGATATAACAAACACATCGCCCGAGCCGAAAACACAAATTCAATTAAAAGCCTCGATAAAAAAAAATGTTAAACATACCTCTGAAAATCAAGAAATTCCCAAATATATCCAACGCCTGAAGGTATTTTGATACGATTTTTTTCATCAATATAGTACATATCATAAGCAAATAAACGCCCGATTTAGTTTTTTGAATTTGCGATTCAGTTTTTCATAATAATGATTTAAAAAAAAGTCGCTTACGTCAAATTAATCTGAGCACCATGAACATCATACCGCACTCTATTGTCCTGCAACTCGCGTATTTTGCTTCGCGCTCACTCGCATTCCGCGGCGATCCGCGTTGCTAGACGGACCTGTGTCATTTTTTTTCAGAATTTTCACATACATAAAACCCTCTCAAATTAGTAAAAAATCATATCAAATTATGTTTAGAACGCACTGGAAAATGCATGCTAGTAAAATTAAGGCAATTGAGCCTATTATTTGCTTGTGATAAATAAAAATATCTATACATATAATAAAACTGTAGAACCGGCGTGTCTGTACATTGAATATATTTACCAAAAACTGATCGGGGGTGATTTGAGATGAGGAACTGAATACAAAAAACTAAAAAAAAAAATTTTTGTCTGTCTGTCTGTTTGAACACGCTAATCTCAGAATCCACTGAATGGATTTGCATGGAACTTCCACGAGCTGATTCGACTTTTTTTGGCGCTTCAGCTAGGCTTTGTTTCATTAAAAACGGATGACGGAAAGAAAAGATATCCCAATTTAATAATTTTGCAGGCCGTCTCACGGCTACACACAGATGTAAGTACTAAAATATTGATGATGACTAGATGGCGTTGTCTTTTTCCTAAATCGCACTATGGTTTCGTTCTCACGATTTTATGACACGTCCAATGATTCCTTAGTAAGGATTTTCTCCGTGTAAGGGAGGAAAAATTTCTTCAAAAGCTTCAGAAAGATGAGGAATATAAATTCATCAGGGACTCCCTCCCATTTAGTCCACTGAAAAAAGCCAGTTTAGTTACATAGCAAAAGCTAAAAAAATATCACAGCCGTATTGATAGATTTTTTAAAAAGGCCCAGCCAGGCAACGAACCAGCGAAATTAAAAAAAAATACTTTTCCTCCATGCAGCTGCATATGTTTCTTTTTCCATGCATGTATGTAGGCGTCTCTTTTCACCGCCAAAAGGAGTCCTTTCCACCAGGCTCCTGATTTCCAAAATATATCCTTGCCTATGTGCGATTGGCTTGATCTCCTCGGCATGAATTTAACAGCCAAAATAAACTTGGACTGTTCAATTGAGTCGAAGGCATAAACAGCTGTTAGATAGTTGGGAACCTGTCTAAGATTAAGCGGTACTTCATGCCTGAACAGTTGCTACAACTTTATGAAGCTATACTAGCTAACTTTATATACTTTATAAAGTTCGGTCATACATAGAATACTGCTGCCATCTCTGGGATGGATCCGCTGAGCCCTTGACTCAATAGACCGTCGAAAAGGGTACTCATTGGAGATGAATCTTTATTAAGGCGAAACTCACTAGCCTCAACCATCGAACGGTTGCTTGCCTATCGATTTTCTACAGGATTTAATTGTTTTGAAGAGTGTGCGCAGGAATTATTCCACCATCCCCATTTTTATACCGAACCACTCGACGCTGGGAACATTTTCAGACGTATGTTGTTGACATACCGAAAGTACGGACACAGTAATTTGTATATCCTCATGTATAATGCGGACAGCAAGGGAGTGGGACTTGCGTCCGACGTCTAGGGACTTTCAAGGCCAGAGTGAATAGGTTTCTTCTGGGTAAGTGTGCTTTATCTTAGGCTTCGTCATCGTCCTTTATGGATTGGTCAGTGGCAAAACGCAACATCATTTTATTAAAAATAATATTCACCGATTCCTCAGAAACGGCTTAGGCGCTTCGCTCGCGTAGACTAAAAGATTTTTACATTCGTGTAATCAACGCTAAAATGTTCGTGAAGAAAAATTTTATCATAATCAGACCATACATTTAAAAAATATGTAATTCCTCGGTATACAAAATAGAAAACAAACATAACACAAATAAAAAGAAGTGAACAGCCGTTTACAAAGAGAAGAGCTGATCTACTATCAGTTGGTGGATCAGCTATTGAATCGCTACCAGCTGCCTGTAGTAAGCCTAAAGCGTTGCCGGCGCTGTATGGTGATGCTA
Organism: Polyploca ridens; assembly: GCA_951394255.1. Classification (NCBI taxonomy): domain Eukaryota; kingdom Metazoa; phylum Arthropoda; class Insecta; order Lepidoptera; family Drepanidae; genus Polyploca; species Polyploca ridens. The sequence continues at coordinate 348,866 of OX596250.1, read as the reverse complement.
ATATACTGGCAAGGTATTCGCCAGCCCTCTGGCCACGCGAAGCACGGGGTAATCAGATATTTCGAAAAATCGCGTTAAATACGATGATCTTCTGACCTCCTGAGCAAAATATGTAGCCTCCAACAATTCAGGTGATTGATTACATTTGCGCTGCTTTAGATTTTTAAGCACAGTCAGCTTCACTGCGGCTATTTTGACAGTCTCTTAGCGGTGTAACGGTGCGTGAGTATCGACACAAGTTACATCCCATATTAAAGGCTGTCCTTTCCTCTAGGACATTAATGTTATTCCATCAGGCTTATTACCGTTGGCGTCGTCCCGCATCAAGCCACTCGATTCACGAATAGCTGACATGTGGGCACTGGCAAGAGCCCTATGAATGATGTCATTAAGATCGGTTGGAGTGGCGTGCCTGCGCTTCTTACGCACAATAGCATGTGGTGGCCAAGCTGATCAATAAAAGTACCATACTGGCATTGATGCGGCACATAAGTAAATAGGTGTACCTAGATGCAGATAAGATACAATTTTTCTTTAAGTGGCAAATATGCAATCTGCCAGTCTGATAGTAGCCTATAGATGCTTGCACCACCCTGCGTATCAATCGCGCGTTGCCGACCCTCACTTCACTTTTTTTTTGCGATGAAGTCGGTATACGGCACACGGTCCGCCTGATGGTAAGCGATTACCGTAGCCATATGGACGCTTGCATCACGCGTTACAAACCTTTCCTCCTCCCCAACGAGCTTTGGTAACCTCACTGACGCGCACGATCACAACATTAAGTTGTTTAGCTGCAGTATTCTGTAAAGTGGAGGTACTTTCCCATGCAGTACCTACCTCTCTTACTTCCATTCACTCGCTCTTCATTTGCTGTAGCTCCATAATTCCAGAACACTTCCCTCGACATCATAAAAAGCTAAGGGATCCTTGGCGTTGATATCTCTAACGACGTTCTGTTCCGTAGTCATCTAGAAGACAAAGTCAAACTGGTATCCAAAAAACACGGAGTGCTTAATAGAGCGAAGCTTACTTCTCATCGGGGCAAAGACTGCAACATTATAAGCCGCAAGTCCGACCCCATATGGAGTGCTGCTGTCATCTGTGGGCGGGAGCACCTTGATACCAGCTTGGGCCTCTAGACTCAGTTCAGCGACGTGCCATTAGAATTCTCGACGATCCCGAGCTCACAAGTGGTTTAGAGCCCTTAGCCTGAGGAGAAACTTTGTTTCCTTATGGAGCTCTGGCAACACTTCTCACCTCAGGAATACAACAACACAAAGTAATCTTATTTGGCTGCAATCTTCTGTAAGGTACAGGTACTCCGTCACTTGGACTGCTCCAATTTTTTAACAAGAGAACCCGATATGCCTTACTTCTCTTGAAAAAGAAAGCTTGCAGCCAAATACCGGGTACCTACCCGATTCTCTTACAAGGAAAATTTTGGGGAATCCTAAGATGTCTTGCCACGTCCTCATTCCCTAAATACCCTCATACGGTCGGTAGTCGGTACCGTCCACCGAAGTCCACAAGAATATACGAGTATTTTGACAACAACAACAACAATCTTCACGAACAATATATCGTTGATAACACGAATGTAAAGACCTTATAGACTACGCGAGCGAAGCCGCGGGCAAAAAGCTAGTATAAAATAAAATCTGTTATGATTGATGCTTTTGATAATTGTCACCGAGGCATGTCGTGGTACTGACAGAGACTAATTCTTATTTTCGTCTATGGAAGGTATGGCTAGGGTAGCCTAGGGGGCTAAGGCGCGGGGTATTTATATACTCCCGACTGAAGGAGGTGATGAGTCAAATCCCGGAAAATATATTTTTTAATTTTTTTTTTACATTTTTAAATGAAAAATCAGCAATATATATTATTTTTAATGAGCAATTACCTATTTAGTTACTTACCTGATTAAATAATACCTCATTCAATATTGTTTATTTTGAGATCAAAGAAAAGGTATGAAAGGTAGGTTGACTGATACTGGTAACAGTAGGTGCCCCGAAGTCGGGGCGGGCATGACTGCCTCTACTGCGGTCATCGAGTCATCTATAGTTATCGAGTCGAGCCGGTAAACTTTTATATTCATTGTATTATTGTGGTCCACTCGCGTAGTCGTCAAATGACAATGGCACAGTAAAATTAGAACAGTAAAACATCGTGAGGAAACCATAGCACGGTGGTAGGGTACTTTGTTAGTACCCATCTGGCTGGCTACCACCCTCAAGTTGAAAATCTGTCGCCAAGCATCTACCGGTGTGTTCCGACAGCTGCACTTGAGAGCCAGTTCCTTCTAGGCTCTGTGTGCTTACCACCATCGGCCACATCATCACTTACCATGGTGAGATTGTGGTCAAACACAGGCTTATACACTATAAAAAAAAGTAAGGAAAATATTACACATCTTACGTTGACTAAGTTTCTAGAACTTACTGGACTGATTAGTTGGAATGTGAAGCCATCGTATATTTACAATTACTAGTAGTGAGCTCGGCTATCATTGTGCCGATTGTCGTAACGGTCAATGGCCTGATGGCCGAAAGCCTCTCGGCTCTCGGCAGTATTCCTCGATACAGCTCGCATTGTGAGGAGGTTCCTGTTTCTGCAACCCTAACCACCGGTAGCTTAGTTTTTTCAGCCAATCAGTGAGCCAGGCACAGTTTTATATCAATAAAAGTAATAAAATTGGAATAACTTTTTTTTCCATAATATTAAATAATACTTCCTTAAGGTGGATGCTTAGAGGCGGGAAATTTTATATTATATGGGTCAAAATAGCTTTTTGAGTTAGATGCCTGCAATAAGGATCATTCACATAACAAAATGATAACTTTTTTATTACTACATAGGATGCACATAACCTTTTTGAGCATAATGTTTTTTTAAATTATTAATATCCATCAATAAATGACGAAGTTATTAAAGTTTTAAAAACAGCTTAATTAATACGGTCGCTCCCGCTTGTAAATTAACGTTGACGTTATAATTCGGCCACCACGCAACTCTGGATATTTGTCAGTTTGTAACCTTTTCACGGCTTAACCACTGAACAGATTTAAATACAATTTGGCAGGGAGATAGTTCAATTAGTGGAGAAGGACAAAGGATACTTTTGAACGTAAATGATCCTCATTGCTCAAAAATGCAATTATGTTATATTTACATACCTCGGTGATACCGCTCAATAAATTTGACAGCGATAGCTCAGAAGTATCACCTCACCTGCCAGCTTTATAAAAAGAAGTCCTTATGCACGGTGCCGAGATTCCAATATTGCTATATTCCGAGATTTATGCCCTAGGTACAATACCAGAAGTATGGAGAGGAAATAAATGGTGGTGCTCTTCTTCAAAAAAGGCGATAAGGCCCTATTAAAGAACTACCGCCCCATATCCTTCCTAAACCACGTTTATAAGTTGTTTTCGGGGGTCATTACGAATTGTCTTGCACGTAGGTTTGAAGACTTCCAGCCTCCCGAAAAAGCTGGTTTCCGTAAAGGCTTTAGTACCATAGATCAAATACATATAATTCGCCAAATTATACAGAAGACTGAGGAGTATATTCAACCGTTTTGCCTTGTGTATGATGACTGTGAAAAAGCCTTCAATTCAGTTGAGACATGGGCGGTATTACAGAGTCTACAGCGGTGCTAAATCGACTATCGCTATATCGAATTGTTGAAGGTGATTGTACATCAAAGCCACTATGTCAATCCGAGTACAGGACGAGAGTACGAGATCAATCCAGTTGCAGAAGGGTGAAAGACAGGGTGACGTAATTTCCCCGGAACCTTTACCACTGCAATGGAGGATGTGTTCAAGCTCTTGAACTGGAAGGGTTATGGCATTAACATCAACGGTGAACACATCTCTCACCTTCGACTTGCCGACGAAATAGTCATAATGGCGGGAATCGCTGGAAGCTTTGAACATCATGCTCAATGATCTCAAGAGTTTCCTAACAGGTCAAGATGAAAATATGCAAGACAAAAATTATGTCTAATATTCATATTCCGCCAATACCCGTGATTATTGGGAACACTGCTCTCGAAGTTGTAGACGAGTATGTTTACCTAGGATAAATTGTCCAACAAGGTAGGTTCAACTTCGACAAAGAGGTCAACCGAAGAATCCAACTCGGCTAGACAGCGTTCGGGAAGCTACGGCATATCTTCAAGTCCAGAATACCTCAGAGTCAGAGTCTTAAGATGAAAGGATTTCAATCAATGCGTGTTACCAGTGATGACATACGGAACATAGACGTGGACTTTCACTGCTGGCCGCATAAATAAGCTCAGAGCCACTCAGCAAGCTATGGAATGAGCTATGTTCGGAATTTCTCTACGAAACAGGATCCGAAACGAGGACATTCGTAGGAGAACAAAAAATATGTATATAGCTCGTAGAGTTAGTAAGTTGATGTGACAATGGGCAGGCCACATCGCTTGAAGAACCGATAACCGATGGGGATGGAAGTTTCTAGAGTGGCGACCACTAACTGGAAGGGGACACCATGCAGGACGACCTCCCACCAGATGGACTGGCGACCTGGTCAGAGTCACTGGGCGCTGCTGGATTCAAGCGGCCCAAAACCTCTCGAAGTGGAAGTTAATGGGGGAGGCCTATGTTCAGCAGTGGATATCATTAGGCTGATATGATGATGACTAAAAATGGTAGCTAAAGAGGGCATTTTATTGAGAAATTCTACAATTATTGTAAAACGTGATAGAAGAAAACCTGTTTATTTGTCAAATAACATATAATATCTCGATTGAGGGCTGTATTTTTGCCTAATTTTCATTTTATGAGGACGCCTTGTTTTTTTTAATTATATTAAGTTTGTTGCATTGTGATATATCGCTAAGTTTAATAAGTAATTAAAGTTACATAGTTTTGTTAACGTGGTGATCACTGTAATTTAAAAAACGGTCGATAAAATTCAACATAGTTTCCCTCCTTTTAATTTGTGCACATTATGAAAGCTCACAGCTGTATACGAGTATGATACTCTCCTGTCTGGCCATTTGTCACAGCCTGTTTTCTCCGAATTTATAGAACACAAATTGTATTTAGATAAAACGCTTAGTTTCGTGACCCGACGACAATTACCTAAATGTAAAAGAATTCTGGTTTTGGGACAATTACCTAACCTGAGAAATATTATCGTAAGTATTAAGTTTTAAAAAATAAATATCTTGAGACATTTTTCACACACGGCTACCTAGAAGTCGTTTTCCGCGTCTGTTTGTCTCTCTGTTTATCAACTCTAAATCATGCAACGGGTTTTGCAGTTTTAACCATCAGATAGATCCTCATTAGTACTAAGTAAAGAGAAAATGCCACACATCACAACTATGTTCCGTTCAAGTGAGGCCATCCGGCAACACTTGTTGTTGTAAAACGATGAACGAAACGCGTAAGCGCCGTGAAAATAACGGTGTTTGCGAGAAAAATACTCCTAAAAGCTTTCTAATACTTTGACGGGCCAGTTGGCGCAGTTGGTTAAGGTTCACCTTATGCGCCGCAGGTCGTGGGCTCGATTCCCACACATGACATGCATTTGTGTGTATGTATATGTCTGTATGTCCTGAGTCTGGGTGTAATTATGTATATTAAGTATGTATTTACAAACAAAAAGTAGTATATGTATTATATCAGTTATCTGGTTTCCATAGTACAAGCTCTGCTTAGTTGGGGATCAGATGAACGTGTGTGTAAAAAAAAAAAAAATAGCGCTACGTGTTTCTACTGTCTGCTTAGACGACTAATTATTGTTTCAGTGCTAAAGAAACCTTTAGTCGACTCTAAAGAAATGGGACATAAGCTTTGCTTATGATAGCATCTCTATACGTGGTAATAATAGCTCAATGCTTTACAGCAAATAATTATCATTAATATTTTAAATGATATCACAGATTTAAAATTAGCAAGAAACAGTCGCGATACCGTGACCGGGTGGCGTGGGCGGTCGCGCAAATCGCTCCACTGACACCACATTATGACATTGTACCCGTGCGAAGCCGGGGCGGGTTGCTAGTACTTACTATACATATTTACACTCAGACTCGGGACATGCAAACATGTTCATGCACACAGATGCATATCCTTGGTGGGAATCGAACATAAGATCGGCGGCGTGGAATCTTAAGAGGACTCAATTCGTCATACTTTTCATACAAAACCCCTGTACTTATTATGGCGTTGTTAAACATTTTTCGTTAGATGTTTTGAACAAATTAGTATCTTGTGTACTATATCTAGCCTTGTATCTTGGCGTAATTTAAAAAAAGTGTGAAACAAATTCAGTCAAAGCCTCCGAAAAACAGCGTTTTTGCCTGAACTTTGGCCATATCTAATGTACCTATAAATTGTAAAAGTAAAGAAAACATTTAGATACCAGGCTTGCAAATGTATTGGAGATTCTAAATAACTAACTTTTTTTTCACAAACTTGTAAGATTTTTTCACAAGAAGTATACTCTTGGAATAAGTTTTATGAATGCGAAATCATGAATGACGACCTAGCGAAGCGGCCGCGAGTGATCAGCGGAATTTATCGACTGATAACCGACGGCTCTGATGCTATCTCTCTTTATTCGCAGTCAAACATTACGTTGGATGAAACAACAAGCTTTTAGACTATGCTCGCGTTGAAGTTGCGCCGGTCACAGAGGGCCGCCTTAACTAACTACGCCAACTGGCCCGTCAAAAGTTTTTTAAAGTATTTGAAAAATTATATTTGTAATGTTTGTCTGCAATTTGTCTACTGTTTACATTTTTACTGTGTCCAATTCAAAAAGCGTCGTTCTCGCGGAAATATATAGATGGCGGTGTGGCATGTTGAATTGTTTGTTTGCAATGACGCACTTCTAAATAGAGGGAGCTAGTATTTTTTGTTTGCTTAGTTCCGGTAATTTCCGCTAATATTATGTGAAAATGTGGCGCAAGGGTGAAAACTGAAATCTGCTCGAGAGTATTCTGGGCCTTCATGCTGTATTGCAATTAAAACTTGAGGGAGAGATCGCGTGTGCTGTTTGAACCTAATTGGGCACAAAATTAGTACCTAAATGTTTTATTTTCTGTTTAGGTACAATAAAATAAACGATGTTTTCTTACGTGATATATTAGACATAAAAATCGAGTAATTGAACAAAAAAAATATGTATAAAACATAATTTAAGACGGGAGTTGGGCTGCGATTATTCCATACAAATGTATTCCCCTGTTTTCTTCCTGAATAATGCCTCAAAAGTCATCATTTTTTTTAATCAAGTTCTGTTTTGGACACGTCCCTGTTACTTCCTTTTATTCAGCAACTAATTATTAAAGAAATTATGGCCCTCCAAAAATTACAATAAATGCCCTATTTTTCCGCCATGATTAAAAGGACTACCAGACAAATTCGAAAAGATTTTAACATAAAAGAAAGTAATAGGGACCTAGATAACCCCTTACTTAAAATTTTAATGTGAAAAATAATTGAATCGGCTTAGTTTTCGAGGAGGAAAATGGGGAAAAAGAAACGTCGATTTCGTCAATTTTTTTGTGAATAAATCGGTCTGAGCTGCAGATGTCCCTATCGCACATAGCGCATAGCATAGTGGCATAGCGCGACGGCAATAGTTTCTTCAAATACCTATTAATAAAAAACACAGGTTTTCTTTATTACGAAGGCATTACACAATTCAACTCCTAAGGACAGTATATTTTCACACCAGACCAGATCTATGGTTGTCTTATAATATTAAATTAAGGATACTCGGCTTAAAGACTCACCAGATTAAGCAAATGACATTATTTCAGTTTCTCCAATGATCTGGGTTCCGAACCAGCTGGTGGGCGCGCCGGCGGGCACCGACGTCACCGTCGACTGCCACACCGAGGCGCACCCGAGAGCCATCTCCTATTGGGTGTACGACAACGTCATGGTTCTGCCGACCAAGAAGTACGCTATCAACACTGAGGAGAACTCTTACAGGTATGTTTATATTTATTAAATGCTTACTCCCTGTTTCAAGATACCACATCTGTGTATTACATCAAAATCGGATATGTAGTTTAGTCCGTGAAAATATACCAAACATACTCTCATTTTTTAGGGTTTCGTACCCTAAGGGTAGCCCATCGGGACCCTATTACTAAGCCTCCGCTGTCCGTTCGTCCGTGTGTTTGTCAGTGGGCTGTATCTCACGAACCGTATTAAGCTGACTGCTGAAAGGAGAATGGCAAGATACCATGTTACTTGGGACCCATTAATAGGGATACCCATACTTGAAACTTATTAATCATTGTAGAGCGTTATAAAAGTAACTAAAAAGTAAATGGAAGATATGTTGTAAAAGCTGGTAGAAAAAAAATTATGAGAGGTAAATAAATTTTATTCAACTCTACTTGGGAGTGACAGACTTTATTTGATGGCACGTCATGCTCGTTGCGTTTTTTAAGTGTACTATGTCTTAATTTTTAATAAATTATAAGCATTTATATAAGGCGATGATAGCTCAGTGGTAGTGACGTCGGATACCGAGACGAAGGTCCCGGTTTCGAATCCTACAATGAGCTTGAGCTTTCGGTGAAGGAAAACATCGTGAGGAAACCATAGCACGGTGGTAGGGTACTTTGCAGTACCCGCCTGGCTGGCTACCACCCTCAAGTTGAAAATCTGTCGCCAAGCACCTTTCGGTGTGTTCCGACAGTTGCACTTGAGAGCCAGTTCCTTCTAGGCTTGTTTGTGTGCTTACCACCTTCGGCTACATCATCACTTACCATGGTGAGATTGTGGTCAAACACAGGCCTATAAACAGTAAAAAAAAAAAAAAAAAAAACTTTTGATTCCCAGCTTTTAGCGCCTCAATATTTTTTATATAAAGATGTTGTAAACTTTTCATTATAATTAATATAAACTTACACGTGAACGGTGCCTTGTTATTTTTTGGGTCCAAAGATGCCATCCTTCTTTTCACAAAATATGTATTTCTATTGCCGCTATAACAACAAATAATAAAAATGAAATAAAATTTGAAAATTAAAAGGTTATACAAGAAACGTCTTTACTTTGGCGTTTTTTTTTGCATAGGAAAGACAAGTTCTGTTAGTTCATATTGTACGGAACCCTCTGAAGCTCACTCGCGTACAGGAACACAACATTAAGTCATTTGGATGCGGTATTCTGTAAGGCAACTACGACTTTATATGCTTACCCTCTTATGTACTATTGACATTCTGGTCAAACAAAATACTGAACGTAGGAAAAACTCTCTTTAGAAACCTCGTCATAGCAAGTACATGAATACAATATGCAGTCATTGACTAACGAGCTCGATTGCAAATCCAATACAGGTGGTTAAACGAGTATTGAGGCACATATTGAGCTCGGTGACCATTATAATTGATCATTCCGTCCTGGTCACAGTCGCATTATCGAGGCTCTATTCTCAAGCTACATATATCTATCAGGTATAGTATAACCTGATGAAAAAGTCTATCAGGTATAGGATAACCATAGTATAACCTGATGAATAAGTTACTAGACTGAAACGTAGTAAATCAAGCTATTTAGCAAGCTAAGCAATCAAACTAAGCAAATCAAGCAGCAAGCTTAAGTATGATAGAGCATAGCGTTTTATCGCTTAAAGAACAGCTTGATTGAGAAAAAAAACATTTATTAAAAAATAAATACCACCACCGTTAGGTGTCGACCCTAATTTGATAATATCAAAGATAGATAATTAGCCTTCTGTTTGATTTAGATGTAACTATGTTTTTTTTTGGAGATTGGAAATCTTCAATTATTAATATTTCATATTGCTAGTTTTATTTGTCTATAAATTTTATTTATTACGGTTGCAGAATTTTGGGTCAGTATAAATTATCATCGCGTTTTGAACAATCTTACAATTAACTTAATTATAAACAATAATAAAGTGACAACAAAATGAAATAAAAAAGTGAAACTAAAAAGTGTGTCGTAATTTATAAACAAACAAATTGTTAACAGACACACAAATTTAGTGAAGAGAAACGGAAACAAAAACAATTAGGAGCTCCCAGAGGAGCAAGCCGATGTATTTATATTGTTTAAGGAATTTTCCTGCAGATACGACGGAACTGTTCATTATTATTTAGACAATAGCGTAGAATACACCTGTTATGTAGAGTTACAATTAAGAAAATATGTTTTTATTACTGTGAATAGAGTTGTGTTGTGATGAAGTGAGATTTTGATTTTAATCGCAAATAATTTAATGTCGGGACTAGTCGTCGTGGAGGTCGTTTTATAAACTTGGATCTAGACTACAGCAAAATAAGTTTTTGTTAAAAATTTCAAATTTAATACAAGATTTTTTTGGTGATTGTACTTGCATTGTCTTCCAATATACTAATGTACACCAAATATCCGACACTGGAAGACTCACAATTCGACTTGCAAGTTTCCACCCGAACGAACAAACATACATTGCAAGTTAAATAAAAGCTTGTAAAATATAAAATAATTTGTGAAAAAATGTACCTAATCGTAAACGGCTCATGAAACCCTATCACAGTCTGAAAGAGCCTCAGGCATGGCTCTTGATTTCACTCGATTAATCGCCACAACCACCGCCACCGCTACCGCCGGCCGAGCCCTGATAAATGATGAATCGGAAATATTGTGCGAACTGCGAATGCTGACTTGAGCCGATACTGATAGCTCTGCTGTTATCGTGTTACCAATGCTCTTTCAATTATTAGTAGGTATTTACCCTATTATTAAAAGCTATTTGATTGTTCACGCAATTTCTCTAAAAATCTAAATCTTCGTTAATTTAAAACTTCGATAAATAGAAGGAACGTAAAAATGTATCAAGAGAAGAGTAATATTCACATCCATTTGACTAGCTATAGCCCTCAAATTGAAATACTATTGCCAAGAATCCACAAGTGTGATCTGGCAGCTGCATTTGACATTCACTTATCTTGTTGCTTGGTTCTTATTACCTCCAGCTACATCATAATTTACCTCAGTGCATCTACGTGTTCCAATTGGCAAAGATCATAAACATATTATCAATAATCCTGATATTGCTAATATTTATAGGCGACGCTACCCATTCATCCAGGAGGACCATCTACCTGCTTAAAAACATAAAACAAAGCCCTTGAATTATTATCAAGCTTAAAATAAAGATACATGCGGCCGCCGAGAGAAAGCGTTTCTGATACCTGTTAAGACGGGAGTCGGGCTGCGATTATTCCATAGAAATGTATTCCCCTGTTTTCTTCCTGAATAATGCCTCTAGAGTCATATTTTTTTCATATAATCAAGTTCTGCTTTGGACACGTCTCTATTACTTCCTTTTTTTCAGCAACTAATTATTAAAGAAATTATGGCCCTCCAAAAATTACAATAAATGCCCTATTTTTCCGCCGTGATTAAAAGGACTACCAGACAAATTTGAAAAGATTTTAACATAAAAGAAAGTAATAGGGACCTAGATAACCCCTTACTTCAAATTTTAATGTAAAAAATAATTGAATCGGCTCAGTTTTCGAGGAGGAAAATGGAGAAAACGAAACGTAGATTTTGTCATTTTTTTGTGCATAAATCGGACTAATCTGCAGATATCCCTATCACATATAGTGCATAGCATAGCGGCATAGCGCGACGAATAGTTTCTTCAAATACCTATTTTTCAAATTCCTCGCAGCTAGGAACCCCTCTTAATATTGGCTAAATCACGGAAAAACTATGCCTAAGAATGTCATGTGAACCTCCCTGTGAAAGTCCCATCGCAATAGGATTAGCCCTTTCCGAGAATAACCAAATATTAACAGGTGTAAAAACGCATTATCTCGGTGGCCGCACTGAAGAGCTAACTCAAAGAGCAGCAAGCAAGCTAACCAAGATACTCCTTAACTGAAGTATGTTTCTATTTCTTGTCTAACAGGGCCCACATGAAGCTGACAGTACGGAACCTACAGACTGGAGATTTTGGAAACTACCGGTGCATCTCCAAAAATTCCCTCGGGGAGACTGAAGGCTCTATCCGACTTTACGGTAAGACTATACTTATTTTTGTACTCCATGACACGGAAGACAAGACAGTCTACTCCGATAAAGTATACACGAGTCCAAACATAATTTTGAAATAATAACCTAGACCTATAAAATAAGGTATATTTTTGATTAACAAAATCTTATCTTCTGGTTCTTTAAGATTGTTCATTTGTTTAATGTATTCATAGAAATTAAAATTGATTTATTTTAAGTTACGGGTAATATAATCTCAGATTATAGTTATTTATAAAATGCAGCATCAGTAAATTTTCTTACCCGAATCCTTTGTGTTTAGCTCATAAAGAATATCAGTCATACGGGTGAAAAATTGCAACATACCGCTATGCCCCTGATGTCCACATAGTTTGTTCCGGTCCATTTCTTGATGTCCACTCATTTGGACCGATCACGTCCTAGCTTTAGATTTATCTTTCCTATTTTTCCTCATGTATTTATATTCTTCAATATTATCAGTCCTCATGGTACTAAAACCTAGCCCGGTGGAAGAAGATCCTTTTAATTATGCCTACAATAGTTTAACATTTCTAATCCGTACAATGTTGTTCCAGAAATCCCAATGCCGTCGACATCCCCAAAAGCTACTGAAATGAAGAGCAACGCAAATAAAGAAAGTGAGTCTATTAATAAAACAAATAACTAATCTTCGATAAAGTATTCAGATATTCTTTGTATGTTTTGATTTTTATTTATGCATTTTAATTTTGACTGTAATCATTCTTTATCTTCAACAATACGAGAGTGCTAATAATATCACTAATTGAGAAATTGCATGATTTATCATTCAGTGATATTATGCTAAAAGTTGAAAACTTTTTGGAAATGTCTTCGTAAAGTACCCAATGATACGCCCACCACCCATCACGATTTCTATACGATAGAGAAGATAATTATACTTGTAGTCATTAAATACTAATACCTGGGACCATAGGTACCACCAAAGCGTATTCCAATCCAACTCGGCCTGAAGAGTATTGTTTGTTATGAGACCGTCATAATGCATGGGAAGAAGTGTAATTTCATATAATCCAATTTTTGGTAATATAGACTCGCTGTTAAATTTTATGTCATCCTGATTTTTCACTTTATAGACATTCTTATTCATATTAAAATATTTTAACGATAAAATTTAAAATTACGCGTCGATCAAAACTGAACTGCAAAACGTATTAACATTTTAATCGGACGCTTTATGTCACCAGAGTTAATTACTTATGCGTTATAAATTTTCGTTTATAACCAATTTTGCTACCGCTACGTGCATGCTACATGATTTTTTAATGCCTGAAATACAAAATAATTTCAGTAATATTCATATCGAATTGTACTTTCCTAAAACACAAGAGAAGATTATTGAGTACCCTAGATTGCCTCTCCAGCAATAAAGCCGCTAAATTACTAATAAGTAATTTGACTTATATATTTTTAACCGACTTCAAAAAAAGGAGGAGGTTCTCAATTCGAATGTTTTTAAAAATACGTTCGCAGGCATTTATGAATATGGATGCTTGCACCATTCGAGGCATATCTCACGCGTTACCAACCCCTTCCCAATGAGCTCTGGCGACCTTACTCACGCGCAGGAATACAATATAAAGTTATTTGGCTGCGGTATTCATTAAGGTGGAGGTACTGCCCCAGTCGAGCTGCTCTTTGAGTGAATAAACGTTATTATCTACCTCTCTCAAAATATACTTTGAAGCCTACAAAATATCATTGCATCAGTCACAAAAGAGGCGTGTTGCAGGTATACGGCGCGTAAACGTTAGCCGGTCCGTGGCACGACCTGAAGCGGGCGCGGGCACGGAACGGCCGAGCGTGGTGCGCGCGCAGCTCGACCGCGCGCCCGACCGCGACCGCGACAGAGACCGCGACCGCGACCGCGACCGAGACGCCGCGCACCACGTCTACCGACCACCGCACCCGCAGCACGTCTCAGGTATTTACACCATTGCTTTTATACCTTGCGATTGGATAATTATCACTTTTAAACACCAGTATTTAGAATCAATGTTTTTTTTAAAGTACATGTCACTATAAATGACATACAAAATGACAGTGGCAATAGCTTTGATTGAATTTTAGATACTAGCGATTTTAGTGATACAAATCAAGCTTATTTTTTTATAATTGTTTGAATTGAACATGATTTAAGTCATGAAGCTTTAAGTTGAAAAGATGATCAATTTATTCGCAAACAATAATATTATGAAATCTTCATAATATTTGATGTGCTACGCTTGTTGTTGCAACCCAGCCTTATGCCAACTCAGATAGTGATTGCTCGCCTCACTTTATGCAAGTTCACTCACATATTTGTTGTCATATACTTACGCCTTTTTTTTATCATTAATAACTAAACAAGCATATGCGGCCCGCGTTATCAAGCGGTTAGTGTAGGTCCTCAGATTCAAAATTCAAAATCATTTATTCAAATAGACCTTCGCAGGCACTTATGAAAAGTCTGACTCTAATACTCGAATACCGGTTCGGAAGGTTGCATTTGCTGAGAAGAGCCGGCAATAACTCAGCAATTACTCTTTTCAAAACAAGCTTAGATTCATTACATAATATTTACATTCTAATCGCACTGACAACAATTGCGAAATAGAATTGAAGTTTATTATTATTTACCTTCTTAGTTTTGATTGGACAAGATACATTAAATTCGTTGCAAATATCTTTAAATATTTTTTCATAGTTTACATTTGGATCATCAGAATTATATGTAGTGTTACCAATTTTATAATCCATATTGACGCTGAAATTATTTAATCTCGTTTTATAATCTTTAGGTGGTAAATTAAGTTCTGCTACATTTGCTTGCATTTACGGCCAAAGTGTATTTTACACATTTCCATAGCCTTTTAGCGTATGGAGTTTTAGTGTGGGAATCAGCAGCTGATATGGAAACTATTTTTAAATTACAAAAAAGAGTAATTCGTGCAAATTGTAGAATGGGTCGTCGTGAATCATTAAAAAACTTATTTAGGGTAATAAACGTTAATACCTTTTTTTTATTCGACTAAATCGGTAAAATGCATAAGGCTCGTCTGATGGTAAGCGGTTACCATAGCCATATGGATGCTTGCAACACATGAGATATCACTCACGCGTTACCGACCTTTCCCCCTCCCTTATGAACTCTGGCCTGGCTATCTTACTCACACGCACAAAGTCTTTTTTTTATGATATGATTGAAATTATTTCATAATTTTTATTGTAGCGTGGTATTTGTAATATAAATTTTGCGTGCCAGTTTCTGGTGAAATGTGAGAACTATATCATAGACTAAGATCCTATATTATGCCACATTCCTTGCAGAAATTAATTATTCTTATTCTAAAATATTCACTAAATATCTATGAAAATCGAATGTACATACGTAAAAACCAAGAATTTTTTATAAATGGAGACTCATCATAATGTCAAAGTCAAAGCCATTTATTCAATTTAGGCCCTAGTAGGGCACTTATGAAGGTCAAAGCTACTGAAGTCACCACAAGTCGGCCTTCAACTGAGAAGAACAGGCAAAGTTACATTTCTTAAATATTTTTTGGACTTCCGTAAATTTGACCAACATAAGTGCCGTCCTGGGCCCTTATGTTGGCTTTGACTTTGAGTTTAGCCTGTGAACGCTTGCGTTACTCATCTCATGCTGCCAAACCTAAGTCATATTTTTTTTAAATTAAAATTCCGTATTATTATTATATATATATATATATATATTAAAGGTTTTTTTTATAAATCCTAAGCAATTTTTTTCATGTTTTTCTTACATAACATTATTTTATTTATTTCTACAAAATATAACATACTAAATCTTATGAGAAATTCATAAAAAAATATTTTAGTATCCATTAAGGATTCGACGAATGTTGACTATCTCCGAATTACCCAACCATCAAACGACAAACTTAATATATAAAGCCTTTAATATAATCGCATCGTATACAAAGCGAGCCTGAAGCCACAGGAGGCTTACTTACCGCTTTGTATTCTTTGTAACAATATACTGCATTATTAAAAACGTCTCTCCCCATCTCATGGTAAAAAATAAATGCGCGCCGAGAAGTCGCGGCGAAATGGGTTGGAATATGTGACGAGCTAGATGTGGCAATTGTTTGAATGACTCCGAACGCTCTTACAGTTTCGGGCTTTTATCTTTCAAGGAAGAGTATTCTGGATTTACATTATCATTTTTTGTATGAAGAACAAAGCATAATATGTAACACACACATCCAAAGGATTAGTTATACACCGCGGCACGTGTCTCCGGCTTACGCGGACTCGCTCCTGACTAGGTATGCGGTTGAGACCCGACTCGGGTCGCTTTCTACAGCCAAATAGAGATTAAACATTCAACGAGTTCGCATACACACTTAACCCTCATAAATATTCAGTGCAGACCGCGTACAATCAATTCTGCAGCTCCCGCCTCCGAGAAAAAGTGTTTGAACACTCGAATAATATGATATCAAATACGGCCAGAAAAAGCGTTTGAATAAATATTAAAGGGTAGAAAGGAATATATCTTTATAGGGGCGCTCGTTTTATTAGCGAGTTGAAATTATTCGAAGAGATAAACACATCATCAATATAAACAAAACAAATCCACTTGTCTGTGAAACTGCGGGAAAAGATCGTAAGCCGTTGAAACGCTCTTATCGTGTAGTAGAATCCAAATAAAATAGCGACAATGCTTTTACGTACACTGAATGTATTATTCGTGAATCAAGAAAGCATTGGGGTGGGAATGATAACGTGTCGTATACCTGTATACACTCCAATGGGTTCTGCGTTTACCATTTTGAAATGAATAAAATCATTTTGTCTTGGATTACAATTTTGTCGGATTGATGTTAATTTTTCCTCTGCTTTCTTATTGTCTTTCGTTTTTTCTCTTTTTTACTTTTTGTAAAAGAATGATTAATTTATATTTCACTTTTTTTGTTATACTTTCACATTATGAAAAACTTATACAATTATATAATAACATTATGTATTTGGTTTGTTACAGGCACTCGGAGTCTACATTGTTGGCGACAGTCTTTTTTAGCTATCATCCTACTTGTTCATATAGATCTAATAGTTTAACTCAATTATTTATTTAACCTATTTTATTTACTAGGTTCCATTCAAATATTTACTTTTCTTTCTTATGTCTATTTATTTTGTTTTAATTTGAGGTAATATTGTTATTTTTTGGATAATGTATTTGTGAAATACCAAAGTGTTTTACTGTTGTAAAATTATTAAATTTAAACATATCATCCTGAAATTCTTGAGTCATATCCTGTGTGAAGAAAGATAGAGAGTGAGTATTTTATATTTGTATGAACGACGTTAAGTTTACCTTCCAATTTAAGAATACGAGTAGTTTGTAAGCGAGTTTATAAATAAGATCCTCAATAACTTTCCACCATTTTGTAACGTTTATCTATTTCATCCGCTTTGTATAAAATTTTACAATATTTTATGAAATTACAAGGCTTTAATTTATATAACTAAAAATATGGATCAAATTCTAATTCATTTATACATATCTGTCTGCTACAATTACGTGAAACAATACCTCCAGCTTCCAAATGAGACTCCACAATAGTTTTATATAATTATTCATGAATCTCGTTAACCTATTCGGTGTTTCCTACACCCATTTCCATTTTAAATTATCCCTTCATATTTGTATGAGCGTTGTCCTTCCAGTGGTACCTACCTACTTCCTTTAGTATAACATACCTACGTATTATATTTAATTGTGTCGCCGTGCTTCGCATTATAATGAACTCTCGTGAACTTATTGTGCCAAATATTTTACTATCTTCAGTATCTACCTGTATCTATTTTGTATTTACAATTATGATCATTTAATGTAATAAGACTAGTCTTTTAATTGTGTTATCGTGGTATTTAACATTCAGTTATTTTCATCAATATTTAGAATAATAACCAAGCTTGCCCCTCACGCTTGTTGAATTTGTAAATAAAAAAATAATGCACAATAAATAAAAAACATATTTAATATAATATAACTTCGATTATATTTATAATTATTTGTTATCTAATAGTTGTATTATATGAAGTGTACTATCTTTTATTTAAAATAAGAGATATTATCAAATAAAAATAGGTTTACGGATCGTACGATTATTGTACATATTGTGTTTGATGATGTAAATAAATATATAATAAAATTAGTACAAAATTGTTTGTATTTCATTCTCCCGTCAAGTTTAGAGCTTAATGAAGCGTGGGATGTGTGAAGTCTTAGATAAACGCTTGAAATAATTAAAATGGCAATGCTCATTCGCTTTCCACGAACAATCTTATCAGCTATTTTCACTTACTCTTGACAGACGTTATCGCGGAGGGAGAATCGATGGCTCTCTTTAATTGATTCCCACTTGGAACGTTCTACAATCGGCTCTTTGTCTTTTTCTAATCGAAATTCAGCCGGAGTAGGGCGGGTGCTAACGAATTTTTCTTAAAAAGAATACTGTTGAGGAAAGAATAAATACTGTTTCTTAAAGTGGGCTGTCGGCACTTAGAAAAACAAAGCGTCGGAGTAGATGCTTTATAATGGTTTCTAAGAGGGCTCTCCAGGGAGTGAGCGTTGAAATTATGTGATACACAACTCGTGCTTGGATCGAGGTTTATACGCTCTGAAGAACGTAGTACTAATAATAAAAGTGACACAACAAAACTTCCTTTGTAGTTTCTTCAAGACTTGCTATGTAGAAGTTTTTTAAGCAACTTACTAAATGCAAAGTTTATATCAGTAAATGTTAATTGGTTTGCGTTCCACAGTTGACACTATGGCTTCATTCAAGCTCTACTTTGAAAGTAACTGGAAATGCACTTTAATTTTAACTTCTACAAAATTACTTCTGGAAAGCTGTTGCAATTATATTTTAATGAAATTGCGGAAACTTCACCGAGCCATTATTTGAATAAGAATAAGTATCCTTAGTTTATATAATTACTTAATATTCGTATTATAATGTTTGTTAGTTTGAATATATGAAGTAATCTCCGAATACGAGAACCTCTCTTCCCCAGCGGTTATCGGCTCTTCGAGCGATGTGGCCTGCCCATTGCCACTTCAGCTTACTAACTCTATGAGCTATGTCCGCCGACCCTGTCACGTAGAGAAATTCCAAGCATAGCTCGTTCCATAGCTCGCTGAGTGACTCTGAGCTTATTTATGCGGCCAGCAGTAAAAGACCACATCTCTGTCTCGTATGTCATCACTGGTAACACGCACTGATTGAAGACCTCTGTCTTCAGACTCTGAGGTATTCGAGACGTGAAGATATGCCGTAGCTTCCCGAACGCTGCCCAGCCGAGTTGGATTATTATATCCTACATGTACAGAATACAATACAACCTTGTAAATGTCACTTTGTGCCTTAAGTACATTCATTATGAAATCTATAGGGGTGACTTATGTACAGCTGTGGACATGCCGAGGCTGAATATTGATGATATACTGTATCCTCACTTATGAATAGCGAAGGTAGACAAACAGTATCTCGCAAGCCTGCAGGCCAATTTACCAGAATAAACTGTTTAATGGATACAGGAGATAACAACAAACAAACACCTACGTCCTAAACAAATAAAGGTTTCTTAAGGTGGAACTGAATTTCGCATGAAAACATGTTATATGATCCTATCAATTTATAGAGCGCTGTTTAAGAAATACATGTGAACTGCTACTTAATAAAATATTCGAGTCTTTGTTAGTAGAAAAGTCAAGACACTGGTGGTAAGTTCGATTCCCACCCAGGAGAGACATTTGTGTGCATGGAGATGTCTGTTTGTTTAGAATCTGGATGTAATTAATCAATACTATAGACAGCGCAGAACTGAGTAGGTTCCTGCAGTAGTCGAGCGGTGCGGAAGGGTGTTTGCATTACTTCAAATAACAAAAGATAACTAAAATGAACTCAATTGTATAGCGAGATAGATCTGATACGTCCACAGGATCGATAGAGAGGTTGTCTAACGCGGAACGCGAGACAGGACCGGCCGCATACTATAAGAAATTTTCTGTCAGAAAATTTCGGACGCCCGCTTGTTCATACATTTTTGGACGTCAGACACGTCAGAATTTTCGGTTTAGTATGCGGGGTCTAGAACAAAATGTATGAGGAAAGTGTCTTCCGGCGGGCGTCAGAATTTTTCTGACAGAAAATTTCTTATAGTATGCGGCCGGCCTTATATGCGCGTTCACGGCATACACCGCAAAAATCGCGTCAGTTGTAACCTATTCGAGGTAAGTGCGCAAGCGGCTGATATTTATTTAAGGCCGTATTGTTCAGTGATCGACTGCAAAAATCAAAGCCTACATGTGAACTACAAGAATCATGGTGTAACTTATTACTTTTAAGTATCAAATTTTTCACATATTTAAAGTATAAATCTCAAAAATACCTTAAATGTTTTTAGCTAGGTTCAACTTGAACAAAGAACATGAAGCTAACCTAAAGCCTTAAGCGTAAAGCTAACTTCGTTTCGAACATGCAATGAAAATCATGTCATGCGATTCATCCATCTATCTCTATACACGCATGTGTGTGTAGATCCGAGAGCGCGGTGTGGCGCGGCAGTGCGTATTTACAAGCGCTTACGAACAAGTGAGTTCTTGGGCTGTGTGAGTAAAAATAGTCTACTATTGGTTTATTGGCGTTCTTTTACATGTAGTTGTGATAAGGTCGATGCAAATGTACAGTAAACTATTTTAGCTTCATCCACTGAATTTTATTGACTGCCGGTTTTATAATGGAGAGTTATAGATTCATATTTTAATACAGTATAGATTACTTTTGATGTTCGATGCGAAAAATATCCAATAACTTTGTGAAAATATATTATAACATCATCATGACAACATGGTATACATGTCATGAAAGTTTTTTCACAATAGCTCTACATAACACATTCAAAAATCAACCCTCTGGCAGACAAGTAATAAATTGTAGAACTACAAGTCACCACAACACAACAATTTATACACTGTATCAAAATCGATGCATCTAAGTTTAAAGCTTCCTCAGTAAATTTGGCGCTAGGGTTGCCAGCCAACCAAACCGCGACTCGGCAAGGAGCAAGTTTAATTGACACAAGGAACCGCATGCTGCCACCGGTCAGGGCTGCCACTTCAGTTAATTCCGCACTTTGGTTGCTTGCTATCGGTAAGCATTGCTGGCTGCTGGGTACGTAAAATAGTTGCGCAACTGATTTTGATGACGCGCACGATTATTGGAGATTAGGATGCAATTAATAGTTTTCAACTGACTTGCTAATATATTAGTTGCATGCATAATAATGACTTTGTTTTTTTATTGTGAATATTGTCTAGGTACCTACGGTTCATTTTTCTCTTCTCGCCAACATTTTTGTGCGATGGTATTATTTTTTATACGATGAAGTCGGTAAACAAGCGAAGGGCCCGTCTGATGGTAAGCGGTTACCGTAGCCATGGACGCTTGTAACACTCGGGGCATCACTCACGCGTTACCGACCCTTCCCCCTCTCCATTGAGCACTGGCGACCCTACTCATGAACAAGAAAACAGAATAAAGTTCTTTGCAGCGGTATTCTTTAAGGTGGAGGTACTTCCCCAGTCGGGCTGCTCTTTGAGCGAATAAACGCTATGCTCTACCCTATCTAAAAGTCTCTTTGTAGCTGACATTTTGCTTATATCTTTATTTCTAGTTGCAATAATATACGAAAAATAATATATTTTAAGAGAGGTAGAGCATAGCGTTTATTCGCTCAAAGAGCAGCTCGACTGGGGAAGTACCTCCACCTGACAGAATACCGCAGCCAAATAACTTTAAGTTGTGTAAAGTTGTGTTCCTGCGCGTGAGTAAGGTCGCCAGAGCTCATAGGGGAGGGGGGAAAGGTCGGTAACGCGTGAGCGATGCTTTTTGTGTTGCAAGCGTCCATATGGCTACGGTAACCGCTTACCATCAGGCGGGCCGTATGCTTGTTTACCGACTTAGTTGTATAAAAAAAAAAATATACATATTGTGGAAAATTTATGCCCTTAATGCTTTTACTAAGCATTTTCTACAGCTGTTTGTTACTCCGGATTTAATATCCACTTTATTTGATCTTTAATATAAACATATTTTAGGTTCAAAAATAGATACACTTACATGTAATATATTTTTTTGTGACAGAACATCATGATACCCTTTCATGTCTGTAGTCTACTATCCTTACTGCATGGGTGGGTACATAAGGCCGGGGCCACACGGGGTCTGGTGACACTTGTAAAATTTCACGCTCCGTTGCCGGCTTTATCTCAGAGACGGGTTACAAGGGATATCTTACGTATCTCCTAAAATATTTTTATGGAAGTAATTTTTTTAGGTTAACCTTAATATTTATATCGGGTAGATAGTATAGTAAACTTTTATGTTTTTTGTTAAGTAGGTAATTTATAAGCTATTGTCGGGGATAAACAAATATTTAAAAAAATACATATAGTCTGGCATACGAAAGTAGAACCTGAAAAAGCGCGGCAAATTAAAAAAAAACTAGATGTGGTATCACTAAGTATAGTAGAAATAAATTGATTTGATACTTTACAAAAAAAAATATATAAATATTAAGTTATGTTTGATATTCCTAAATAATATTTGCATGTAAATGAGTTAAAATTGTACATAAACTCGTTATATTCTATTTTTATATGGAATGATTTTAAATAAATAAGTATCCTGGGATATTCCTCACAAACGGTTATCTGATCCCAAACTAAGCTTACTATATTATATTCAAATAAAAAAATTGTGTTCTTTTTTTTTCTAGTTTATATTTTTTTACCTCCGTAAGAACAATATGGATTATGTTTCAGTTTATTGGCGACCGTAGAAGTTCATTTAGCATATTGTAGAACATTAAGATGATCGAAAGAATGAGAAGGTGGACACTATATCACTGATTTTGCTATAAAGCCATTATGAATAAAGGGTTAGTATCAAAACTGGTTATAGTAAACTAGTTGATACTTTTTATGCCGAGTGACGAAATAAAATGTTGCCATGTAAAGAGTTTCAATTACAGCCAGGCTCAACTTTCGTTTGCCAGACTCTACTTAGGTTATTGGTTTGAACCTGGCTGCAATACCTTATAAAATTCAAGTTATATTAAAAATTCTATAGATTACAAGAGCTTGTTTTTCCCTTTTCAGTTAATTTTTGTTTTACGCAGTCGGGTTTTTTGTTTCTTTATAATTCTTGATAAGCAAAGCGTGTCATACAACGTTTTTTACACACTTGCGAGGAAATAAACAGACATATTTTTTAACGTAGTTTTTTTGATAATCTTCAACTACACAAGCCTGCGCGTTCACCGCTAAGAAAACCCCATGGTCTGTGGCTCCACAATTCCAGAACACCTCCTTGAACATCAGTCAAAGCATCGGGATCCTTGGCGTCGACATTTCTAGCGACGTTTTGTTCCGAAGTCACTTGGAAGACAAGGTTAAGCTGGCATCCAAAAAGCTAGGAGTGCTCAACAGAGCGAGGCAGTACTTCACATCGGGGCAAAGGCTACAACTTTATAAGTCACAAGTCCGGCCTCATATGGAGTACTGCTGTCACCTATGGGCGGGAGCACCTGGATACCAGCTTGGGCCTTTAGACTCGGTTCAACAACGTGCCATCAGAATTGTTGACGATCCCGAGCTCACAAGCGGTTTAGAGCCCTTTAGTCTAAGGAGAGACTTTGCCTCCTTATGTGTGTTCTACCGCTTGTACAACGGAGAGTGTTCTAAAGAATTGTTCGACTTGTTGCCCACTGCTACCTTCTACCATCGCAACTCTCGCCATCGACGGGGAGTCCATCCTCACATATTGAAACCAGAATTGTTTCGAACTGTGCGGGCCCAAAGGAGCTTTCTTCCGCGGACGCTCAGATTGTGGAATGAGCTCCCCGCCGTGGTTTTCCCAATGGAGTACAGCATGGGGTTCTTCAAAAAGGGCGTGAAGAGATTTCTTCAGGGTCGGCAACGCGCGAGTAATGCCCCTGGTGTTGCAAGCGTCCATAGGCTACGGTAACTGCTTACCATCAGGCAGGCCGTATGCTTGTTTGCCAACTTAGTGGTATAAAAAAAAAAAAAAACACAATCCTTGACGGACCAGTTGGCGCAGTTGGTTAAGATTCACCTTATGCGCCGCAGGTCGTGGGTTCGATTCCCACACAGGACATCCATTTGTGTGCATGAACATGTCTTTATGTCCTGAGTCTGGGTGTAATTATGTATATTAAGTATGTATTTACAAACAAAAAGTAGTATATGTATTATATCAGTTATCTGGTTTCCATAGTACAAGCTCTGCTTAGTTTAGGATCAGATGACCATGTGTAAGGAATGTCCCAGGATATTTATTATTATTCATTAATAAAACTAACAAGTCTGAAATAAATTAAATTATTAAAAGAAACAAAAAGTCGGACTGCGTAAAACAAAGAAATAACTGAAAAGAGAAAAACAAGCTCTTTAATCTATATTTAGAATATGCCTTGAATTTCAAGTTGGGGTTAAACAAATATTACAAACAAAAATACATACTTAGGTTATTGGTTTGTCCCTCCGACTACGTTATAAAATTCAAGTTATATTCTAAATTTTACAGATTAAATAGCTTGTTTTTCTCTTTTTCAAACAGTTTTTAATAAATGTTTTTTACCTTTTTTTTACATTGCGTAGGTTGGTAATAAGCTGTTATAATAAAAAAAAACTGCTAAATATAATCATACTCTGTTTATTTTGAAACCACCAAAACCTTTGTATCAATGACTATAGTTTATTACATTTTATATAAAAAAATACATTTTTTTCAAACAACTTTACTTGACAATCCAGTTTAGTTGTTTTATTTCCTATCGTCAGGGAAAGGTATAAGGTTACATCTAGCTTCTCCAGGGCACAATAACGATATCCAAGGTACTTCTTGTTCAGTATCTGTTGGTTCGACTGTCGGTGACTCAGTTATTGATGGTTTAGTTTCTGATGTAGTAGCTTTTGGTTGGTCAGCTATTGGTGGTCCAGTATTTGGTGTTTCTTTTTCAGTTGGTTCAGTTATTGGTGGGTCAGTTTCAGTTGGTTTAGTTTCTGATGTAGTAGCTTTTGGTTGGTCAGCTATTGGCGGTCCAGTTTTTGGTGTTTCTTTTTCAGTTGGTTCAGCTATTGGTTGTTCAGTTGTTGGTGGGTCATTTTCAGTTGGTTTAGTTTCTGATGTAGTAGCTTTTGGTTGGTCAGCTATTGGCGGTCCAGTTTTTGGTGTTTCTTTTTCAGTTGGTTCAGCTATTGGTTGTTCAGTTGTTGGTGGGTCAGTTTCAGTTGGTTTAGTTTCTGATGTAGTAGCTTTTGGTTGGTCAGCTATTGGCGGTCCAGTTTTTGGTGTTTCTTTTTCAGTTGGTTCAGCTATTGGTTGTTCAGTTGTTGGTGGGTCAGTTTCTGTTGGTTTAGTTTCTGATGTAGTAGCTTTTGGAGGGTCAGCTATTGGCGGACCAGTTTTTGGTGTTTCTTTTTCAGTTGGTTCAGCTATTAGTGGTTCAGTTGTTGGTGGGTCAGTTTCAGTTGGTTTAGTTTCTGATGTAGTAGCTTTTGTTTGGTCAGCTATTGGCGGTCCAGTTTTTGGTGTTTCTTTTTCAGTTGGTTCAGCTATTGGTTGTTCAGTTGTTGGTGGGTCAGTTTCAGTTGGTTTAGTTTCTGATGTAGTAGCTTTTGGTTGGCCAGCTATTGGCGGTCCAGTTTTAGGTGTTTCTTTTTCAGTTGGTTCAGCTATTGGTTGTTCAGTTGTTGGTGGGTCAGTTTCAGTTGATTTAGTTTCTGATGTAGTAGCTTTTGGTTGGTCAACTATTGGCGGTTCAGTTTTTGGTGTTTCTTTTTCAGTTTGTTCAGCTATTGGTTGTTTAGTTGTTGGTGGGTTAGTTTCAGTTGGTTTAGTTTCTGATGTTGTAGCTTTTGGAGGGTCAGCTATTGGCGGTCCAGTTTTTGGTGTTTCTTTTTCAGTTGGTTCAGCTATTGGTTGTTCAGTTGTTGGTGGGTCAGTTTCAGTTGATTTAGTTTCTGATGTAGTAGCTTTTGGTTGGTCAGCTATTGGCGGTTCAGTTTTTGGTGTTTCTTTTTCAGTTTGTTCAGCTATTGGTTGTTTAGTTGTTGGTGGGTCAGTTTCAGTTGGTTTAGTTTCTGATGTAGTAGCTTTTGGTTGGTCAGCTATTGGCGGTCCAGTTTTTGGTGTTTCTTTTTCAGTTGGTTCAGCTATTGGTTGTTTAGTTGTTGGTGGGTCAGTTTCAGTTGGTTTAGTTTCTGATGTAGTAGCTTTTGGTTGGTCAGCAATTGGCGGTCCAGTTTTTGGTGTTTCTTTTTCAGTTTGTTCAGCTATTGGTTGTTTAGTTGTTGGTGGGTCAGTTTCAGTTGGTTTAGTTTCTGATGTAGTAGCTTTTGGTTGGTCAGCTATTGGCGGTCCAGTTTTTGGTGTTTCTTTTTCAGTTGGTTCAGCTATTGGTTGTTCAGTTGTTGGTGGGTCAGTTTCAGTTGGTTCAGCTATTGGTGGTTCAGTTGTTGGTGGGTCAGTTTCAGTTGGTTTAGTTTCTAATGTAGTAGCTTTTGGTTGGTCAGCTATTGGCGGTCCAGTTTTTGGTGTTTCTTTTTCAGTTGGTTCAGCTATTGGTGGTTCAGTTGTTGGTGGCTCAGTGTCAGTTGGTTTAGTTTCTAAAGTAGTAGCTTTTGTTTGGTCAGCTATTAGCGGTGCAGTTTTTGGTGTATCTGTTCCTGGTGTTACAGCTATTGGTGGTTCAGTTTTCAGTGGTTCAGTTTCTCGCGATTTAGTTATATGTTGTACAGGTTGATTTGAAGGAGCATTTGGTTCTGGTAAGCTTTTTTTAAGCATTTTAAGGGTTTCTTGAAAACATTGACTTGGTTTTTCTATCGAGTCCGTAAAAAAATCTTCATCGTCTCCCTCATTCAATAATTCTTCTTCATTTTTAAATGAATCAATGCAACCATAAAGATCATCTTCATAGGTATTCTCTCCGCAAATCTCTAATCGTCTTCTGAACTTAGAAAGAATAATGTTGGTTTTAGGTTCGTTATTATTTAATCGTTTAGCTCTGAAGTTACTTGCGATGACATATATTCCCGTTGATTCTCTGTTTTGTATAGTACTTCGACTACTATCGACAACTGGTAGTAAGGCTGCTCTATCTACCAGTAGAGGATGTAATAAAATAATTAATGAAATTATATTCATTTTCATTAACATTTTAGATATAAATTCTACTTAAATTCTATTTTTAATCATATAAGTAATTTTTATTTTCTTTAAATGAAACTATAAAAGAAAATTAAAATGAAACATATTTCTTTCACGCTTTCATATAACTGAATCAAAACAAGATTATATTGCATTTTTAATTCGAAGCTAGTACAAGAAACTGATTTATTTGATTTCCGAAATTTTCTATCTACTGAATAAACACTCGGCGGCATTATTGAAAACAATATAATAATTATTATTTAACATTATATTAACAGAAATTGATAGTTATTTGTTATACAAGAGTGCAACGTTGCTTTTTAACCGCGGGCTCAATTATGATGACCGAGCAAGCGAAGGAGTTCAAAAGTTAGAATTCTGAGCGTTAGTGAAGGAATCAAAAAAGCACGAGGTGAAAAATCTTTGCACTCCAGTACAAAACGTAATTTTTCATCCCACCTCAGCGAGGAAATTACTAAATGCAAAAAAAAAACATTTACAATCACAAGATACTTTTATATCTTTATGATCTGATAATTTTTTGACAGTACGAACCATATGTCTTGGCGGCAACATTTTACATAAAAATGTTTTTGGTCGGATTTCACTTCTTTTTGTAAGTTGCTTATGTTTTTTTTTGTTTGAAATTTCCAAGTTTTATATTTTTTTTGTTGTTTGTGTACTAATACAAGCTTACATACCAAATTTCAGCTTTCTAGGACTTCAGGAAGTACCCTATGAGTTTTGATGATCATCAGTGAGTCAGTGACGAAATCGGGGATTTTTAGATATCAATGAATCTAAAGTTTAAGTTTAAAATAAGCAGACCTTGTATGAGGCTTGGACCACGGCCCGAACTAATCAGGACCCTAACATCTCTGATGCGAAACGCATATTTAACGCTGCCTCGAGGTTCAGTAAGCGAATGATTGCCAGGGCTAAGTTCGATTTCGTCGGCAGGTTTGGTGAGAGGCTGACTAGCCTTCCCTCTGGAAGTCGAGCTTTCTGGTCTCTTGCCAAAGCTGCTGAAGGAAACTTCTGTCAGTCGTCCTTGCCACCACTCCGTAAGCCGGACGGACACTTGGCCCATAGTGCAAAGGAGAAAGCTGATCTTTTGGGCTCTCTCTTTGCCTCCAACTCGACTTTGGATGACGGGGGCGCCACACCGCCTACCATCCCGCGGTGTGACATCTCTATGCCGGAGATAAGCATTACCCAACGGGAGGTCCGGCGGGAATTGCTTTCTCTGGACGTCCATAAGTCGAGTGGGCCAGACGGCATACCGGCAGTGGTTCTGAAGCGGTGTGCTCCTGAATTGTGTCCTGTACTGACGCGTCTTTTTGCGCTTTCCTTCACCAAAATGAAAGTCCCGTCTTCGTGGAAGACTGCCCACGTGCACCCAGTGCCCAAGAAGGGTGATAGATCGGACCCATCGAATTACAGGCCTATCGCCATCACCTCCCTTCTCTCCAAAGTCATGGAGCGAGTGATCAACACGCAACTCTTGAGATACCTAGAGGATCACGATTTGTTGAGCGACCGACAATATGGCTTCCGCCACAGTCGCTCGGCTGGCGACCTTCTAGTGTATCTCACAAACCGTTGGTCACTCGCCATCGAGAGTCAAGGTGAGGCATTGGCAGTGAGCCTAGATGTGGCGAAGGCGTTCGATCGGGTCTGGCACCGAGGTCTTCTAGCGAAGTTACCAGCATACGGGCTTCCCGAGGGACTATGCAAATGGGTCGCCAGCTTTCTGTCCAGCAGATGCATAAGAGCCGTCGTTGACGGTAGCTGCTCCGATAGCATGGACATAAATGCCGGCGTCCCGCAAGGGTCTGTGCTGTCCCCAACACTGTTCCTGCTGCATATCAATGATATGCTGTCTATTGACGGCATTCATTGTTATGCAGACGACAGTACAGGGGACGCTCATTACACGGGCCGTGCTAATATCCCTCGTTCCGAGGTGGAGGAAAACTGCGAACGGCTGTTGTCTGAAATCGAGAGTACACTAACTCGTGTCTCCGATTGGGGTCGACTAAACCTAGTCCATTTCAACCCCACCAAGACTCAAGCCTGCGCGTTCACCGCTAAGAAAACCCCATTTGTTGTGGCTCCACAATTCCAGAACGCGTCCTTGAACATCACTAAAAGCATCGGGATCCTTGGCGTTGACATTACTAGCGACGTTTTGTTCCGTAGTCACTTAGAAGACAAGGTTAAGCTGGCATCCAAAAAGCTCGGAGTGCTCAACAAAGCGAAGCAGTACTTCACATCGGGGCAAAGACTGCAACTTTATAAGTCGCAAGTCCGGCCTCATATGGAGTACTGTTGTCATCTGTGGGCGGGGGCACCTGGATACCAGCTTGGGCCTCTAGACTCGGTTCAGCGACGTGCCGCTAGAATAGTGGACGATCCCGAGCTCACAAGCGGCTTAGAGCCGCTCAGTCTGAGGAGAGACTTTGCCTCCTTATGTGTGTTCTACCGCTTGTACAACGGACAGTGTTCTGAAGAATTGTTTAAGCTGATGCCCACGGCTACCTTCCACCATCGCAACTCTCGCCATCGACAGGGAGTCCATCCCCACACATTGAAACCAGAATTGTTTCGAACTGTGCGGTCTCAAAGGAGCTTCCTTCCGCGGACGCTCAGATTGTGGAATGAGCTCCCTGCCGTGGTTTTCCCAATGGACTACAACATGGGGTTCTTCAAAAAGGGTGTGAAGAGATTTCTGCAGGGTCGGCAACGCGCGAGTGACTCCCCTGGTGTTGCAAGCGTCCATAGGCTACGGTAACCGCTTACTATCAGGCGGGCCGTATGCTTGTTTGCTACCTAAGTAGTATAAAAAAAAAAAAAAAAAAAAAAAAGCTATGTTATTGAAACGTAATTTTAATATGTTTAATAAGTTTACTATTGACATCATGTCCTGAGAATTTTGTTTATCTGGTATAATCCAAACCCAAGTTATGAGGGTTCAAAAATACGAAGAAGCGCTTCGAGAAAAGGTGGCTGTCTTGGCGGGGAGCACTTCCGTGCCCCTAGATTCGTCTGTTTGAACACTCGAAAAGTGTCATAAGGATTGTCATATGTATTTTATTTCCATGTTATGAACGTCTACTTAGCGTACTGAAATCCTATGTCTATGTAGACACGCACTAGCTCAATGACAGTGGATTTGTAATGGGATCGTGCCAGATTGACTTGGTCATCTACCACGTACCATCGGCTACCGTCTCCTATGGACACTATTATTACCAGAAGGATTTTTATTTGTTAGTAAATGCATTTAAAAAAGGTCTTATCAATGATAATCTTTAAATAGTAGTGATCGAGGAATGCCGGCGCCTGTGGAGTGTAATGTAAAACACCGTGGAGGCGGTCCGTATAATTAACGAAAGGACGGCGACTAGCACAATACTGTTGACTCCCTTACTGATTTACTTGCCAGATATTCGCAGATTCTTGCCAACCCGGACCGCACAACGGGCGATGGAAAGAGAAATTTATACATCACGAGTTTTTGTATTCAATTTCTCATCTATAATGTTACTATTTTTTTCCTCGCGGTTTCACCCACATTTCCGAGGGATCTAATATATCCCAGGGATAAAAAGTATCCTATATACTATTCTAGGCTATGAACTAACTGTGTGCCAAATTTCATCACGATCGGTTGTGCTGTTGAGGCGTCAAGAGGTAATAAACAAATAAACAAACACAATTTCGCAATTTTTATATTAGCAGGTTAGGATAGAGCAGAATTCTTTGATGTACCCTCTGTGGCGTCACCTGGTGAATCACTCACAATATGGTGAAGATAGTGGCTGCGACTCACGTCATATTTGTAAATAGTATTATTAATAACAATTTACATCTGAGAATATACTAACCACAACAACATTCATACAGAGATAGTCAGTCAATATGTCGTATCGGCATCGTATCGCAAGACTGAAATAATATTATTTCTTATTATTATAGCGTAGCTAATACCCGCCCGCGCCCGGGATTGGTGGGGGTCTCCGGTTAATTTGCCATTGATTTGTTTCACTTTGTAATCTATGTTTTGTTTTGTTTTGTCTACGTTCTATTACAGTAACTAGTTTACTTTGGCGTGTAATATTAGGGTTGCTGCTAAATTTATATTTAACTACGTATAATGTACACAAGCTCTTTGTTTATATTAATTAAAATTACCAAAATAATAATATAAGATAGTATTACATAAATTAAAAGTCGTAACTTTACTGAGTGTTTGTTTCTTTCCGTTTCTTAACAATTATTGAAGGCTTCCAAACCGATTTTAACATCAGTAGCTTTGACTTTTATAACTGCCCTCATAAAACCTGAATGAATGGCTTTGACTTTGGCTCCAACTTCAAATTTAGCCTGGCTAGCTCACCAACAACATTCAAATTAAAAATCTACCGCCAAGCCACCATAGGATATGTGTGCTCACCATCTTCGTCCACATCTTCTCATACTATGGTGAGATTGAGAAAAATAAGCCTATGATTCATCTATACGTACTACTGGTTGAAGTCAGTAAGCTACTCGTACCAGCGCCAACCCTAAACACCTGAATTTTGCTATTCAGTACAACTATCCGCCAATAAATAACAATGCATGTAGCACTTTTCTCACAATAAAGACACACGGCGCCTCCCGACGAGGCCTGCCTCCACTGCACGCATAAACGTGACACCGGGGCAACCCTTTCTCTTCATACAAGCACACTTTAGGCGTAATATTTCATATTTAACAGCAATATCATATTTTTTCCTTCGGGGGAGTGTCATGAGAGAATAGACAGGTTATTTTGTGCTATTTATTTTTTACATCTTGAATTCGACTCACGAATTTTCAATCTTTAGAAGCGCTCTGTCAGTTTGTTAGACGTGATGAATTTTATGAGTGACACTTTTATATTATTTATCTGCTTTATTTCATTTATTCGATAAGCAAACAAACTTTGTGAGTGATCCTAATAGGTTTTTATTTGATAATTTTGATTAAAATAAAGCTTCAGTTTTTGTTTTATCGGGTAATGAAACCGATAGGTTAGGAGTGTTAGGGCCCGGATTGACTTCCTTATGACCAAGAAAACAAAAACATTACCACTACAGAAACAACTTTATTATCGAAAATCATCTCTGATTTTAGAAATTACAAAACATAAACCCAAAGGAAGTTCAAATTGTACATATCTAACTCTGTACTCTCTTCCTTTCTAATAAAATATTGCAAAAATGCGATGCATTGCAATGTCTTCAGTACCGATGAGTGCCATCTTCTAAACGGCAAAATGCAGTGTTGACAATATCAAGAGATCCTTTGTCTAAACTGCATTTTGTCAGCATCATCATATCAGCCCATGGATGTCCATTGCTGAACATGTGCCTCCCCCATTGATTTCCACTTCGAACGGTTTTGGGCCGCATGCATCCAGTGGCGCCCAGCGACTCTGACCAGCAGGGCGATTGTCAAACGCTCTCGTTTTCGTGAAACCGATAGCGAGGGTCTCGTAAGTTGTTATAATTTTGGTTTTGTGTAACTTTTATGCCAAAATAGTCGCCGGCTTCATTTGAAATAAGTTAATTGTAATAGTTTTCAATTTTGCTATCATTTGTGTTACGTAATACCCAAATTATAAAAAGTTTTGAGAGCCTCGCTATCGGTTTCCCGAAAACGAGAGCGTTTGACAATCACCCACCAGGTCGTCGGTCCACCTGGTGGGAGGTCGTCCCGCTCGGCGCGCACCAGTACGTTGTCGCCACTCGAGAACCTTCCTTCCCCATCAGTTATCGGCTCTTCGAGCGATGTGGCCTGCCCATTGCCACTTCAGCTTACTAACTCTACGAGTTATGTCCGTCGTTTTCGTTCTCCTACGAATGTCTCCATTTCGGACCCTGTCACGTAGAGAAATTCCGAACATATCCTTTCCATAGCTCCATAGCTCCATAGCTCCCATTCCATAACTCTGAGCTTGTCAGTATCATTGAAGGTAAATAATAGAAATGTTCTCAGTTGAAGTCTAATTTTTAAACCAGTGTATCAAAAACATCAGTAGTTTTGATTTGGGTTATTATTATTACAAGCTTTTATTTAGTTTCACCCGTCCCGGTGTCTGTCTATCTGTCATCAAATCTAACAAGTTAAAGGACCCCGCACAAAATGTATTGAAAAAGCTGTTCGGTCGATCAGGCTGAAATTTCGGGAAAAAATAGTCTATATGGTATAACACGGTGATTGTGTAAAATTGCTACGTTAAATAATGAGCTATATTGGATAGCAACAGAGCCGGTACTATGGCAACTAGTTAACTGGGAATTACACCCAGACTCAGAAAAAACAAACATATTTATGCTCACAAAATGTATGTCCTGGGTGGGATTAAACCCACGACCTGTGGCATTGCATCTACAGTACACGCCAAATATGACGTCACTGACAACGCCCTAGTATTGTTAATGTTCATAAGAGGTAATGACAAGTACCCATTAGTTTAGCTGAACCGTATACCTGTTTGTCTGTTTACCTTTTCATCTAACTTCAAAGCTTGCAGAGGGATAATTTTGATTCGTATTCAACATCCAATCATAACCCGATCAGAAAATAACGCCATATGTGTATGACAGACTAGCCTTAGTAATAATGTTCAAACATGCATTAAGCTAATTAGATACGACAAAACTAACATCCGATGTTATTGATACAGCGGCGACGTTGTGGCGTCAACTACACTCGCAAATGAACATTCACAAATAATTGGACACGCTGCCGAAGTATTCCTGCAGGTGTGGAAGCAAAGTTCTGTTATCTAATGAACTAATGAACTACGGTATCTACGGTTATAGAATGATCTGTTTAATTTGGAGTCGTGAGCAGATTTGAAATTTTGAATGAAATACAAACTTTGTTAAGATATTGTGTAAAACAATCCCGACTTGTATTGTGTACAGCTCAGGGTCGGCAACGCTTAAATGTCCTCTGGTGTCACGCTAGAACCGCGACGCTGGTCTATATAGGCTGCGGTAACCGCTTACCATTAGTTGACCACTATAAAAAAAACATTATTAAGTTGTGGCAAAATAACAGCATAGCACTGTAAACTGTAAATGTCAATAACAAGTCCAAAAAAGTGCAATGGCAACGAGTTTAATAGTATTACAGAATAAATCCATTGAGTTTATCACAACGCAATAGTTGGCAAAGCATATCTAAACAATCATGATTAGAAATTACTTTTCAATTCATATAATCGAATCATAAATATTGAAGATTTATTACTCTCTTGTATTCACAACGTTGTTTCAATCGAGACAAATATTTTGCGCGCCACCGCGCTTCCAACAGATCGTGAAATCAGATATAAACAAATCATCATAATATGAAGAAATGCATCAAATACAATTCTCTGGGAAGAAAAAGCCTATTTGTGGTTTTTGGCCTTTCTTTGACGTCACCTGCGAAGAGCCAATCAACCAACAACAAACTTGTAGATACTGAGAGGCCTCCGCCGCAACGTTTAAGAGACAACTATGCAGCTACAAAAAAATATTAGAGAGAAACCACTTCAAGTACTTTTGCTCCGTTTCTTGGAGGCGACTCCTGGCGATAAGGTACCAAATATTAAGTGCGCTAAGAATTCTATGTGTATCAAAGCAAACTGGCAGTAAAGTGATTACCTAACCTTGAATATTACTGGCTGTTATTAGTGACTGCAATGACTTTCTAAATAAAATCTTTCTGCCCATTCGACGTAAAATTATTTTTAAATGTCTTCTTACACAACAAGATAAGACAATAATATCAACAAGAAACGGTGTACAAATTCGACATTATATCTCTTTTCATATAATATATTTATTTCAACGGACAGACATAAAAACCGACGGGCGTTTGGAACGTGCGCCGGAATATGAAGAAAGGGGATTTACCCTTGTCAAGTGAGAGACGGGCTTTATAATAACTGGAAGCAACCGAAATAAAAGCAGCTCAATAAGACACACTGTATAATGATAACGTGCCCGTGAAAATGTTCACCCAAAGATTTTCATAGGGCATCGTGCCTCTACCCAGATGGATAGTCAGCCTTACTAAAGCATGACATTTAATATCACTCCGCCTGAGGGGCTCCTGAACAAATCGCTCTCAGTTCGTATTGCGAACGGCTGTCATCGCGTCATACTCGCTGTACTGATTAAATAAAAAATGACAACTTGCGTATTAAAATACTGTCACAACACTTATAAAAACCAACGTGGTCCAGCAAAGATACCCATCGGCACAGTTGGTTCTCCTGGGAGACTTTAATGCCCACCATCGGGATTGGCTGTTCCCATACCAGGAGACCGATCTAGCTGGGAGAGAGGCGCTGAAATTAGCACTGACGCTAAATCTCACCCAGCTTGTTCAAGTAGCCACTCGTGTGCCGGATGTTGCTGACCACACGGCCAATTGCTTGGACCTTCTGCTGACAACAGATCCAGACAGGTATTCAGTGTCGGTGTCTGCTCCTCTTGGAACTTCCGACCATTGTCTGGTGAAATCTGTGTCGTCTTACTCTCCGCCTGATCCTTGCCAAAAAGGCACTAGGCGAGTTTGGCGATACAAGTCAGCAGATTGGGATGAGATGCGGTCCTTCTTTGCATCTTATCCTTGGCGGCAAATGTGCTTTTCTTCCGGGGACCCTTCGAGTTGTGCGAGCGCCATTTCTGAGGTGATATGTCAGGCTATGGAATATTTTATTCCATACTCTGACGTATCCCCCAGCAGCAGGACCCCTAAGTGGTTTAATGCAGATTGCACCTCAGCCGAGGCTACTAAGCAATCAGCATACCAAGCCTGGGCAGATGCTCGCGCGCGCAAAGCTCCTGATTTGAAGTCCAAGAAGAAAGCTTTTAATATTGCCACCAAGTCCTGTAAAAAGGCCCTCAAAGATGCACGCACCGACCACATTGGCCGAATTAGCGACAAGCTTTCTTCTTTCCCATCTGGGAGTAAAGTTTTTTGGTCGCTTGCCAAGTCGGTCGAGGCGAATTTCTGCCGCCCATCGCTACCGCCGCTGCTGAAACCCGACGGTTCTCTGGCCCACACAGCCGTGGAGAAGGCTAATATATTTGCCACTCTATTTGCGGGGAACTCACATCTAGATGCGGGTAGCCAATCACCCCCAAAACTACCCTCTTGCGACCTCCAAATGCCAGATATTCATATTCGGCAAAAGGAGGTAGCTAAGGTACTACGCAATCTGGATGTGAATAAAGCCAGTGGCCCTGATGGTATTCCAGCCATTGTCCTACGGAACTGTGCGCCTGAGCTGTCTCCTGTCCTAACACGCCTGTATCGCCTCTCTCTACTAACGGGTCAAGTTCCAAAAGCCTGGAAGCTTGCAAATGTGCAACCAGTGCCCAAAAAAGGCAGTCGTGCTGACCCCTCAAATTATCGCCCGATTGCGATCACGTCCATACTCTGTAAGATTATGGAACGTGTATTGAATCGGAGGCTCCTGGCATACCTTGAAGATAATGATCTCCTCAGTGACCGCCAATTTGGCTTCCGCCAGAAACGGTCGACTGGGGATCTTCTTGTGTATGCCACACATCTATGGAGCGAAGCTATTGAGAGATATGGTGAATCACTTGCTGTTTCCCTTGATATCTCCAAGGCTTTCGATAGAGTCTGGCACGATAGCCTGTTAAGTAAGCTTCCTTCGTACGGAATATCTGCTGGTTTGTGTGCCTGGATTTCAGATTTCCTGAGCGAAAGGTCCATACGAGTTGTCATAGACGGGTGCTCGTCGGATCTATTGGCAATTAATGCCGGGGTACCTCAGGGATCAGTTCTCTCCGCGACATTATTCTTGCTGCATATCAACGATCTGCTAAAACCCGGTATCTTTGGGTACGCAGACGACAGCACTGTCATGGAGAGCTATTTTTCAAGCACACAGGCCACCAGGGAAGAAATCTTGACGCTTAGAGAGGCCATGGTTGAGCGTATTAACTTGAACCTGCAAGCAGTCTCCGATTGGGGCAAAGCTAATCAGGTCAAGTTTAATCCCTCCAAGACACAGGCGTGTCTATTCACCGCTAAAAGGAGTCCTTTCAACCTCACTCCTTCTTTTCAAGATATATCCGTACCGATTTCCGACCAGCTTGAACTCCTAGGCATAACCTTAACTACCAAAATAAATTTTGGTAGTTCTATTGAGTCAAAGGCTAAAACCGCTGCAAAAAAGTTAGGCATCCTCTGTAAGGTGAAGCGGTACTTTACACCGGATCGGCTATTGCAACTGTACAAAGCACAAGTCCGTTCGTGCATCGAGTACTGCTGTCACCTCTGGGATGGATCTGCCAAATACCAGCTGGAGGCCCTTGACTCAATAGACCGTCGTGCTAGGAGACTAGTCGGTGATGTTTCGCTAACTGAGGCGAAATTAACGAGCCTTGAACATCGGCGTAAGGTTTCGTGTTTGTCGGTCTTCTATAGGATATATTTTGGAGAGTGTGCTACAGTATTGTTCAATCTAATTCCTCCATCCCCATTTCTCCATCGAAACACAAGACGCCGGGAGAATTTCCACCCATACGTCGTCGACATCCCGCGTACCCGGACACAACGCTTTGCTTCATCGTTTCTTATACGAACAGCAAAGGAGTGGAACTCTCTTCCGGGGTCTGTGTTTCCCGACACCTATAACCTAGATGTATTCAAGGCCAGAGTGAATAGGCTTTTTCTGGGTAAGCGTGCTACATCCTCGGCCTCGTCATAACTCCTCATGGGGTCAGTCGAAGGTCAAACGCAAGCCCATTTTACATAAAAAAAAAAAAAAAAAGGAAAAACTAAAAAAACTAACCTTCCATGTGTAAGTATTGCGATTTCGTCACTTTTAATTACCTAAACTTATTACTTTTAAATACTGTCAATTATGGCTTGTTTATTTCGTGTTCCCATAGAGGCGACTATCCTTCTGGACGTTTTAAATTCTTTGTGTTCACCATCATTTGGCATCGATGTCAATTATTTGCTGTATTCCATTTGCAACGAATATTGGACTGTGTTGGATTGACATTCAGTCGGGTTTTCATCGACCATCGATGCTTGGGAACTATTGCTATCGGAACAGTTAGGATTATTTCAATATGGTGCATATTGGCAATCCTCTTAGAATTAGCTTATTTCAGTGACAGTGACAATTTACCATCAGGTGGTACTGCTGCAGCTCAAAACCTGGAAAAATATACATGTATGTACTTACAGTCTTTTAAGTTCTAACACCCCGTAAGTAATTTTGCGGTTTTGATATTTTGATGCCGTTTGCTAGAGAATTGGAAGACGCATTGTTTTAGCCAATCATAAAACAAGGAAAGTCTAATAGAAACTCGTAATGAAGTAAAAAGTAACAGTGGAATTGTAGGGAATCAATTTAAATTTTGCAGTTTTTTTACTCTTCTGTAAAGTTTATATTTTTGACTTACGTGTTGTTAGAACTTGAGCGACGTTATAGTACTTAGGTTTGGTCGGTTTGGTCACCAGTAATTCTGCGAAAAAAAACCTCCGTCAAAAATGCGGTTGAAATAGCGAAGTGGAAACTATATTAACATAGGTACTTATTTAGACATATAATTATTGCACTACAGTTCAATTAATTAACCTTCAAACTTTAACTTTTTCTTATTTTACTACTTACATACCATCAGAAAATAAATGGCAGTGAAATTTCGATATCAAATAAAAGAAATAAACTAGGTAATCAATAAATAGAAACCACCAATGACTAGTGATCACCCCTGTATTCCAGCCCCCACCACAGTTGCAAAAAAATACAAAATAATATAAAAATAACTTTTTACAATTAGAAAATAGTAACCCTTAACCTAAGAAAACAAAATGTTCCTTATTATACTTTTTGCGAGAAAAAAGTAAATATTATAATACAAAACGCTATGTCCGACCATCAGCTGTTGGTGGGGCTTAACCCGTGTCAGCTGCGACAGACGGACGAATGGATTATAATAATATCCATCGTCGCAGCTGCCAACTCTGCCTTGACATAAAAAATATAATTGCAAATACTTAATATATTATACTTATGTATCAAGCAGCAATCGTAGTTTCCTTCAGAAGTAGACCTGGCGTTAGTTTAAAGGTTTCCATGTTATGATGTAATGGGTGCCATCAGTCGGAGCAAATCGATTGAAATTTATTTAGGAAATAGTACAAAGTATAATGAAAGTGCTTCAACAATCTTTTTCAATCAAATTTTTTTTTTTGGTTCCATAGAATCGGCATTTTTACGCTAGCGACCTGGCGTTACAGGTAAATTATGCTTAATTTTATGTTCAACTTGTGTAAACCTCTCTTGGCCTTACTGTTAATATTTAATGGTGCATCCATGCTACGCGAATCGAGCACGAGCAGAGCCACGAACGAATTCTGTTCGTTCGTGGCTCTGCTAGGTCGTGATGTTACAACGAGCCTACAAAGTGGACGCACCATAATGTTAGAATCTTGAATAATTACTCGTTACCCTCGGAACCTCTCCCCTTTAAGAAGGCGGTTAAAATGATTGTAAAGTAAGTAACAAAATAAATGGATGTAACTCTTCCGGAATTCCGGCACTCACTCAGCGGAGTGGAGAAGAGAAGCCCTTTAAGGAAATTAACAAAGGAACTTCGTAATTAACAAGTAATTTGCATAAGATCTGACTTGACTGATTGTTGGAGATTAAAAATAAAATACTCTATGAAAAAATATATTATTATTGTTGTTTTAAGTTTTGCCTTCACTATGCGATAAATTATTAAAAACTTTACGATCATTTTAATCTAGGTTATGATCTATCTGCAAACCAAATTTAATCATAATTGGTTTGTACCGTTCACGCGTCATGAGGTAACAAACAAACAACAAACCAATCCACTTGGCATTTATTGATATAGATCTGACAGTTTTGACATAGGAGTGGTATTGAAATTGTATAGTTGTGAACCATTTAATCTAAAGTGGTGTGAAATGTGCTAATTTGAATCCTTCTCTCTCCAGATTTCTTAACCCATTTAAGAGTTGTAGGTCTTTGAAAAATAGGAAATCTCGCCCACTTAACTTTGGAAGCGTTGAATAACTTGCGGAAACAAAAACAGCATTCTACGGACTTACCGTATTCTGTATTGAGTCTGTATCTAGAATATGCGTATATACAACAAATATGTATACATTTAATCTATATATAGAAAATAACCATAGAGATGGAAAAAACCAATAAATGTATCTGTTAATTAGCTCTATTTTGTCTGTGATTTCTTGCCAAACTATAATAAAACCAGCTTTATCATAACATAACAATTTCGATGTAAATAGTGAATGTAAAGAGTGTTAGTGAGTAAAGGCGTGTTTCTACTGTGTACTGTACGTACGTGTGTGTTGTCAAAGCAATACTTGTGGGGCTGGTCACGCACACGCCTTGCAAGTCGCGCGTCTCTCGCTGTGTGCCTCGTTCACATTGGTTTAGTTTGTTTCAGGTGTTTTTGATAACCCTTGGAGACTTATGAAATGAGTTGTGTTGATGGAATTTACCTGCATTAGTCTTGAGATAATGTGAGTGCAAGTGGAAAGGTCATAAAGTCTATTATTAGCTCTTAAGTCAACCGCGTCATGATTGATTCTTGCCTCCATCAGTAGTTTAAGTTAAATGATGATGTTTCTACTACTATCACTTCTTAGCAATAATATATGGTAGAACT
The DNA here is from genome assembly GCA_951394255.1 of Polyploca ridens. NCBI lineage: Eukaryota > Metazoa > Arthropoda > Insecta > Lepidoptera > Drepanidae > Polyploca > Polyploca ridens. Next base: position 307,766 of record OX596250.1, on the reverse strand, counting down.
TTTTACCTGGTTAATATAACCACAGTCATCACAGACCGTCATAATGAAACAGAGACAGAATTGTCCATGGTAGCAGCTGTGCGGCGTAGTAGCCGTTACCGTTGTGAACATTCGAACAATCGTTTGAAATGGACAGTTGATTAAACTTAAATAACAGGTCTCTTTGCCAAAATACAAACGATTCAGGCTAGTACAAGTAGTTGAGCAAGTAGCTCAACGCGCATTTTAAAAGACACGTGCGATACAAACGGAACTTATTACTTCACAGGCTACAGTTTTCTAGCCAAAAAAAAAATATTGTCATTGTAACAGGGTGACTCGGTGCAATGAAGAAAGATCTACGAAGGAAAGACAAAATTTAAAATCATGATCTTTTAAATTCACGTATCTGTTCAATTTAGGCTCTAGAAGAGCATGAAAGGTTTTTTTATACGACTTACTCGGTAAATAAGCATACGGCCCGTCTGATGGTAAGCGGTTACCGTAGCCATATGGATACTTGCAACACACATCAGCATCGCTCACGCGTTACCGACCTTTTCCCCTCCCCTATGAGCTCTGGCGACCTTACTCACGCGCAGGAACACAACTTTACACAATATTAAAGTTATTTAGCTGCGGTATTCTGTAAAGTGGAGGTAGTTCCCCAGTCGAGTTACAACTAATAAAGCTACTACAAATATTATAGAAAGAGAAAATACATAACATTTTCTGAGGAACTGTTGAAACTGGTTTCCATAAGGTGAACTTAGAGATAAACAACAAATCTGGTGGAAATTGTAACAGTTGAAACTGCCGGTTATGTTGATTTTTCTCTAAAGCAATGAAGCTCTCAATTAATAAATGTTTTATCCTGTTTACCGTTTCCGATTTTTCGTATAAATAACTCTACCGACACAGACGCAGTAGGGTACGGGACGAGGTTCGGGACTCAGTCGGGATATTGAACAAGGGGCAGTCTTTGCACGGACTGTCCAGGACTATGATATGCAAATAAGTTGACACGATTATACTTTTATTTTTTTAAAGGGCATTTGCAAGTTTGTCTTTTATCTATTAAACCTTAGTTAGACGAATTAACTCAGGTGAGATTCATCATGGTTTTTGAATTATTATTAGAATTCAATATACTTTTTTATTTAAGGCGGACTAAGTAAAGTTCCCGATAAAATTACGTTTTCTGCACAAAACATAACGATTTATAAAGTAAGATATTGCAAATCTATAAAACTTAAATTTAAAAACAAAGTCGAAATGAGATAGCATGTAATAGAATGGGCTAGTGATACTAGCTCAGGGTTTGTAGCTCGGCGCTTGTAGCCCGATGCAACGCCGACGCCCGATGGCAGCGCTGGAGGCGGCGCCACTCTCGAGCGGACCGTAGTTGCAACTTTTATTGGAAAACTTCACCCGAATTTACATGTCCCGCACATTATTAAAAACGCTTGTAAAAGTTGAAAAGGTCGGAAATTTGCCATCGCTTTGGATCTTATTCATGACGACGTAAAAGCTAATGTTGATTGTGTTATAAAGCAGTTATGTTTGTCGGAGGATTTGTTTCCGAGCCAAGAGTTTGAATTTTAAGTGCGCGTCTGGAGTTTGATGTTTTACCTGTATGCGGTGTTATGTTATAGTAGCAAATAGTTTATTAAGTAATTTGAGACTATTAGTGACATAAAGCTAACATTTTGTGATTCTCTATTTATGACGCGTACAAAAGTTATCAAATATCAGAAACATTATCAGAAACATTTAATTAGTTCTTGAAACTAGTTCAATTTAAATGACCTACTAGCTGAATTAGTTTACTAAGAATATTCACAGTAAAACCATAGATGATTATCTTTTTAGGAAAACTATTATCACTAAGTAGGCTTTACTAGTTCACAGCGATTTTACTTTTGAAGAATATTCAAAATGATCTAAGAGTTGCAAATGAAATATGAACAAACTTCAATATAAACGAGAAAATGAGTTAATTTATCTATGAATTGGGCACAACACGGGAGCTCCTATATTTACCCAATTAGGGAGGTGTGCCTTGCGACTGGAAAGTTTTGCACGCAAAGTTGAGCGCGCACACTAGTGCATGGCCCGCTTTGAGTCGTGTCCTTGTTTGTGGCTGTGAGACACGGGCGTATAGCGGGGAAGAGTACGAGAAAAAAATTGCTTGATAAAAGTAAGTAAATACTAGCTTCTGCGACTTCACTGAAGAAAATCATCTACAAAACTAGTTATGTAAGTTGACGTTTTGTTGTCGGGAAACTAACTTTAGTTACATTTAATCAGATAATTTAGTAATGAACCAAAACTAGTTTTGTTACTGGTAAGTTATAGTTCATAAGTCACTCTGTTTATGTTGGTCGCGGTATTTTGTGTTACTGTTAAATAAAATTTTGTAGTATCTTTTTTTCAGTGTTTCCACTCATGGTGGCAAAAGGATATCGTACTCTTGCAATACGCGTTACCAAAGCTAACAACCATACTGAAACGCCACTTAAGATTTTACATCATTCTAAATACTTGAAAAGTTCCTATCCCATACCATCAAACTACCACATATCAAACTCACTAACTAACGACTAAATTTAGCTATTGAATACTGAAATTTATAATTTAGGATGTCAGTTATTTTATTTCAAAAACGCTTTTTCTACGGTAATCTTCAGCATGTAATATTCCAGTATCGATTCGCTTATGCCTCGGCCCACGGCAGTACAGCTACTTCCCATCGCCGAAGGCAAGTTTTATTGCAACTTGCAAGCAAGTCAACTGCGCGCTTTGCACATACTGTAACGCATACGTCGTACAGCGCTAACTCAACTTGTGTTCTGCTCCGTACGTGAGTGGTATACTAATTAAATTAAATTTTGGGTCAAGTTTACACTAAATTGACTTTTGTGCTAGTACCGCGAGGATATTAATATTTTTAATCATTATTTTCAGACATATACCACTTTAAGTAGTTGTATAATTTGGCCGAAAGAGGTAAACAAACAAGGTTTTAATGGGTGTTAGAGGTGTCAATTACTTCTTTTCTATACATTATAAAAACAGCGTCGGTATCAAGAGCTTTACCAGGCGATGGCTCAGGGCGGCAAGTTGATAAAAGGATGAATTTTAGGTACAGTCAAGAGCACATGAATCTTTACACTTGTTTGTAGTGCGAGTCTTACTACCTGGACCTACGGCGATTGTGACAAGAATGGTACAAAGGTCAAGCAAGTCAAGTGAGCGGACTTAGTACTTTAGTTGCTTTACATTTGGCTAATTGTTTTTGAAGCTCTCGGGTATTTTTCTATCATGTATAACTCGAGAATCAGTGCAGTTCTATGAAGTTAAATGCAGTTTTTGCGGTCAAGGTTGGTTACTTGATGTTCATAGTTAAAATGTAATTCAAAAATTCAATGTTAATATTTAATAAAAGTCACTATGTCTGGCATGCGATGCAGTTTCTATTTAATTTATTTCTGAAATTTTTATCCCATTTGGATGTAAACTGTACAAAGTTTCAACTCAATCGGATAAACGATGCATGAACGCATAAAAGTCAAACGAATGCACGACTTTTTTTAAAAATTAACTGTTTGATATGCCGAGTCTATTTGATTTTTTGCCATCTCACTTATGTAGCGTAGGCATCCACTAAGAAAGAGTTGTATCACAAGTAAAACCGAGGTCGTTGAAAGGTAGTTTTACATATAATAGTTGAAGAACCTCAAAATAAACTCCAACACGCTTCTTCAGTAAAACAGCCGCCGGAAAATTCGCGGCCGTACCTCCTCAGGCTCCGTCCAGCCGTCATTGTCGGTCAGCTTATACCGTTAATCTGTCCGGCTGTCCGTCCGTCCGTCCGCCTTAACATGGGTTACAAAAGCTCCTCAGAACATTTACTATGAAATTGCCTATTTTTTGCGCGACAATGTTACAGTTTGTTGTGTTCGTGGCTTTATTTGTTTGAAGGAGAGTATACACTTGAAGTTCCGGTTGTCAGATCAAACAGTTTAGTACAATATTTTTTATTTTAGGGTTATTTAATCTTTCCCTTTAATCTTTTATCAATTTATTACAGCTTTTATTAGCTGAAAGAGAAATTGAGACGATACGTAATAATCCTATGCAACAATATATGAAATGTGAACGCGGCGAACTCATTGACTAAGCAGCGTATAATGTTGCCCATGTAAATGAACCAAACATAGCACCTACAAGAGATTGGCTATATATTGTATTTATTCAAGTTGTTTTTTTTTTTTTTTTTTACTGTTTATAGGTCTGTGTTTGACCGCAATCTCACGCGGCCGAAGGTGGTAAGCACACAAAGCCTAGAAGGAACTGGCTCTCAAGTGCAGCTATCGGAACACACCGAAAGGTGCTTGGCGACAGATTTCAACTTGAGGGTGGTAGCCAGCCAGGCGGGTACTTCAAAGTACCCTACCACCGTGCTATGGTTTCCTCACGATGTTTTCCTTCACCGAAAGCTCAAGCTCATTGTAGGATTCGAACCTGGGACCTTCATCTCGGTATCCGACGTCACTACCACTGAGCTATCATCGCCTTATTTGTTTACTAGGGCCTTCCTAATAGGTCACTTTTAACAGCCTATATACATTTATGTGTTAAAAAGTGACCAACATCAAACAGCAAGGAGAGACACCCTCTTGTCCAATATGACTTCTTAGCATGGCTGTACAGTAACAACATACGGTAAAAAACAATTTTATGTGAACACTATACACATACTAAGACTTGTGACTCTATAGTGGAAACTTATACATAGGTACTGATGATGATGATGACATCCATAATTAAGAAGGCTGACTTCCGAAATAGCTTGATCTTGAGTTTAATTTCAGTTATCGATAAAAAGCTGTGGTGTGAAACGTTCGTGGTGTAGCATGATTAGCCGTTCTTAATCGATCGGCAAAGTTAAGCTACCACCGTCGTGGTCGGTACCTGAATGGGTGACCGCCTAGTGCCGTTTCGTGCTTCGGAAGGCACGTAAAGCCGTTGGTCCCGGTTATCACTTAATTGTGATAGTCGTTAAGCTAGTTGGATGCCTCCTAGGCGGCTTGAAAAATTCCAACAGTAGGTTGACCACTAGCCTACCTCCACCAATCCGCAGTGGGCACGCGTGGTGGAGTATTGCCCATTCCCTTTCATCCTCATTTGTGAAAGGAGGCCTGTGCTCAGCAGTGGGATATTATAGGTTGATGATGATGATGCTGATGATCGATAACAAATATGGTTTTCCGTCACACAGTATACACATACCCCAACTCGTGTATACACTCGTGTGGAAAGTGGTAATGTAGCCAGCATATGTTCTCATTGTACGCACACAATGTAATCGATATTTATTGTTATTGGACCTAGTTTATTGTTATGCGCACTTGCGCAGGTGTATGGTAATGAGCTAAATATGTGTATGAAATTATTTTCCTATGAATATAAACGGTATGTAATCATTGTTTTGTTATCGGTTGTAGTGTAGCAAAAAAAACCGGTTTAGAAGGCGTTTCTCGCTATTGTAAAACGTTTTCTAAAAGATAGGCTGCTGTTTCTTGGATTGACATGTATACATGTTATCCCAAGAATTCTGTAATTGTCAAAGTTTGGTTAAAAAATAGTAAAATTGTCAGAGCTCAAAGTTAAATTCAAAGCCATTTCTTCAATGTAGGCCCTAAAAAAGCGAAGCCATTCCCTTTCACCATCATTTTGTGAAAGGAGGCCTGTGCTCAGCAGTGGGACATTATATGCTGATGATGATGATGAGGCCCTAATAGGGCTTCGTAAGTCGGCCTTCAACTGAGAAGAACAGGCAAGAATCTCAGCAAGATTACACTTTTTAAATACGCTTGAAAACTACAAAAAAATTAGCAACATACATGGGGGTGATTCAAGTGTCAATATTTTCTACCTCCGGACTTTAGATTGACACTGAATTTTAGGACACCTTTATAGTTTAAATTATATATCTATACATATAATAAAACTGTAGAACCGGCGCGTCTGTACATTGAATATATTTACCAAAAACTGATCGGGGGTGATTTGAGATGAGGAACTGAATACAAAAAACTAAAAAAAAAAATTTTTGTCTGTCTGTCTGTTTGAACACGCTAATCTCAGAATCCACTGAATGGATTTGCATGGAACTTCCACGAGCTGATTTGACTTTTTTTGGCGCTTCAACTAGGCTTTGTTTCATTAAAAATGGATGACGGGAAGAAAAGATATCCCAATTTAATAATTTTTGCAAGCCGTCTCACGGCTACACACAGATGTAAGTACTAAAATATTGATGACTAGATGGCGTTGTCTTTTTCCTAAATCGCACTATGGTTTCGTTCTCACGATTTTATGACACGTTCAATGATTGCTTTGTAAGGATTTTCTCCGTGTAAGGGAGGAAAGCACAAACAGCTCCTATCAACAAAAAAAATAAGATGATTTCGGATGAGGAATATAAATTCATCAGAGACTCCCTCCCATTAAGTCCACTGAAAAAAGCCAGTTTAGTTACATAGCAAAAGCTAAAATAATATCACAGCCGTATTGATAGATTTTTAAAAAGGCCCAGCTAGGCAACGATCCAGCGAAATAAAATAAAAATCTTATTAAAAATACTTTTCCTCCATGCAGCATGCTGAGGGACGACTTCCCACTGTTCCCGTTACAAAAGGTGCCATAATAAACCGACTCAAAAAAAAAAGAGGAGGTTCTTTGATCGACGCGTATGTTTCTTTTTTCCATGCATGTATGTAGGCGTCTCTTTTCCTTTCCACCAGGCTCCTGCTTTCCAAAATATATCCTTGCCTATGTGCGATTGGCTTGATCTCCTCGGCATGAATTTAACAGCCAAAATAAACTTGGACTGTTTCTATTGAGTCGAAGGCATAAACAGCTGTTAGATAGCTGGGAACCTGTCTAAGATTAAGCGGTACTTCATGCCTGAACAGTTGCTACAACTTTATAAAGCTATACTAGCTAACTTTATATACTTTATAAAGTTCGGTCATACATAGAGTACTGCTGCCATCTCTGGGATGGATCCGCTGAGCCCTTGACTCTATAGACCGTCGAAAAGGGTACTCATTGGAGATGAATCTTTATTAAGGCGAAACTCACGAGCCTCGACCATCGAACGGTTGCTTGCCTATCGATTTTCTACAGGATATAATTGTTTTGAAGAGTGTGCGCAGGAATTATTCCACCATCCCCATTTTTATACCGAACCACTAGACGCTGGGAACATTTTCAGACGTATGTTATTGACATACCGAAAGTACGGACACAGTAATTTGTATATCCTCATGTATAATGCGGACAGCAAGGGAGTGGGACTTGCGTCCGACGTCTAGGGACTTTCAAGGCCAGAGTGAATAGGTTTCTTCTGGGTAAGTGTGCTTTATCTTAGGCTTCGTCATCGTCCTTTATGGATTGGTCAGTGGCAAAACGCAACGTAATTTTATTAAAAATAATATTCACCGATTCCTCAGAAATGGCTTAGGCGCTTCGCTCGCGTAGACTACAAGATTTTTACATTCGTGTAATCGACGCTAAAATGTTCGTGAAGAAAAATTGTATCATGATCAGACCATAAATTTAAAAATATGTAATTCCTCGATAAACAAAATAGAAAACAAACAGAACACAAATAAAAATCAGGATCAGCTATTGAATCGCTACCAGCTGCCTGTAGTAAGCCTAAAGCGTTGCCGGCGCTGTATGGTGATGCTAATATACTGGCAATGTATTCGCCAGCCCTCTGGCCACGCGAAGCATGAGGTAATCAGAAACTTCGAAAAATCGCGTCAAATACGATGATCTTCTGACCTCCTGAGCAAAATATGTAGCCTCCAACAATTCAGGTGATTGATTACATTTGCGCTGCTTTAGATTTTAAGCACAGTCAGCTTCACTGCGGCTATTTTGACAGTCTCTTAGCGATGTAACGGTCCGTGAGTATCGACACAAGTTACATCCCATATTAAAGGCTGTCCTTTCCTCTAGGACATTAATGTTATTCCATCAGGCTTATTACCGTCGGCGTCGTCCCGCATCAAGCCACTCGATTCACGAATAGCTGACATGTGGGCACTGGCAAGAGCCCTATGAATGATGTCATTAAGATCGGTTGGAGTGGCGTGCCTGCGCTTCTTACGCACAATAGCATGTGGTGGCCAAGCTTATCAATAAAAGTACCATACTGGCATTGATGCGGCACATAAGTAAATAGGTGTACCTAGATGCAGATAAGATACAATTTTTCTTTAAGTGGCAAATATGCAATCTGCCAGTCTGATAGTAGCCTATAGATGCTTGCACCACCCTGCGTATCAATCGCGCGTTGCCGACCCTCACTTCACTTTTTGTTTGCGATGAAGTCGGTATACTAGCACACGGTCCGCCTGATGGTAAGCGGTTACCGTAGCCATATGGACGCTTGCATCACGCGTTACAAACCTTTCCTCCTCCCCAACGAGCTTTGGTAACCTCACTGATGCGCACGATCACAACATTAAGTTATTTAGCTGCAGTATTCTGTTAGGTGGAGGTACTTTCCCATGCAGTAGCTACCTCTCTTACTTCCATTCACTCGCTCTTCATTTGCTGTAGCTCCATAATTCCAGAACACTTCCCTCGACATCATAAAAAGCTAAGGGATCCTTGGCATTGATATCTCTAACGACGTTCTGTTCCGTAGTCATCTAGAAGACAAAGTCAAACTGGTATCCAAAAAACACGGAGTGCTTAATAGAGCGAAGCTTACTTCTCATCGGGGCAAAGACTGCAACATTATAAGCCGCAAGTCCGACCCCATATGGAGTGCTGCTGTCATCTGTGGGCGGGAGCACCTTGATACCAGCTTGGGCCTCTAGACTCAGTTCAGCGACGTGCCATTAGAATTCTCGACGATCCCGAGCTCACAAGTAGTTTAGAGCCCTTAGCCTGAGGAGAAACTTTGTTTCCTTATGGAGCTCTGGCAACACTTCTCACCTCAGGAATACAACAACACAAAGTAATCTTATTTGGCTGCAATCTTCTGTAAGGTACAGGTACTCCGTCACTTGGACTGCTCCAAATTGTGAACGAGAGATCCCGATATGCCTTACTTCTCTTGAAAAAGAAAGCTTGCAGCCAAATACCGGGTACCTACCCGATTCTCTTACAAGGAAAATTTTGGGGAATCCTAAGATATATCGGTCGGTACCGTCCACCGAAGTCCACAAGAATATACGAGTATTTTGACAACAACAACAACAATCACGAACAATATATCGTTGATAACACGAATGTAAAGATCTTATAGACTACGCGAGCGAAGCCGCGGGCAAAAAGCTAGTTAGTTTATATAGTACTAAAAACTGAAACAAAAAGAACATAGATTTGGGGTTCTGATAAATCATGACATGGAGTTAAGACGCAGTCAGACAGACAAGTACAGATCGTGACGCTAAATTATACCGCATAAAAACTTATAGCTGTTTACAATTCTGATAAAATATAAATAACTAAATAAATTTGTGAAGGTTAAAGAAAATTGAGTTTTCTTCATGTGCAATAAGCAAATGTTCTCAAACAAATGATAAGAGATGGGATAAATAAATGGACAACCGACAATTTTACCATAAAATAGATAATGGTACTGACGTAGTTTTACATAAACATATATGCAATTGTCGTGCTTATCACAATTCACAACTCTATGGCCCGTATTATACAAACAAAATAAGTCGTCTCAAGAGCAGATTGTGTTTATCATAAATAATCCTTATGTCATAGGCCAATTATTTAATCTCAACTCAAAACTTGAATTTGTTCTGGGGTACTTAAAAGCCTTTCAAAAATGTGTCGATAGGAAGTGGCACAGAATAAATAATAGTACAGAAGTGGTAAAACAAGCCCAAGCATGATACTGCGGCCGTCAACGCAGGTCTATGAAAAAAACATTTCTACCCATTGTCCCATTGGTACGTGAAAAAAGTATTATACTTACAGATCTAATGAAACTCTATCTCAATACACTTAAAGCTCATAAAACAACTACCAAAACAATAATCAAACAACCCTGACATTGAAAAGTCCCAATAATAACGCTAAAAGACGTCATCCCTTTTCGAAAGTGCCACAGAGTAAATAATAGCTCTAATGTAGTACATAGTTTTCAGAACACCTCACTAATTCGGGCCCTGTGATCCGTGGGCCAAGTTCGCAGTAAGCGGCAAAGTTTGGGCCCTTCGCAATTGCTATAATCTCTTCGCGATTGCCATTCATTTATTGTCTAGGGTAGGGGATGGGTGTCAATGTATGAGAGAGCGGAAAAGTATTTCAACAAAGGTTTATTTCCATTTGGACATCATCCTAAAAAAAAAAATGGTATGTAACTTATGTGAAGCCATACGACACGGTAACGATACATTGTATATCAATTTCAAGATCTCATTAGAACATTTTAGATGCAAAAATTATAAACACCCGTTGCTTCGCCCACAAATAGAAACCAATGCTACCGATTTATAATGTTCATTGGCCTATATAAATCACTAGTTGTGCCGCTCGGTTTCACCCGCATTTCCGAGGGGTCGTATGTTTTCCCGGGATAAAAAGTATCCTATATTTTAATCCAGAACATATTCCTATCTGTGTGCCAAATTTCATCCAAATTCGTTCAATCGTTTTTGCGTTAAAGAGTAAAGAACATCCATACATACAAACTTTCGCGTTTATAATATTAAAGTAAGGATATATTATTATTAAGAAGTAAGATTATTGAGTACTACCTGTCTCGCGCGGTTTCACCCGTGTTCCCGTGATAAAGCCTATAATACTCGGGGATAATGTAGCTTCTTATTAGTGAAAGAATTTTTCGAATCCGACTGGTAGTTCCAGAGATTAGAAAGTTTAAACAAACAAACAAAAAAACTCTTCCGCTTTATTATATTAGTAAACAAACAAGCAAAAAAACTCTTCCGCTTTATTATATTAGTATAGATAAATACAAGCCATGGCAAAAAAAATCGCTAACTCTCATCCATGTGCCGTCTCCGCAACGCTCCCCCGTCACATGGGAATAGTTGCGTAGCGTAGTTTCGGATGGGCTCCAACAACCCATCGGCGCCTACTTGGCAACATTTGATGAGGCTCCCGACTCCCGCGCCCGCGTCGCCCTATGTTCAACACTTGCGCTTAAGTGTTCTCATATTGACTTTTAATGGACGATTGTTTAGCTTTCTGCTTAGTGTTTAGATGACTTTTTAGAGAAAGTGATGATCTAAAATTTGAAAGGGTCATCGACTTTAGGCTCTATAGTTGCAGGTGCCCGTAGATCTACAGTGCTATTATCGGACCGATTGGCATAGAGAGGGGAGAGTGAGTGGTATTTACAAGAAATAAGTATATTTAGTGTATCGGTGATCAGATATCCATATTACAAGCTCTGCTTAGTTTGATATCAGATGTGCAAAACAATGCTCCACTATATCAAAATCAAAAAGTCATTTATTCAGTTTAGGCCCTAGTAAGGCACTTATGAACGTTAAATTGGTACATACAGTTGAATTTACCACCGGTTCGGAATACACTTAAACTGAGAAGACTCCGGCAAGAAACTCAGCAAGGTTTTTTTTTTGTGGAATATATATTTAAATAGTGGTTATAACATGCTCTAACTGATATAAAAGACAGTACCCGAAGTAACAGTGCGTCCCGACCGCACACTACAGGGTCCACGTCAGGCAGCCAGGTCACATTTCAACCACGTAACGTGCATAAATCCACGGTAACGTACGAACTGCGTACTGTAACCGCAAGGAGCGCTCCGAGTCTACGGGGCGCGTCGCAAAACTCCGGTTCGTTTCCTAAGTTTGCCTTTATGAAGCGGTTTTATAAGGAAACGTAGACTAGATACTTTTATTGCTGGTTGGCAGTTTAGTTCTTTTGGGACGACTGAGGGATTATGCTTGCATTTTAACGAAATAGGAAAAGAAATTTTTTTTCTGTCAAATACAACATTATATTATTAGTATTACAAATAATTCAAAGTATAAATATTATAAAATTATGATAATAAAATACTGGCGTTTCAGTTGACTCTAAATGAATTGAGAACTCATGGTCTCATAGCTAAGCATAGTTATATGATTTTGAGAAAAACTAATCGTGTTTTAAAAAAAATATGTTGCTATTTTTAGGTTTAATTATTATCTTTTTATTTTTAATCTGGGTTAAAAAATCATAGAGTCATTAGTTAAATTAAAAATTCGTGATATAATATCGATAGGTACTATTGTGAAGTTTCCCGTTATCGATGCTAAAAGTGTCTAGTCTGTACTACCCCAAAGTTTTCCATTATGAAGCGGTTTCATAAAACAAGTGTAAGTTAATTTCGTGTGTCGAGAACGCGTCGCCGCAAACTAACGCTCAAAATAATTGTCAAACTTGCAAACAAACCTTAATAAATTTTGTAGTTATTAGTTCTGTGACACGCTCCGTTGTTCAGGTAGTGAAACTCCTTTGTCATTTGGAAGGTATATTGAGAATCAACAAATTTTAGTGTGGTTTTGGAATAAAATGTCAATAGTAGTGTTAGGTGTGCTCGTAGTTAGTAAGCTGAGTGGCAATGGACAGGCCACATCGCTCGAAGAGCTGATAACCGATGAGGAAGAAAAGTTCTCGACCACGTACTGACGCAAGCCTGGTGGTGGTGGTGCTAGAGCAGGACGACTGGACAGAATCGCTAAGAGAAGAATAATTACACATACTTTTTGTTCCAATGACTCTAGAAAGATAACTCTAATAAGGGAATCGACTTGACTATTTACAGCCCTACTCATAAAATGTTATGTAAGTAATGCCAGGCACGCAATTGTTGTCAGTGCGATTAGAATGTAAATATTATGTAATGAATCTAAGCTTGTTTTGAAAAGAGTAATTGCTGAGTTTATTACCCGCTCTTCTCAGCAAATGCAACCTTCCGAACCAGTATTAGAGTCAGAATTTTCATAAGTGCCTGCGAAGGTCTATTTGAATAAATAATTTTAATTTGATTTTGAATTTTAACTTAGCCAATAACTGAAGTTCATTATCAACACTATAAAACTTAATCATAATTCAGAATCCGGGCACAAATCTATTTAATAACGCCGAACAAAGGCTACACTACTATATCCTAGTGAATTAAACTAATGAGCATCGCGTATATTTACGTACTAGAGTGATATGATTACGTGCATTAAAACCCGGCCTCAGCAGAGAGACGACGGGGGCTGCATTCACTGCGCAATGTATGCAAAGCGAGCGATTTATGCCGGCAGCGATGTATGCGTAATGTTGTACTCGGATACTAACACACGGGTACACGGCCGGCTTGCACACCGATGCATAATAATTTCGAAGTCAATCTGATATTTCTATTGATCATAAGGTCTATCAATGTTTGTCTTTGACCAAAATCTCACCGTGGCAAGTGATAATGTGGCCGCAGATGATAAACAAATAAGTATAAGGTCTATTGCACAATATAAGTTTTTTTTTATGATGTGCAAAGGGGCTAAGGCTTTGAATAAAAGATCTAGATTCTACTAGAATAGTAGATGTCAGATGACAGATTTTTAATAAGAAGGTGTAAGCTCGTTTGGTCCCACCATCGACAATGCGCTCTGATTGGGTAAGTCAAGGACAATAACTAAACATTTAGATGTAGCGATTGGTCGGGACTGTTATTAATCAGTGCAAAAACACTTACTAGTTGCGAAATTAGAATGCTCGATATTACTATACTCTAAAGGGATTTTTCCTCGACGGGGGCTACAAAGTACCTTTTTACCGTGCTAAGATTAATTAAGATGTTTTCCTTTAAAAGCTCAAGCTTATTGTAGAATTTCAACCCATGAGCGTCGTCACGACTTTCGACTACTTTACTAGCATAGCTTCAAAATACAGGGTTTTTCTTTATGTTAACATAATCTGTTCATTATATAGGCAGTAAATCCCATACATCGAACCGTTAAACTCTAACCCTTTTATTACAAAACATGGTTTAAAACAAACCCAGGTTTTAAAATAGCCTCGTCTCTTTTTATTATATTACGTTAGAAAGGGACCGAGTGACTTGTTTTACTAAACTTGCTTTAAATCATCTTTTGTAATAAAAGAATCAATGTTCTAAGCATTCACTGAGCGTGCACAATAAACGTATCGGTGTGATACACAGCCGCGTATAAAGTGTATTCAGTGAACTAATTACGTCGGCTGCTCGGTTTGTCAATCATGCAGCCTGCGAAGCGCCTCCTCCCTGCAGCCTCCGAGCCTCAGAGCCTTCTACACTAATTATATAACTCAACTCTTAACGCTTTATTGTTTCCTGGTACTTTTATTTACTAATCTGATTGTTTGGATCAGTATCTTCAGTCTTTAACGGCCTTACTCATAAACGCTATTTAACTAAATCTACTGAATAAATAACGTCACCTTGCTGTCATTGTCAAACACTTTGACGTTATTTAGGTGACCACTTAATCAGCGTATTAGTTAAATAACGTTTTATGAGGAAGGAGGTAAATCTTTAAATAATATATAAAAGTATAAAAGTAAATCTTTTGTTTCTTATTATTGGCATGTAATTTACAATTCTATTTATAAAGTACTAGCTGTCCCCCGCGATTTCACCCGTGTTCCTGGGATAAAAAGTAGCCTATGTCCTTCTCCAGTAGTTAAGGGTAACAAACTAACAGACATACAAAAAAACAGAGTTACTTTCTCATTTATAATATTAAGTATGGATAAAGTCGATAATTACGCGATATGCGCTAATATTTTTGGGTACTAAGCTTTGAACAGACCGTAGAGTTTAGGGGAATAAATGTTTCTGGACTACTGCAGTCGGTAACTTGACCTAGCAAGATTAAAGTCAAATGTCTACCCCAGAAATATAGATCTAAAGTCTACCCACACATTCTGACAGATGTGTGTAACATATTTTGTCTTAGAAGAAAAACAATAATTAAAACTTTTCGGAGAATAAATTCACATTAAAAATAAACATGTTCACGTTTGTTTGCCTGATGGCTCCAATTTTGACTTAAAATAACATCGGCCAAAACTGGAGATTTTTTCATTTACCCACGCCTTTTCGTAAAGAAACAAACACTTGGTTTAGGCTCGCTCCACTTACCTTCAAATATGTTTTTAGAATAGAAATTACAAAGAGAATTACGCTAAATAAAACACCACAGTACACCTGTCACTTTGTACACCGGCAGGCGGTTGCGGTAATCCCACGAGGGGCGAGGGGAGTGGGGAGAAGGTGGCGGGGGTACCAACAAATATAATTTGTCTCTCATGTTGTCATGTAAACAAAATACTTATGAAACATTCCCGAATTTTGTTTCTTTCCTTAAAAATAAAGAATAGCACGATTTGTTTCCGATCGAATGGCTGTTTTATGGACTTCTTTATTTATTGGAAACTTTTTCAGTTACCTTTTCATTGAAACAATATTTTTGCCCATTACATTGTTACAGAGTTTCTTTTGACAGTATTAACATTTTTTGTTTTTCATACTTTATGTTTATTTGTGGTCCTGGAGATCAGCCTTTATTATTATATCCTGTAATGTAAGTCATCACTCCTCCACCTTACACGGGCATCACCCAGCATAGAGCTCTACACGGGCATCACCCAGCATAGAGCTCTACACGAGTATCACCCAGCATAGAGCTCTACACGGGCATCACCCAGCATAGAGCTCTACACGGCCATCACCCAGCATCGAATTTCACAATGTGAAGTCTTCAGGTAATAGCCCAGCAGCTTCCAGACAAGCAAATCGACAGCCCTAGTCCAATCGCCACTACGCTGTATGTTGCCATTCCACAGAGCCTGCTCTTGTGAGCTTATATTGTCCGGGCCTTAGTATTAAGAATCCTGGAGGTGGTTTCATAAGGTGCAATCCGCGCTAAGTCTATCTCTGTCTTTTTCAGAATCAATGCAATCAGATGAGTAGTCCGTCGTCAATGGCATCATTGCGAGTGCGTATACTTCTACGAGTAATGTTTATTTATTTTATTATGATACAAAATCCACAGCTATAAAGTAGCGACATTCATGACTTAACTACTTAACTTAATGCCAATTAAGGATTTACTTTTTATTAACATAACTGATCAACTATGACAGAAACAGAGCTGTATGTGTATGTATGTATGTGTATGTATGTATGTATGTGTATGTATGTATATGTATGTATGTATGTGTATGTATGTATATGTATGTATGTATGTGCATGTATGTATGTTTGTGGATGGGTGTATGCGTATTTGTAATAATAATACAGATAAAATGTATGACAGGATATATACAGGTCGTTGTTTTGGTCAGCGACGAGCGACTCAGGGTCGATAATACAAATGATACTGGTGCTAAAAAAAAAATTTTGAAAATCATGTAATAAGCTAAAGTATAGACATAATACTCAACGGGAGTACGAGGGAGTAAAGGGGTGGGGCGATGGCGGCTTGCGCCTAGCTCTAGTCTGTGCACGTGCCTAGTAACCATACTTTGCGGTAATTTTATTTCAAATTGAATAAGGTATTTCTCATCATATTTACAGTATTTAATGGAATTAAGTCCATTTTTGGGGAATATATATTATTGTTATAGAGAATGCCTCCGAAGAATACCAATTTTAAAATTAGAAGTAAATCAATTTTAAGCTGTGAGTTTACCACCTTAGGCCACATTATTACTAAACACAAGTCCAAAGTAACACAGCAAAGGAGTGGAACTGTCTTCCGGGGTCTGTGTGTCCCGATACCTATAACCTAGATGTATTCAAGGCCAGAGTGAATAGGCTTTTTCTGGGTAAGCGTGCTATATCCTCCGCCTCGTCATAACTCCTCATGGAGTCAGTCAAAGATCAAACGCAAGCCCATTTAACACAACAAAAAAAAAAATAAGGTATTGAAACAATCACTGGCTAACTTAAAGACAAAATAAACTAACCATAGCAACTGCCACAGTTTTCGTTATTCTGTTATATTAAAAGTTTTCATAAGCGAGAAATGGTTTGCCACTAATAAGTCTGTAATAAAGAGCAGTTCCTTGCCTCCCCTGCCGCACTATATTCAAGAGCGTACTATTACCGGACAAGCCTTGCTCATAGTCCTAACACCTGGTATTAATTTCCCAGGGGACTTATAAATTTAGTGTCGAGATCGCGAGACGACACCGGACCACCTGTCTAGCCGTAACCGACAACGTTAAACGATACGTTAGTTCATTGTAAAACTGATAGTATGTGACTTTACTGACTTTAAATTAACGTTCTTCGAATATCTTCATCTTATCAGCCTATGAATGTCCACTGCTGAACATAGGCCTCCCCCATTGACTTCCACTTCGAACGGTTTTGGGCCGCTTGCATCCAGCGGTGCCCAGCGACTTTAACCAGGTCGTCGGTCCACCTGGTGGGAGGGCGTCCCGCTCGGCGCTTTCCAGTACGTGGTCGCCACTCGAGAATCGAGCGGTTATCGGCTCTTCGAGCGATGTGGCCTGCCCATTGCCACTTCAGCTTACTACTACGAGCTATGTCTGTCGTTTTCGTTCTCCTGTGAATGTCCTCATTGCGGACCCTGTCACGTAGAGAAATTCCGAGCATAGCTCGTTCCATAGCTCGCTGAGTGACTCTGAGCTTATTTATGCGGCCAGCAGTAAAAAACCACGTCTCTGTCCCGTATGTCATCACTGGTAACACGCACTGATCTATATCTATCTATACATATAATAAAACTGTAGAACCGGCGCGTCTGTACATTGAATATATTTACCAAAAACTGATCGGGGGTGATTTGAGATGAGGAACTGAATACAAAAAACTAAAAAAAAAAATTTTTGTCTGTCTGTCTGTTTGAACACGCTAATCTCAGAATCCACTGAATGGATTTGCATGGAACTTCCACGAGCTGATTTGACTTTTTTTGGCGCTTCAACTAGGCTTTGTTTCATTAAAAATGGATGACGGGAAGAAAAGATATCCCAATTTAATAATTTTTGCAAGCCGTCTCACGGCTACACACAGATGTAAGTACTAAAATATTGATGACTAGATGGCGTTGTCTTTTTCCTAAATCGCACTATGGTTTCGTTCTCACGATTTTATGACACGTTCAATGATTGCTTTGTAAGGATTTTCTCCGTGTAAGGGAGGAAAGCACAAACAGCTCCTATCAACAAAAAAAATAAGATGATTTCGGATGAGGAATATAAATTCATCAGAGACTCCCTCCCATTAAGTCCACTGAAAAAAGCCAGTTTAGTTACATAGCAAAAGCTAAAATAATATCACAGCCGTATTGATAGATTTTTAAAAAGGCCCAGCTAGGCAACGATCCAGCGAAATAAAATAAAAATCTTATTAAAAATACTTTTCCTCCATGCAGCATGCTGAGGGACGACTTCCCACTGTTCCCGTTACAAAAGGTGCCATAATAAACCGACTCAAAAAAAAAAGAGGAGGTTCTTTGATCGACGCGTATGTTTCTTTTTTCCATGCATGTATGTAGGCGTCTCTTTTCCTTTCCACCAGGCTCCTGCTTTCCAAAATATATCCTTGCCTATGTGCGATTGGCTTGATCTCCTCGGCATGAATTTAACAGCCAAAATAAACTTGGACTGTTTCTATTGAGTCGAAGGCATAAACAGCTGTTAGATAGCTGGGAACCTGTCTAAGATTAAGCGGTACTTCATGCCTGAACAGTTGCTACAACTTTATAAAGCTATACTAGCTAACTTTATATACTTTATAAAGTTCGGTCATACATAGAGTACTGCTGCCATCTCTGGGATGGATCCGCTGAGCCCTTGACTCTATAGACCGTCGAAAAGGGTACTCATTGGAGATGAATCTTTATTAAGGCGAAACTCACGAGCCTCGACCATCGAACGGTTGCTTGCCTATCGATTTTCTACAGGATATAATTGTTTTGAAGAGTGTGCGCAGGAATTATTCCACCATCCCCATTTTTATACCGAACCACTAGACGCTGGGAACATTTTCAGACGTATGTTATTGACATACCGAAAGTACGGACACAGTAATTTGTATATCCTCATGTATAATGCGGACAGCAAGGGAGTGGGACTTGCGTCCGACGTCTAGGGACTTTCAAGGCCAGAGTGAATAGGTTTCTTCTGGGTAAGTGTGCTTTATCTTAGGCTTCGTCATCGTCCTTTATGGATTGGTCAGTGGCAAAACGCAACGTAATTTTATTAAAAATAATATTCACCGATTCCTCAGAAATGGCTTAGGCGCTTCGCTCGCGTAGACTACAAGATTTTTACATTCGTGTAATCGACGCTAAAATGTTCGTGAAGAAAAATTGTATCATGATCAGACCATAAATTTAAAAATATGTAATTCCTCGATAAACAAAATAGAAAACAAACAGAACACAAATAAAAATCAGGATCAGCTATTGAATCGCTACCAGCTGCCTGTAGTAAGCCTAAAGCGTTGCCGGCGCTGTATGGTGATGCTAATATACTGGCAATGTATTCGCCAGCCCTCTGGCCACGCGAAGCATGAGGTAATCAGAAACTTCGAAAAATCGCGTCAAATACGATGATCTTCTGACCTCCTGAGCAAAATATGTAGCCTCCAACAATTCAGGTGATTGATTACATTTGCGCTGCTTTAGATTTTAAGCACAGTCAGCTTCACTGCGGCTATTTTGACAGTCTCTTAGCGATGTAACGGTCCGTGAGTATCGACACAAGTTACATCCCATATTAAAGGCTGTCCTTTCCTCTAGGACATTAATGTTATTCCATCAGGCTTATTACCGTCGGCGTCGTCCCGCATCAAGCCACTCGATTCACGAATAGCTGACATGTGGGCACTGGCAAGAGCCCTATGAATGATGTCATTAAGATCGGTTGGAGTGGCGTGCCTGCGCTTCTTACGCACAATAGCATGTGGTGGCCAAGCTTATCAATAAAAGTACCATACTGGCATTGATGCGGCACATAAGTAAATAGGTGTACCTAGATGCAGATAAGATACAATTTTTCTTTAAGTGGCAAATATGCAATCTGCCAGTCTGATAGTAGCCTATAGATGCTTGCACCACCCTGCGTATCAATCGCGCGTTGCCGACCCTCACTTCACTTTTTGTTTGCGATGAAGTCGGTATACTAGCACACGGTCCGCCTGATGGTAAGCGGTTACCGTAGCCATATGGACGCTTGCATCACGCGTTACAAACCTTTCCTCCTCCCCAACGAGCTTTGGTAACCTCACTGATGCGCACGATCACAACATTAAGTTATTTAGCTGCAGTATTCTGTTAGGTGGAGGTACTTTCCCATGCAGTAGCTACCTCTCTTACTTCCATTCACTCGCTCTTCATTTGCTGTAGCTCCATAATTCCAGAACACTTCCCTCGACATCATAAAAAGCTAAGGGATCCTTGGCATTGATATCTCTAACGACGTTCTGTTCCGTAGTCATCTAGAAGACAAAGTCAAACTGGTATCCAAAAAACACGGAGTGCTTAATAGAGCGAAGCTTACTTCTCATCGGGGCAAAGACTGCAACATTATAAGCCGCAAGTCCGACCCCATATGGAGTGCTGCTGTCATCTGTGGGCGGGAGCACCTTGATACCAGCTTGGGCCTCTAGACTCAGTTCAGCGACGTGCCATTAGAATTCTCGACGATCCCGAGCTCACAAGTAGTTTAGAGCCCTTAGCCTGAGGAGAAACTTTGTTTCCTTATGGAGCTCTGGCAACACTTCTCACCTCAGGAATACAACAACACAAAGTAATCTTATTTGGCTGCAATCTTCTGTAAGGTACAGGTACTCCGTCACTTGGACTGCTCCAAATTGTGAACGAGAGATCCCGATATGCCTTACTTCTCTTGAAAAAGAAAGCTTGCAGCCAAATACCGGGTACCTACCCGATTCTCTTACAAGGAAAATTTTGGGGAATCCTAAGATATATCGGTCGGTACCGTCCACCGAAGTCCACAAGAATATACGAGTATTTTGACAACAACAACAACAATCACGAACAATATATCGTTGATAACACGAATGTAAAGATCTTATAGACTACGCGAGCGAAGCCGCGGGCAAAAAGCTAGTCTATACATATAATAAAACTGTAGAACAGGCGTGTCTGTACATTGAATATATTTACCAAAAACTGATCGGGGGTGATTTGAGATGAGGAACTGAATACAAAAAACTAAAAAAAAAAATTTTTGTCTGTCTGTCTGTTTGAACACGCTAATCTCAGAATCCACTGAATGGATTTGCATGGAACTTCCACGAGCTGATTCGACTTTTTTTGGCGCTTCAAATAGGCTTTGTTTCATTAAAAACGGATGACGGAAAGAAAAGATATCCCAATTTAATAATTTTGCAGGCCGTCTCACGGCTACACACAGATGTAAGTACTAAAATATTGATGACTAGATGGCGTTGTCTTTTTCCTAAATCGCACTATGGTTTCGTTCTCACGATTTTATGACACGTTCAATGATTCCTTAGTAAGGATTTTCTCCGTGTAAGGGAGGAAAGCACAAACAGCTACAAAAAGCTACAAAAAAAAATTAAGATGATTTCGGATGAGGAATATAAATTCATCAGGGACTCCCTCCCATTTAGTCCACTGAAAAAAGCCAGTTTAGTTACATAGCAAAAGCTAAAAAAATATCACAGCCGTATTGATAGATTTTTTAAAAAGGCCCAGCCAGGCAAAGAACCAGCGAAATTAAAAAAAAATCTTATTAAAAATACTTTTCCTCCATGCAGCTGCATATGTTTCTTTTTCCATGCATGTATGTAGGCGTCTCTTTTCACCGCCAAAAGGAGTCCTTTCCACCAGGCTCCTGCTTTCCAAAATATATCCTTGCCTATGTGCGATTGGCTTGATCTCCTCGGCATGAATTTAACAGCCAAAATAAACTTGGACTGTTCAATTGAGTCGAAGGCATAAACAGCTGTTAGATAGCTGGGAACCTGTCTAAGATTAAGCGGTACTTCATGCCTGAACAGTTGCTACAACTTTATGAAGCTATACTAGCTAACTTTATATACTTTATAAAGTTCGGTCATACATAGAGTACTGCTGCCATCTCTGGGATGGATTCGCTGAGCCCTTGACTCAATAGACCGTCGAAAAGGGTACTCATTGGAGATGAATCTTTATTAAGGCGAAACTCACGAGCCTCAACCATCGAACGGTTGCTTGCCTATCGATTTTCTACAGGATTTAATTGTTTTGAAGAGTGTGCGCAGGAATTATTCCACCATCCCCATTTTTATACCGAACCACTAGACGCTGGGAACATTTTCAGACGTATGTTGTTGACATACCGAAAGTACGGACACAGTAATTTGTATATCCTCATGTATAATGCGGACAGCAAGGGAGTGGGACTTGCGTCCGACGTCTAGGGACTTTCAAGGCCAGAGTGAATAGGTTGCTTCTGGGTAAGTGTGCTTTATCTTAGGCTTCGTCATCGTCCTTTATGGATTGGTCAGTGGCAAAACGCAACGTCATTTTATTAAAAATAATATTCACCGATTCCTCAGAAATGGCTTAGGCGCTTCGCTCGCGTAGACTAAAAGATTTTTACATTCGTGTAATCAACGCTAAAATGTTCGTGAAGAAAAATTTTATCATAATCAGACCATACATTTTAAAAATATGTAATTCCTCGGTATACAAAATAGAAAACAAACATAACACAAATAAAAAGAAGTGAACAGCCGTTTACAAAGAGAAGAGCTGATCTACTATCAGTTGGTGGATCAGCTATTGAATCGCTACCAGCTACCTGTAGTAAGCCTAAAGCGTTGCCGGCGCTGTATGGTGATGCTAATATACTGGCAAGGTATTCGCCAGCCCTCTGGCCACGCGAAGCATGAGGTAATTTCGAATATAACTATCTGCTAATACTTACTTGGCTTAAGTAGACAGAACATTATTTCTGTATTTTATTATTATTATTATTTTCTGTTTAATTATTTATATATCTATTTTTGTATTACATGTACCTATGTACAGGTATTACATGTTACCTAGTTATAAGATTGGTGGTGGACAAATAAAATCTATTTCTTAACTTGAAAAAAAAAATGCTGTATTTAATATTTTTCGCAGTGAAGAATAATTTTGATACATTGTCCTGAATTAAATTCTGGAAATAAACAAACAAATATAAACAAACAAACAACCCGTGATGGTGCTGGGTTAGTGCCTGAGGCGATAGCCCAAGATATACTAATTGGCGCGCAATAAAGTGAGAAGATTCTACCCCAAATAACGATTTACAAAAAAGAAGCTTTAATGACAGGTTAAAGACCGTCTTTATCACGATCGTATACAAATTAAGAACGTCCACTGCTAAACTTAGGTCTTCTAAAACTAGTATCCAGTGACTCTAATCAGTCCACCTGGAGGGGGCCGACTCATTGGCGCATTTTGGTTGACACTCGAGAGCCGTTCACCATACCGGTAACTACGCGAGCAGATGGCAGTTTTTGTTTTTCTGTGAACGTGTTCCATACTTCATTGAATGACTGGGTTCGATGCATCGATCATAAGCACGGCAAAAAAGTTAAAAATCTGTCTCCAAAACATCTAGAATGTTCTGATAGTTGAACCTAACTATCTCAGTTCGATTCAAGGCTTGGCGCTTATCACCATTGGACATATTAACACGTAACATATTGAGGTTAAATACATATACCATACTTTACGAGAAAATATGTGGCTGTACCCCATAAAGTATTCCCAGGTCAAGACGTAACACGTGACTAGGTGAACGAACATGACTATTATTGCGAGCAATTTTTTCACGTTTACGTGTGCAATCTACAAGTGTTGATTGTCTTCTGAGTATGTGGAGGAAGATGGAAAGATCCACTTAAAATAGAACAGTTTCTTTTTGTCCTTTTTATCAAGTTGAATGGAAAGTTTTGTGGATTGACTTTACTTACACAAATAATTGTAGTCTCTAGGTGTTGGGATGCCCAGATCAGGTAAGTTACAATTTGACTAAATATACCAACAACTATATGACAGAAGAACTGAATAGCACTAGGATACCCGAAAAACATAGTAGCACGTTAAGAAAACAATTTCAATTCCTTATATTATGAATAAATAACACTTAAACACCACAGGGAAACAAATAAAGAATAAACTCGATTCTGATAAAACGCGTACGTTTTTCCGCGTATTTTGACGCAAAGACTAAATTTCATAAGGCGTCACATATCCGAAAAGCGAGCGGTGCTACGAACCCTTTCGGGAGTCGCTTCTCGTAAATATTCAAGGTTACATGCTCACAATTTTTTTCTGAATTTACTTGGGTCTAAAATATGAGGCCCCTAAAATGAAAGGGAGTAAAACCCCTATGAACAATCGCATGTAATCGCATGTAATCATAACTACACTAACGAGCAATATAAAAAGCAGCAAAGTGCTTAGTTCTTCTTATTCGTTCTTTAACACATACAATTATTATTTTTGGTTTTAATTTGGTATTTTTAATGCGTTTTTAAATACATTTTAATGTTGCTTTTCACTTCAAGAAGGTACTATACTACTTGGTAACAAACAGACACATGCGCCCAAATGTGTTTCCATGATGGGAATCGAACCTATGACCTGTGGTGTAGCAATCAGGGACTAAGGCATCTAACCGCCATGTCAACTGGCCCGTCAAATAAATTTTAATTTTTTAGCTTAATTGGATCGAAAAATGATTTTTTTGTTATAGGACAAGATCGTGGTCTATTTTCTTCTATAAAGATCTACCCAATTTCATAATCTGTGGAAGCAGCACGTATAAAATCGCCTATTTATTTATTCCGCTTTTTTGGTGGCCCGTTCCTAAATAAGTTTGTAATATTATCATTGTTTTCTCGCCCCCTCCGCCCCGCGCTCCCCCGGGACCTCCCCTCATTTGAATATACCCTGTTTATTGTGCCACAGTTTTTTCCTTTCGCTGTTTCCCCAAAATTATCGAATAATATTTTCTCTTCGGTTGAACGTATTATCTCGGGATTCCGTATGAGTAGGTACTCTTATATTTTTCTCGTAATATTATTTGATTTGGTGTCGCCTCATTTCACGCGAACGTGAGAGATTCATGGTGTAAGAATTTTCGCTTCTTAAACAACTTGCGTTCATATTTAACATTTTCAGAGTGTTCTTGTTTGTGTATTTTTGTTTATTTTCTCATCAATACAAAGAGTGTGTGGTACTGATGGATATGAATATTAGCAATTGAATCAAAGTGCTATCTTAATAAAATTTACGTAGTTAATTCAACATTTCAATAGGACATACAACAAAATGCAATAATATTTACTTTAGTAGATATTACACGATAAATATACAAAGTGATCTACAGTATAATCAGTAGTCACACAAGCCATCAAACCGAATAACTTTTGTTAAACGACATTTAGATTTTCAAAATTTTCTTGATGACTTTCATGGTGGATGACTGAATTTTACATAAAAATGATTTTTCTTTCCGAATATCAAATTGCACTTTATAACACTATTATATCCCAAGAAAACCATGAAAATATATAAACACAAATCCCCTCGATAGTCGGTCATGAGGTAAAGCGTCCGAAGCGTTGCAAAGCGGAATTATCATACGAGACGGGAAATATTGCGCTCGCTGTGCATCGCTTACCGCTCAAACTATTCACATTTCACGAGAGCGCTGCGTACTGCGTGCTGGCGTGGCGTCCGCGGACGATCGCACGCTCGATTGAACCGCTATAGTGTGGGAGGGCACTAATTTGCATTTAATCATTTTGAGCATTATCATATTATGTGGTTGCGCGTACTGTCATACGATACTAGAAGTATTGTTATAAAACAATTATACCTTTTTATTAAAAAGCTGGCAGTAGATCCATCATGGTAATTGGTCACGATCTCCTATAGACATTTTTAATACCAGAGGAATTATCGATACCTTAAAGAGCTCTTTTTCAAAAACTCCCTTTTTTTTTTTTTTTTTTTTTTTTATACCACTAAGTTGGCAAACAAGCATACGGCCCGCCTGATGGTAAGCAGTTACCGTAGCCTATGAACGCTTGCAACACCAGGGGCATCACTCGCGCGTTGCCGACCCTGAAGAAATCTCTTCACACCCTTATAAACTTGTAAAATTGCTTTCAAAAGGATGTTTTTTATTTGATTTTCTTTTGTGTGTGTTATTGACAGCCTATAATTATTATAATAATGAATTCATTTGTTAAGTATACCCTATAAGTAGACGCAAAGTGCGGCTCGAGTAGATTGCATTCAACCGCTTATTCACCTTACTATGTCTATATGGTACCAACTTCAAATATTTATAAAACAGCTCTCCGACCGAACCCCTGCTTCCCCTGTTATTTGTTCTTCTATTATAAATGTAATGTAATATTAATATTGATAGTTTTACTGTTCTCTTTAATTAAATAACGTTTTTTTTTTTACTGTTTATAGGCCTTTGTTTGACAGCAATCTCACCTTGGTAAGTGATGATGCGGCCGAAGGTGGTAAGCACACAAAGCCTAGAAGGAACTGGCTCTCAAGTGCAGCTGTCGGAACACATCGAAAGGTGCTTGGCGACAGATTTTCAACTTGAGGGCGGTGGCCAGCCAGGCGGGAACTACAAAGTACCCTACCACCGTGCTATGATTTCCTCACGATGTTTTCCTTCATGAAAGCTCAAACTTATTGTAGGATTCGAACCCGGGACCTTCGGTATCCGCCGTCGTCACTACCACTGAGCTATCATCGCCATAAAACTTTAGAGAATGTAACCGTTTATGAAAAAAACGATTAAGCGGTAGTCAGAATTGTCTCATGCTCTTACCGTTGATAAATTATTACTTTTCGTCTTTTTAGAATGACAACGCATTCGTATTTTACTCATTTATTCCTTTTTATCTCTAAAGAGAACTTTAATACATAATCTTTTTACTTGTACTATTTACCATGCGTAGATACATACGATACACGGATGCAATTCATTTCACTTTGACTGCTTCGGGCGAATTGGCAGAACTATGTTGTATGTATACGTTCTATTGGAACTTTGTATGAACCGAGTATCAAATAAAATATATTGAGAACCTGCTTCCATTTCCTATTAAAATTTTAATGCAATATTTAATGTCATAGCTATCCTTGTAGATACTAAAATAAGAAGGAAGTTAATTTACCAATGCAGTACAGCATGGGGTTCTTCAAAAAGGGTGTGAAGAGATTTCTGCAGGGAATGAAACGAGCGAGTGATACCTCTGGTATTGCAAGCGTCCATAGGCTACGGTAACCACTTACGACAAGGCGGGCCCTATGCTTGTTTGCCACCTAAGTGGTATAAAAAAAAGGTTTTTTTTAAGAAATAACTCAGTAGGAAAATCTGGGGGCACGGAAGTGGCCCCCGCCAAGACAGCCAATCGAAGGAAAGGGCACTACCTACCTTTTCTCGAAGCGCTTCGTCGTTTTTTGAACCCTCATAACTTAGGTTTGGAATACACCAGATAAAAAAAATCTTATGATGTTAATAGTAAACTTATTAAACATGTTAAGTTTCAATAACATAACTCTTATACTTTAGATTTTATTGATATCTAAAAAACTGATGATCATCAAAACTCATAGGGTACTTCCTGAAGTCCTAGAAAGCTGAAATTTAGTATGTAAGCATGTATTAGTACACAAACAACAAAAATATTATAAAACTTGGAAATAAAAAAAAACAATCAACTTACAAAAAGAAGTGAAATCCCACCAAAAACATTTTTATGTAAAATGATGCCGCCAAGACATATGGCTCGTACTGTCAAAAAGTTATCAGATCTCATTTAGAGCCAAGCTTACAACTCTACATGCACTTACTCTACAAGCCCTAACTTCACAAACTCTACACACCGTAGTCAAAATATGTGTCTTGGCCGTTTCACTACTACAAGAACTATAGAATAACAAAAAAGTTACGAACAGTGAATACATTTTTCACCTTACTCCCATGTCACGGTAGCAAAACGGCCAAGCCACATATTTTGACTAAGGTGTAGAGTTTGTGACGTTAGGGCTTGTAGAGTAAGGGCATGTAGAGTTGTAAGCTTGGCTCTACATGAGATCTGATAACTTTTTGATAGTACGAGCCCTAATTGTAAGAGCATCAATTCATATGGACTTTATTCCTGTACTCACGTCAAAATGAGCATAGATCCTACCCCTGAGGAGTATAGCTTGAGCATATTCAAAGTGAAGCTATGTTTAGTGTTGCATCTCGTATGCAAATGCTTTGCGAGCGTCATTTCAGAAGGGGATTGGTTCACTTCACGGGATGGATTCTATGCTCATTTTGACGTGAGTACAGGAATAAAGTCCATATGAATTGATGCTCTTACAATTAGGGCTCGTACTATCAAAAAGTTATCAGATCTCATGTAGAGCCAAGCTTACAACTCTACATGCCCTTACTCTACAAGCCCTAACTTCACAAACTCTACACACCGTAGTCAAAATATGTGTCTTGGCCGTTTCACTACTACAAGAACTATAGAATAACAAAAAAGTTACGAACAGTGAATACATTTTTCACCTTACTCCCATGTCACGGTAGCAAAACGGCCAAGCCACATATTTTGACTAAGGTGTAGAGTTTGTGACGTTAGGGCTTGTAGAGTAAGGGCATGTAGAGTTGTAAGCTTGGCTCTACATGAGATCTGATAACTTTTTGATAGTACGAGCCCTAATTGTAAGAGCATCAATTCATATGGACTTTATTCCTGTACTCACGTCAAAATGAGCATAGATCCTACCCCTGAGGAGTATAGCTTGAGCATATTCAAAGTGAAGCTATGTTTAGTGTTGCATCTCGTATGCAAATGCTTTGCGAGCGTCATTTCAGAAGGGGATTGGTTCACTTCACGGGATGGATTCAATTACCTCCGTTTGAATCTCATCCCTCGACGGGGTTGAGACCTTTTCCCGTTGGGAATTAGATTGGCGTTTAGGGTAATCTTTTTAATGTTGTTTTTTTAGAAACAATTATAAGTTTGAGTTTGCGTCTGATTGTTTCACCATGATAAGCGATGACTGAAGGTGACTACACAAAGCCCAGAAGGTACTAGCTATTTAAGAAAATTAAGAGACTTTTTTTGTATCCTACCTAGTTCTGTCGCCGTGGTTTTATCCGTGTTCCAGATGGTTTATTAATAACAGATACAATCAAACGATTACTTTTATAATATAAGTAGAATTTAACCTACTTAGTTTCTTTATCTTATTTTAATTTGACAATGGTGCCGATTCTGTTGTAAATCGCACTAAACTAATTTTAGTCACGTCACATCTCTTTCTTATTATCATTATTGAAATAGGTTAGAACATATTTAAAGCTATTAGGTACGTAGTATTTATATACTCTAAGCTATCTGGGGGCACGGAAGTGCCCCCCGCCAAGACAGCAAAGCGAAGCGAAAGGGCACTACCTACCTTTTCTCGAAGCGCTTCGTCGTATTTTTGAACCCTCATAACTTGGGTTTGGATTATACCAGATAAACAAAATTATCAGGACATGATGTCAATAGTAAACTTATCAAACATATTAAGTTTCAATAACATAGCTCTTATACTTTATATTTTATTGATATCTAAAAATCCCCGATTTCGTCACTGACTCACTGATGATCATCAAAACTCATAGGGTACTTCCTGAAGTCCTAGAAAGCTGAAATTTGGTATGTAAGCTTGTATTAGTACACAAACAACAAAAAAATTATAAAACTTGGAAATTTCAAACAAAAAAAAAACATAAGCAACTTACAAAAAAAAGTGAAATCCCACCAAAAACATTTTTATGTAAAATGTTGCCGCCAAGACATATGGCTCGTACTGTCAAAAAGTTATCAGATCTCATGTAGAGCCAAGCTTATAACTCTACATGCACTTACTCTATAAGCCCTAACTTCACAAACTCTACACACCGTAGTAAAAATATGTGGCTTGGCCGTTTCAATACTACAAACTATTGAATACCAAAAAAGTAATGAACAGTGAATACATTTTTCACCTTACTCCCATGTGACGGTAGCGAAACGGCCAAGCCACATATTTTTACTACGGTGTGTAGAGTTTGTGAAGTTAGGGCTTATAGAGTAAGTGCATGTAGAGTTATAAGCTTGGCTCTACATGAGATCTGATAACTTTTTGACAGTACGAGCCATATGTCTTGGCGGCAACATTTTACATAAAAATGTTTTTGGTGGGATTAGTATTTGCCATCATAATTTGCGGGTATTTAGACGTAACCGCGATAGATGGCGACATTTTTTTTTATTGAAAACAAGCATTGGACTAATTTGTCAGGACTAAATTTCTTACATCCTTTTCTTATGTTCTTTGTTAGAAAGAGACATAGTGAGACTAAAATTAGTTAAGTTATAAACAACAGAATCAGGGCCAGTAAGTGGTTCAAACATTAAAATTAATGATGCTTTATAGGTTGTATTGTGTTTAACAATAATCTCACGGTGGCACAGACCATGGTAAGTAATACGGTTGCAGCGCACAAAGCCAAGAAGGAATCAGCTCTCAAGTAAGCTACCGTAACACGCTGGTAGGTGCTTGACGATATGATGTTGTTTTTCTTTTACTATGGAGTCATATATGTAATGAATATAAGGGTCAGCTAACACCGAGACGCGATGCGGAGCGCACTTTTTAAGATAGTGATACAATATAGAACTTTATTTAGTAACCTAAGATCATCATCATAGGCTGCGGTAACCACTTACCATCAGGCGGGCCATATGCTTGTTTGCCACCTAAGTAGTATATAAAAAAAAAAGCTAAGAGGAGTCATTTCAGTGAGAGCCTCGTGGTGTCGCGAGTCACTTGTCACAAATTCTACAAGTATTAAGAAAAAATAAAATACAAAAGGTACATATAATTTTAATTAGAAAATACCTGACAATATCAAGATCAATGCCAGATAATTACAAAGATGATAGTGACGTGTCAGATTCGTATTTTCTGATAATTACGTTGTGTGTCGAGCCTTTCGCGGCCACGTTCTCCGTACTTTAACTAAAATTATGATTTCTTTGTAATAAATTTACTGTGATGAAATTAAGACCACATTTCTTATTCATGAGATAATGGTATATAGTATAGGTACATTGAACAAACTGTAAATAAAAAAATATGCCTTAGAAATACAGACATAAAAATAATGTATATTGAATCGGTACCTACAAAGGCACTAAACATATAACAGCTTATTGAATCCGTATAAAAGCAAATGTAACACGACGCATATGAAACGTCAATGTACAAGTACGGCACCGTACCTGCGGTAGCACAATATGCAAACCTGCCGTATAACTCTGAAGAACTTTAGAATCACTTGAAATTCTGAAAAGAAAATCGTCAAAGCTTTATATTGCCTCACTCAATTTGTGGCCACTGAGGCAGCGGGTTGAAACAATGTTTTCTTTAAAATAGTATGGCTATGCTCGAACGTTCATTATTTATGAGTAAGTAACTAAAAGTCAGGCAAGCCTTAGTCTTGGAAACGATTCAACCAGTAATATTGTTAAACAGTAGTGTAGTTCCATATAAAATTCTAAACAGTAGCGCTACCTGCGTATCGATGTGTTTCTGTAGTCAAAAGTCTATTTCCAAAACATGCCCTAGTAATTCTTCTAGTTTATTGTAAATTCAATCGTGATACCGCGTCCATAATGATGCAATGTACCATTCCATTAAAGAATTTACTCTTTGAAAAAAAAAACGCGTAGGTGGTGCAAGTGCACTGTACGATATGCGCGGTGTGATCCAACAATTTTCGGTTTTTGAGACGAACACAAAGAATCGCGTAGAGAGTTCATAGTAAATGCATGGAGCGTATGATGTAGAATATTGCATTGCATAAGACATGACGAAAGATGTGGCATAACGTTCATAAGTACCTTACCAGCGCCTTGTCTAAATAAATGAGTTTTTTAGTTTGAACAACATAAATCGCTCCGCTCAACACAACGCTCCCGCGCTAACTTCGTAGCCCCAACAAAAAGGCTAGAAGCGACGTATGAGTAGGAAATGTTTTATTCATTACCTACGTACTGTTCACGTCTAAATAGCGGGCAAAAATATTCTAAATTAAATTTGGCATGCAAACATCACTCGCGGGTACACTCTGGCTTCATTGAGTTATCATAATCTATTTAGTAACCATAATTTATTTTGTAACATACTTTTGTATCTAACAAGGCGATACCAACCTCTAAACAGAATAAAAAATAATATGTTAGATAAACAAGCATACGGCCCGCCTGACGGTAAGCTGTTACTGTAGCCATATGGACGCTTGCACACGAGGCATCACTCACGCTTTACCGACCCTTCCTCCCTCCTCAATGAGCTCTGGCGACCTTACTTACGCGCAGGAACACAACATAAAGTTATTTGGCTAGGGAAGGATTTTTCTACCCCTAAAGGAGTAAACAAGGAAATTGAATCTAAACCTTAAAGAAGCATAATACGTTACTAAATTCGAAGTTAAAAATAATAGCAGTTTGAAACTGCAGCTTGTAATGTAAATAAGTTAGTGAAACCGACATATTCTACACGTTATATTGAAACTGATTGCGCTGAGATCGCGGATCTGTGTATTATGATAATAAGTATCTACTTTATGCTTATCAAGCTGCAGCTAAGTTACAACTTCTCTCTTTTCAACAATGTAACGGCGTTGCAAGTGCAGCATTGTTCGTGGAAACGTATCAGCAGTGTTTTATAATTTTAAAGGACTTCTATAAATGTTTTGTAGTAGTTTACTATTCATATGTAGTTATGGTGTACACGCGAGCCAAAGGATAAAATCGGGTGAAACTCCGGGGCACTTTGGGACTTTGTAAATTTTGGCATTAGCCTAGGGCTGCGAAATGTGTTCGTTCAAAAATTATGATTTTAATTTATATGAGTTTAATTAGAATTCCTAAAGTTTGAACTTGTTTATTCATATGATAAAAAATAACGTAAATTTCAGTAGAAACTTTTTTGTATATGTGAAATAGTAGATGTTCGTTTATTTAATAAATAAAAATAAAACAAATTGGTGCTCAACTAGTCTGTAACCGCTTAACACAGTGTTTTTCAATCTGTGGATCGCGACCCCTCGGGGGGTCACGAAACCTTAGTCGGGGGGTCGCCGGCAGAAGGAAAAAGGCAAGGTATACTTCGCGCAAGCGGGCATCCAACTTACCTCTCACTTAGTTGCAAACCTCTCGCGGCTTCTTGCAGACTAATAAGTAAAGGTATCAAAATAAAGAAAATCATTAGCGTAGTCTTTTAATTTATAAATTCTTTGTCTGTCTGACAAGAGGGTCGCCAGCATTTTTCAACCTATAAGGGGGTCGCGAAATCAATAAGATTGAAAAACACTGGCTTAACAAATTCGGATGAAATTGGATATCACAAAGAATACATTTTATTCCGGGGTATTGTATATTATTTGTGATATTTTTGTGACACAATAATTGAGTTAGAGAAACATACACTTATTTCAAATTCATTATATCAGGTATCGAGACTGGATACAAAGTAAATATAATGAAATCATGCAAGCTGTCAAAATAAACTAGATAGATGACATAAACCGGTCCACTAAAACATGCACGTACCGTCCATCGGAGCTCTATGGAAACGATAATATTTGGTTTGGCCACACAATATGCTATTTATAGAGTCAGCTCTGTGTTTGTGTTAGATATAACGGTAGCTTGGGGATGATCGGAGCGAGGGCGGTTGGAATAATTGCAGTTCTTTAAAATAATAATAAAAGTAACACCCCCCTTTGTCCATATGTGACGATGGCGACCGTTAGGCCACTGTCTGGCTGCTTATCTTTCTGACATAAAGACGAAAATTATACTTATTTGTAAGGTATTCATATTAATTTTTTTTTTTTTGGACGGAAGTTTTATTTGGACCGACGACCTGGTCAGAGTCGCCTGGTGCCGCAGGATGCAAGCGGGCCAAAACCGTTCGAAGTGAAAATCAATGGAGGAGGCCTATATTCAGCAGGGGCCATCCATAGGCTGAAGCTAGTCATAGTCAAAGCCATTTATTCAATTTAGGCCCTAGTAGGGCACTTATGAAGGTCAAAGCTACTTAAGTTACCACCAGTTCGTAAGTCGGCCTTCAACTGAGAAGAACAGGCAAGAAACTCAGCAGATATTATGATGATTGTTTAATACTAATAAAGCATATATTAAAACTTTCAACTCACCGCCAAAAGGTACTCACGCATATATCAATAAAGAAAAATAATTAAATTTAATATCCTACATATTTAGTTTAAGAAATCGCTACTCGATTCCAAAATCGCTGTACCTCCCACTAAGCGGCAGCACTGCAGGGTTGGCAATCGTCAAAATTCCGGCAACAACCATCAGCGCGCGTGTTTTCTCTTACAACACGCCGCGTCGCCATGAATCATTTATAAATGCAAATGACCATTGTTGCTAACTACCGCCGATTATTCACGTGCGGGTTATCTTTGACGTATTGAACACTCGCCATGTCGTCCGCGATTTATTTATATTCCAAAAGTTACGGATCCGTCTATAAATTACGGCAAATAGGGACTTTATCGCGCAAGTTGGATGGATGTATAAAAATGTTTTCATTTGTTATGTGATAACCCTAATTGCTTGTGAGCAAGCATGTCAATCAGTTATTAATGAAGGTTTAGATATCATTCCATATCAACGGATATACTAGGCATAATAGAATCACCTCTTTTTTTAATTTATTTTTAAATTTCGATTAAGTACTAAGCGATTATCATTTTATAAGGATATTGTGTAAATACAAATCTTTCGTACCTATTTTAACTCCTTGGTTCGTAGTTGGGACGCACGACCCATAACTACATAATTATTTACGACAAAAAACTGTTTTACAAAAAACTTAAAGTACACTAAAAAGTAATCAGATCCAGTCCTGATGACAATGGGACCAAACGGGAAGTGGTCTTCCCGTTTCCAAACAAAAACAGACAATTCGCGGCGAAATCGTCCTTTCGCGGCGAAATCGTCATCGTTAGTAAGCGATCAACCGTTGTATGGGATTGACATTGTTAAAAATCACGTGATATTTCGATTTGAAATGTCAATCCAAATATTATCGACATGTCGGCTGTGCTTGTCCGAATTTTAGAATAATGGAAAAGTTGAAGAATGCGAATGATATTACATGCTAACATCCTGAAATACCAAGAATAACGCCTCAAAATAAAGCGAGTTAGCAGCGCCTCTCACGATC
The DNA here is from genome assembly GCA_951394255.1 of Polyploca ridens. Lineage (NCBI taxonomy): Eukaryota > Metazoa > Arthropoda > Insecta > Lepidoptera > Drepanidae > Polyploca > Polyploca ridens. Next base: position 272,388 of record OX596250.1, on the reverse strand, counting down.
CTGAAATTCGTAGTAAATATTTTTTACCAATTTAATTATTCACTTGAATATCAGTTAGTTATTGGATACAATAATTTAATGGTGTTCATTACGAAGATCACCGAAGATACGCCTCGCTCATCTTATTAAGCTTGCTGCGTGCTTATTTCATTAAATCACGTGTTAAACATAATGTTGCATAAAAATGGAACGGAGTAATTTATGATTTTAGGTTTTTAAACCTTAAACAATCCCTGTTAGTATAATGCAATTATTTCATAAAATTTGCCACCTGACTAAACACTGATTTCGCATTTATCATAACGTCAAAAAACATGTCTGATTCAATAAAATTCACAGACAGATATCCGAAATATGTATTTTTGATGTCTCCCTATATTTTTTTTTGTATCCCTGTGATTTGGAAAAACTGCCTGAAATTCAAATTAAGTAACTATTTTAATTAAATTTAAGTAAAATATAATACAAGTTTAGATAATTGAGACTTACTACTTTTTAACACGGGTTATTTTAGCCAGACAAAACGATGAGCTACTAAAGAGCTGTCACCCGACCAGACATAACCCTAACGACTATAACCCCCGGCGATACCCCTTTATACCAAATAATAATATTGTCAAGCAAACACTCAGAGGAGACGTGTAGGTATATATAAAAATGTTGATTTACGACAAGCAGTTTAGGTAAAAGCGACCGCCCAGGACGCTATAAAAGAAATGGACGATCATACCATTGGGCGATATTGCGAAAACATCCTTTCTCACTTCTGTCAAACCGTCGTAAAATATACTACAAATACGGGCCCTGTTACGCGAATCGAGCATCGGTTATATTTATTGGTGAGCCTTTTATGTGATCGCTTCATAATTTCTGTTTATATGTACTACATACTATATATAAAACGTGATTAGTGTTGTCTGTTGGCGAATTTTGGTATTTTGAGGATGTGCATTCTATTCCCTATTTATATCTGGTTTCAGTAATACTTTCAGTCAATTTGGGATCAGATGAGCGTTACCTATATGAATAATGTGTCATACAAAAAAAAAATACTACAACAATTTTTATTATGATTATCGATTTCGACTTAATTAATTATACATGTTACAAAAGCTTAAACAGAAATCACAAACTCACACTCGTAGCCATCGTAGCTGCTCTACGAAATCCCGTAGACATGCTACGAGCACCGTATCAACGTTATTATCTCACTTCGACCCACTTTAAAATAGGCACTGTCTCACAACTTTACCTTGGGTAGGAGTAGGGATACCATTTTTATTATTTTATCGTTTTACCGACAGGTATTTTTAAATTTTCAGCTTGGAGTGTTGTATTTTAAGTCAATTTGCATAGTGGAACTTTATTCTTCACATCTGACTAACTCTAACCAAACACAGATAGATAGCTTTAAAGATAATAAAGATACAGATAATTCGTTCCATATAAAAGTCACATTGAAAAAAAAAAACTGTTTATATTTTTGAAAAGGTATTTTATTTTTTGTGCTAGCAGTCCCGTGTTCCTCAACTTAGCGTTACAAGTTGGCAACTAATTAGTTAGGATATTATACATTGTGCCAGTCGGGAGCCCGCTCGCGAGTCGGGCGCTGTTCGGTTTCTATAGGCGGGAAGAATATTCCTAAGACGTCCTTACAAAATTATTACGAAGTTTTACTAGCTTTTGCACAATGAATTTAGTCTTTATTATAATCCAAAATAGGTCTTAAACTTACAAATAAACAAACATAATTTTGCATGTATAATTTGTTCGTCTGTTTTATTTTTGGTACCGAGAAAATAATATTGCGTCTACGCAATTTTATTCTATTCATTATTAACTTATTAAACGTGAACTTTCATCTCGACTACGGAACCCTTTTCTGTGCGTGGTCCGACACAAACTTGGGCTGTTTTAATGACAACTCACATAGATACATTCATGGAGTATATTTACGTAAGTTGTCATAAAAAATCCAAAACTCTCTCATATAAGAACAAAACAAACACAATCCTCATAATAACTAATTCACTACATTGAGTTAATTTAGCAGGAACAGGCAGGTAATTGTGTTAAAGAGGCTTCGCGGAGGCAATCGAGAGGGTAGCTAATAAACAGGCGTTATGTTCGCGAGAGACTTTGAAACTATATTTATTCTGCAGAAAAGTGCAATTCGCGCAATCTATTGTTTGGGTCCGCGCGAATCACTACGAAGTCGATTCAAGGAATTTAAAATTTTAACGTTACCGTCACAGTACATTTATGAAAATATTATGTTTGTCCGTAAAAACTTAAATTTATTTGAAATTAATAGTAGCCGCCATAACTTCAATACAAGAAATAAAGATAAAATTGTGACACCTAGATTCAGGTTATCTAGAGCTAATAAGTCTTTTCTCGGAAATTGCGTTCGATTCTATAATAAAATCCCACTCGAAGTAACTAAAATGTCTTATGATAAATTCAAAGATTTCATAAAGCAGAGGTTAATTGACAAAGCCTACTATAAGGTGGCTCATTACGTGGAAGACAAGAATATATGGTTGTAGTAGCTTCTCTCTGCACTTGCATCCCCCTGGCTAAGTGACAATTGTACGAATAAGCATAAAATAATAATGTATATATTGTATAAGTATTTGGAAAAAAAGCTGTAATATTAAAAGATCTTCCACAAAAAAAAAAAACCTTGCTGAGTTTCTTGCCGGAGTCTTCTCAGTTTAAGTGTATTCCGAACCGGTGGTAAATTCAACTGTATGTACATAACGTTCATAAGTGCCTTACTAGGGCCTAAACTGAATAAATGACTTTTTGATTTTGATTTTGATTTTTGAGATATAAAATAACAGCAATTAGGTTAATATAGCCGGCACACGCCGCCGAGCCGCGCCGCGCCGGCTAACAAGCGCCACTCCCTAAACATTCAACTTGAGACATTTTTATCTATAATCATTTAAATATTATTTGCGCTGTTATTAGTTACATAATTTTCTTCACTAATATAACTAACCTGTTGTTTCTCGCGAGGGACGCGCGTCCTATAGTTAATTGTTTTCATTGTTATTTTTTTACTGCGATCCAAAGGAAGGTTTTTTTTTTTTTTTTTTTTTTTTTTATTGATTTAAACTACTTACTACAGACACGTGGTCCGTACTCTTTTTAGATTAAGTTTTACAATTTTTTTTTTCTTTTACATTTTCACAATTTGGACATCTTGGTCCGCGCAATAAATAAATTATTCTAATACATTTATATTCATTACTTTTATACATACTATAAATATATTGAACAGTATGCAAAGGAAGGTTGATGTTGGAATGTTCTAGAACTATTGATCCGATACATTCTATTATTCGATAAACTACATTGTTCCCGATTGCTATAGGTTTTTCATCTGAGGAAGGCGGGTCGTGGAACCGCGCGAGCATAGAATAAATAATAGAACAAGTAACAGTGTGCAAAATTTTACGTTCCTAGTCCCAGTAGTCTGTGCGTTTATATGTCACTCAGTCAGTCAGTTTCTCCTGATCTATGAATGAATTCGATGAAATTCGTAATATAGGGTCAATTTAGGCCCTAGTAGGGCACTTACTTATGAAGGTCAAAGCTACTGAAGTTATCACCAGTTCGTAAGTCGGCCTTCAACTGAGAAGAACAGGCAAGAAACTCAGCAACGTTACAATCTTAATATGATAATTTGACTAATCCCTAATAAATTAATTATGTTCGTTCTCTACGTAGTGGCCCACTAGGTATGTGTTATACGCAAAGTTTGCCCGGGTACGGGTACCTGGTATTAATTTCCCGGTGGACGGGGTAAAACGGCAAAATGCCCAGATGGGATAAAACGGTAAAAAGCCCGGACGGTGCCGGTAACACAAGACTGACAAAGTAACAAGAACAATTTTAAGACTAGTTCTGAAAAAATCTGGAGAGAATATTAAATTTCTTTTACAGTAATCCAGTTCCGATATGTGAGGATCGACTCCCCGTCAATGGCGAGTTGCGATGCTAAAAAGTAGAAGGTGAATATTAAGAATATATGGTATTCCTAATATGGAACTGATCGTTGCACTAGTAGTGTAAAACTACTGGGTTGTAATATGGTCGACGGAAGCCGGCACGTATCCCGCATGTAACACCCACCGCGTAATTGGAAAAAGAAATTGAGTAGTCTCTATGACGATATAATGTTGTTTACTTTTTGACATACTGTTCAATAAAAGATAGAGTAACCAGAAGAATTCTATTATTTTCCAAGCCTTTCAATAACCTGAACACCGCGTGCGTCACCCGCGCCGCTCGTTCATCACGAGACTGTCCGCTCCACGCTTCTAATTAGTCACCTCACCTATATAGCTTAATTATATTCGGTTTAAAGTCTTTACTTATTTCCCGTGAGGAGAACTTTACTAGGATACTAATATTATATTGTGCAAGTGAGTTTGTTTATTACCGCTTGACTCCTCAACGGTTTTAATTGGTTTATTTGTATATTTGAATGTGAGATACAGAGCCCAAACTAGATTTCCTTATGCTATTTTCCTGGATCCTGTCTTCGTAGGATGATATTACATAATCATGAAATAAAACGTGTTATATTACATAGAAAGATATTTCCTGTAATACCATTTGAGCTATAATAGATTCTCAGAACTCTAAAGATTTAAACATGCGCCCAAGAAATATAGTATAGAGTGAAAATGCTCGATATGTTTGAGACTCTCGAAATAGAGTTAAGTATATTAGAGTGCGCACTCCAGTCGCGTCAGTTTTGATCAGTGCCTATTAGCCTTTATATTGTTTTTATTTGTGCTATGTTCTAAGCGATAAGCGACGAGTGGAACAGCACAGGGTGCTTGAATGTATGTGAGATGGCATAACATGCTAAAGTGGTATTGAAATAAAAATAATTTAATTAATGGTTTATTTGGAAAAAAATACAGTTTAGTCCGACTCACAACACAGTACCAACTTCTCCAACTTACAGAATATCGTAGCCAAACAACATCACTTTATTGTGGTGTTGTGATGAGTTTCTTCGGTGAATAAGGTCACCAGAACTCCACGAATCCTTGGGTAGAATTTAGTCCGAATTGCTTGGTAGTTGGGTTGTTTAATGGTAGTTTAGTCTTTGTATGACACCACCCGTGCGGTCCGACCTACCGGGACCATTGGCGATACCAGTAGAGGCCCAGCAGGAGCAGTCGCCGGTGAAAATAGGCGGCGGTCAGGCTAGGGAGCCCAACGTTCCTCGGCTTCTATATCCTCCTTCGCGACCATATCTCTCGGGAGTGCCTTACGGTGTGTTAGTGGCGCGTGTCACGGGGCCAAACCCCGCATGTGTTCCAGGGGCGATGAATACGCCTGGACTAATCCGTAGGTCTCTCTAGATCATAGAATTTATGACGTATCAGATTTAGGTATTCACTATTATGTTGGCTTCTAATATAGGTTTTGAATACCCCGAGCTTTACCCATAGAGGGAAGTGCTGGGAGGTCAGAACCGCATTATTCTGCGTGATGACGTTCTTTACAGCCTGTGAGGTGGGATGTCTTGTTCTATAGTACCAAGGACCAGCTTAGTCTCAGCTTAGACCAGTTTAGTACCTAATGTTATCCCTTCCTCTTCAAGATCCTTTTTCAAGAAGAGTGTAAAGGAGGAAGGAGGGATGGGAAAGGGTATAACAATATACCTAGCTATGTCACACAAGCTCATCGTAGGATTAAAACTCTTCTAGATACTTTAACAGCCCGCTTCAGGCTATGGTTTAGCCGGTTCGCGGGCAGTTAACGTGGAATGTCTCGCACCGGCTGAAGTGGGTCGCAAATTGACGTCCATCTCTATATTAAACGCGATGGCTCGCTTTTAATATTTCACAAACGTCTCTTCACATAAACGTCGTGTCCTGTAAATATTACCTCGCGATAAACGTTCAACGTTTGTCGATTGACTAAAGTATGTATTACCGCGAACTGACCTTTGACAGCTCAATAAATATTTAGGAGTTGGGTGACTTCAATGAAACGGCTTGGTACTTAATACACAATAAAATATATTGTAAACGAGCGCGCGACGAGAGACCGCCGTTGCGGCACTGCAGTTACATTTTATAATGTTTGTTAAGCTAGTGTGCGTTAGCTATACATATGTAACCCCTACAATATTCCTCCCCTTTTAAAAAGAAAACAAATTCAAAAAAAATATAAAATGAAATTATACCTAAGTTTCATTACAGAACAATGATGCAACAAGATAGTAACTAGGTACTTCTACATGACACATCATTTAGCAAAGTTGCATTGAATTACATTTATGTTTACGAAATCAATATAATGATGAGCAAATCGTTTTACAAACGTTACATTTCTTACCGTACCTACAGTAGCGGGTACGGGTATCGCTTACATGGTTAGGTAGACAAATTTGCACGTGGCGAATATACTGTATCTAAGTGGATATGCACATGACGTAACATTATGTGGTATATCATTATCACTTGAACTTACTATAGACATTGAATGAAATAATAAGTACATACGTAAATTGGAATAATAACTCTTTCACATGATTTTACACATAAGGGATAGTCGCGGGTTGTTGAGCGGCTTTGTCGACCTGACTCAACGACACTGCTGATGTGAGTTCTTTCCGAGCCCACTTTTTTGTTCCTTTGTGACACTTTAAACACAAAAAACACGTCACAATTACAAGTAAAATGATAACTACACTTGCCACTATTATTCCGTATACTTCGATTTTCTGTTCCAAAGAACTATTACTTGCGTTGTTTGCACCATTTTGGGCAATAATAATCTCTTCTTGTTTGCTGTATGGTTTACCCATTTTTAGGATTTACAATTAAATTAGTTCAAAAATGCAAAAAATAGGTATAAGATGTAGATAACAAGTGTATATAGCCGTGTATAAAGTGCGAATAAATTGTCAAAAAAACTAAATAAAGTAAAAAAATGTAAAAAGTATAAATGATTATTTGTATAAAAAAATTTTGCTTACATGCTAATTCTACACACATATAATAAAAAGGTATAATCACAGTGCTACGCGACGCGAAGCAATACTTCGTTAGTTGTAGAGTTTCAATGATATATTAAAATTAACTATCCGAAGTTCGCATCGCTTAGCATTAAGTTAGCTGCTACTGGATACAATCATATTATAAAAACCTTACTGGGCATTTGATTACGCGACCGGAGCGCGTTGTGCGAATTGTATTCATAGGTATAGGTGCAGGTTCGATTCCTGTCTGATTACTATGTGAATTTTCTATGCTAATGTTCACATTATCCGATCCATTATCACTCAATGTATATGCAGGCTTTAATCTGTCAATGGAAATGCTAGCTTTTCTATTGGGCAATTGAATGACGTAAACCTTTGACCTTCTTTTTAAAACGCGGTATGGGCCGTCGTAAGGAGGTTTCAGAGGTCTACGCACGGTGTCATCCCTAACAAATACAAAATCAACTTTACGTAAATCTGGGTGAATAAAACATGAACGTGAGTTGCTATGCGGTTTCGGTACAGGTTTCAAAGCTTGTATATTCTCCCGGATTTGCTCTACTAGGCTATGAGGCTCTGAAAAACCTACATGAGTAGCGTCGTAGAAATCACCGGGCAAACGTAATGTGCGACCGAACGTCAACTCTGCTGCGGAAATTCCACTATCACTTCGACAGGCGGCTCGAAGTCCTAACATTACCGTAGGTAATTCTTCAACCCATGACTTGTCCTTCAAACGCGCCATAAGGGCGGCTTTTAAGGTTCTATGCCAGCGCTCCACCGCACCGTTAGCTTGCGGGTGGTATGCTGTTGTACGTATTCTGTTTATACCGAGTAATTTCATAAGTTGCTGAAATAGTGAGCTTTCGAATTGGCGACCTTGTTAACCTTACAGGTGAACCATAGCGGCAAATCCAGTTAGAATATAAAATCTTTGCGACTGTTTCGGCGTTTATATCTCGAATTGGGAATGCTTCAGGCCAGCGCGTGCACCGATCAATAATCGTTAAGCAATACCTATATCCATCTTGAGAAATCGGTAGAGGACCGAAAATATCAATATGGATATGTTCGAAACGATCGGCTTTCGGAAATTGATCTAAATTTGAAATAGTATGCCGGTCAATTTTTGATTTTTGGCAATTTAGACACGTCTTGGACCATTTGTTGATGTCAGTATTCATATTTGGCCATAAGAATTTTTTGGTAACTAATTTTCGAGTAGTGCGTATGCCTGGATGACTTAAGTTATGAACACTTTCAAATGCGGTAAATCTAAACTCATGGGGTATATAGGGTCGTGCAGTTTCGGTGGATATGTCACAGTAAATCGATTTATTACATGTAGGTAAATATAATTTCTTGAGCACGATGCTCGTGTTACTATTCGCGTTGGACGTTATCTGTTTCACATAGTCATCGGTTTCTTGCACTTGCGCGATTTTGTCATAGTCAAGGATCGTGGGACAGTAAATTGTTTCAACACGTGATAATGAGTCAGCAACCATGTTATTATGTCCACTGATATGACGTATATCCGTGGTGAATTCACTAATATAAAGTAAATGCCTAATTCTGCGAGGTGTTTCATCCGAATCTTTACCTAATTTCAGAAATGCGTATGTCAACGGTTTATGATCGGTATACACGGTGATCTGACGTCCTTCAAAAAGTTTACGAAAATATTTTATAGACATGTATATAGCTAGTAACTCGCGGTCATATGTGGAATATTTTTGTTGTGTTGTAGATAACTTTTTAGAAAAATATCCTAAGGGTTCCCAAATGCCATTGACCTCCTGCTGTAAAACTGAGCCTACGCAAAAATCGGACGCGTCGGTCATCAACGATAGTGTCGTATTGTAACGTATCGGATTTTAACCCTAAGGCCGGTACGTTAATAAGAAAAATTGATAAATGAAACAACCTTTACCGGCATAGAATTCATATATTATTATATATTATTATTTAACTACATAAACGGTTATTCATTTTAAGTATAATTTTATACAAACAGATATTTAAAATAAATGCCACAGCTTCTCAGCCAGAGAATGTGGGTAACCTGAGATGAATTGCATTACCAATTACATAAGTTTAAATAAAGTATAAGGGCGCCAAAAGCAGAGACGGCTGCTTTACCGAAGAAAAAATCAGATAAAAGTTTTAATTAAAGGATATGTGTAGCACCAACATGATCCGTTGACAGTAGATCAAGTCCCAACTGAACCAATTGATGGGATGGGAGCCCCAGCCGAAACCCTTCGATGGGATATTCTGCCCCAACCGAACACATACTTAGATGGTATCTTGAACCCCAACCAAACACCTCCTGTAATTGATTTGTCAATTACAGTAACATAATAATAAAGTAGTATGAAAGAGGGAAAACCTAACCTCCAAAACATAAATTTGATGTAAAATGACTAAGAAAAGTTAATTATGTATTGTTTTGTATTATAACACAAATATAATCAAATTGATGATAAGTTTTATCTTTTATTTAATTTGGAATGATTGAATCTATGAGGGAAAAATAACCTAATAACCTCATGTAGCACCTAGCTTTCTAAATACTTAAAATATCACTTTTAATAGGCCTAGCATGTGGATAGTTCGTAGGAAATAAGTAATACATACCTTTGTGAAAATAAAGGAGGCTTAAATGAAGAAGATGGAATGAATTCCTAACAACTCCACACCACGCGTCATGGATCGATTGTGGATCCCTCCTCCAGCACAATTCTGTAGAAAACCACGAAATAAATACCGAGGCACTATTAAAACCAAAGAACAAAGCTTCCAAGAGATCAAACTTACCAAAAAAAATAGTAGAAGATCACATATTGAAAAATTTACGTGCGTACTGCACGTCGTCAGGATCGAAAAAGACAGGCTCCTTAGCCATTTTTTATAACTTGGAGAATTTCAGAGAGGGTTACAGTAGAAAACGTAATCCGTACATCTGTTGAAAACTACGAGACACTGAGGTCAAAAACCTTATAAACTTGAATGTTTTATTAAAGAAAAACGATGTCTGAAAGACCAAAAAGCACCGAAGTTTTATTCGCTGGAAACCCTAACTTTTCTATAGGTCACAGACAATAAATCAACTTGTAACATTAAAAGTTTCGTTCGAAAACGAATCGGTTTCGTTCAGAAACATATCGATTAATCGATAGAAAATCAATATTTTATTCCTGTATTTCAATAAAATAGGAGGAATAATTAAAGATATGTTCATTTAACGAAACATTGATTAATTGGCTATAAATCCCAATAAATATTAAGAGGCTACAGACAATTAATCAAGTAAAAGCATTAAACTTAATTTAAAAAAGAACGATTCATCGACTGAAAAATCGAATGATAATCGAAAGTTATTATAAAAATTTAATAATTAAAAGCCCATTTTTACTACGTTACACGACCCCCCCTGTCAGAAGAATTTTGCGTATATAAAAGCAAAATTCAAGCTGCCCTCAGCTTGAAAATACCTCAGCTCGAAAAATAAAAATCGATAACTGAAAGAAAACTCCCAAGTCACACTAAATTCTAAAATAAAAAATACCAACCGGATACAACGACAATCAAGTTGTAACCAAAAAACCAACAAATATAAGAAAGCAAAATTCAAGCTGCCCTCAGCTTGAAAACACCTCAGCTCGAAAAATAAAAATCGATAACTGAAAGAAAACTCTAACTCACACTAATTTCTAAAATAAAAATTACCAACCGGATACAACGACAATCAAGTTGTAACCAAAAAAACAACAAACTATAAGTAATCATAAACCAGTAAATACAAGACTAATGAAATACAAACCACCCTATCAAATCCAACACTCAATACTACATCCTACCAATAGTAAATAACTTAAAAAGAAAAAACTACTCCATCAACAAATCGAACCCACAAACAAAAGATAAGTAAAAGTTGGAGATCAATAATCCATAACATGACAAAATAATAAAGTTAATAGTAATGTAGGAAAAATGTACCTAACATTAACATATACAAATTAAAAAAGAAACGCAACCCTAAACGCAATATATAAATCCCAACCAGTTATACATAAATAGTTAATAGAAATATAATAAATAAATATAATAATGGATGTAATAACAACTTAATATGTACTTTTCATTTACTAATAGACAATAAGCGATAACACACATAATCTAACTGTGGTTACGCCTCACCATATTAAACAAAAGAATTAAGAAGCAAGAAAACCCATTTTAGAATTTTAAATGATCAATGGTTAAAAGGCTTAATTTTAAAGAGGTAACCAACCGCCTCTAGTATAATGGCTTATTTAGAGGAGTTACTAACCGCTCCGGACAAAGGCTTATATTTTAAAGAGGTTATCAACCGCCTCTAGTAGAATGGCTTATTTATTTTACATAGGAGTTACCAACCGCTCCTAACCCACTATATTTACTAAATACCCAAAGTGGTCACTACCCAAATAAAAATTAATCCAACATTTCAACATCCCTCAAGTGAATAAAGTATTTTATAAACCATACATAATTATATCAATAAGTAAATAAACATACTAAATAATAAAATTAAATATATAACCCCAAAGCTATCTTAACTTTAACTATCCATTCCAGTAATCCAATCCAAAAAATACCAACTGCCAGGACTAATGTTCTACAATCCAAAATATACCTACTTGTCCGGGCTATAGTTTATAAGATAAGAACCTTCTAAAATTATTATATAAATTTAAGCTTTAACCTTGGCCACCTCCTTTTAAATATCGGATATGCCAAGCCCATAACAACCATTACTTGAGAAATCGGGTCGGTTATACATCAAACCAAACCAAAAGATTCCACGAGCAGACTACACGAGAGTCAATAGCGGTGTGATATAATTAATATCACAACCATGAAGAACCTTGGCCACCTCCTTTTAAATATCAGAAATGCCAAGCCTATATCAACCATTACTTGAGAAATCGGGTCAGTTATAAATCAAACCAAACCAAAAGATTTCACGAGCAGACTACACGAGAGTCAATAGCGGTGTGATATAATTAATATCACAACCATGAAGAACCTTGGCCACCTCCTTTTAAATATCGGAAATGCCAAGCCTATATCAACCATTACTTGCACATCCGAGTCGGTTATACATCGAACCGAACCGAAAGGAAGAATACACGACAGAAGCGCGGGAGTCCTTAGCGGTGGTGATGTGAGTATCATCATCACAACCGTGAAGTGTGGCTCCCACCTTCAGCAAAACATCATCGAGTCGGAACCTAAAATAAAAAATACTGGATCCCGAATCCAAGAAACGACGAAACGCCCGAACAACTATTTCAACCGAAAGAAAAGGACAATTAACCCTATAATTATAACGACTACAAACTATCGATACACTTTTAAGATAAGAACACACATAAGTTCAAGACGAACTTTCAAATTTAAATTAAGAGTTCTTAATAGTATAAACAACGATGCAACGACATCAGCAGGCACGGTGTCCCTAATGCGAACCTCATATGCAAGCTTATATTTATGTAAAGCTTTGAAAGCTAAAGAATGATCCTCCATTTTATAATAAGTGAAATAGTCACTGAACCGGAAGCAATATCTTAGAAAATATAAGTTAAGTAATGATAAAGTTAAGTAAAAGTCAAGCAACAGTAATGATAAATAACTGCAAAGTAAAATAGCAGTAAGGTTAAATAATTGTCAAGATAAGTAGCCTGATACACACATCAATACGTAATAAGCATAAGCAGTAAGCACCACATTAATACAGCTAGCTTAAGGCGCTAGGTATCAAAAGCAAAGAAAAATAAATAAAATCTTCAGAAAAAAAACTTATTTTTAATTATTATTTGAAAATTAAGCAAAGTTAATTAATTCTGAAAATGCAAAAACGATGGGTGTGAACCCTTATTACAGGATAATTTCCTAAACAGTCAAAAAGCAGAAGTTGAAAAAGTTTAAAATTTCCCCGACTTGAAAAAAGTAAAAAATAATTTTAATTCAAAAAGTTCCAATGGGAATATTAAGAAAGAAAGCTGTAATAGTGGCAAATGATGAGTGTGTACCAGATATTTAGTTAAAAGTAGCATAATATTTAAGATAAATATTAAAATGTAAAGATTTCATTTTAATCACCGCACTATTTTGCAAGTCATCTCAAGTTAAGAGAAAAAACATTAGTTAAATATTTAAATTATAACACAGTATGCATACATAAGACACAGGTAGTATGATTTGTAATGTAAAACACAGATCTGCAAGAAACTTAAGGTTAACTTAAGGTACTCAATAAACACAGTTCCGCAGTAAACTTATGAAATACTTATAGTAAACACAATTTTTGACATATTTAAAACAACATGACAATCATCTCAGGTTACTCGCCACCACGTACGGGCGTCACTGTAACGTATCGGATTTTAACCCTAAGGCCGGTACGTTAATAAGAAAAATTGATAAATGAAACAACCTTTACCGGCATAGAATTCATATATTATTATATATTATTATTTAACTACATAAACGGTTATTCATTTTAAGTATAATTTTATACAAACAGATATTTAAAATAAATGCCACAGCTTCTCAGCCAGAGAATGTGGGTAACCTGAGATGAATTGCATTACCAATTACATAAGTTTAAATAAAGTATAAGGGCGCCAAAAGCAGAGACGGCTGCTTTACCGAAGAAAAAATCAGATAAAAGTTTTAATTAAAGGATATGTGTAGCACCAACATGATCCGTTGACAGTAGATCAAGTCCCAACTGAACCATTTGATGGGATGGGAGCCCCAGCCGAAACCCTTCGATGGGATATTCTGCCCCAACCGAACACATACTTAGATGGTATCTTGAACCCCAACCAAACACCTCCTGTAATTGATTTGTCAATTACAGTAACATAATAATAAAGTAGTATGAAAGAGGGAAAACCTAACCTCCAAAACATAAATTTGATGTAAAATGACTAAGAAAAGTTAATTATGTATTGTTTTGTATTATAACACAAATATAATCAAATTGATGATAAGTTTTATCTTTTATTTAATTTGGAATGATTGAATCTATGAGGGAAAAATAACCTAATAACCTCATGTAGCACCTAGCTTTCTAAATACTTAAAATATCACTTTTAATAGGCCTAGCATGTGGATAGTTCGTAGGAAATAAGTAATACATACCTTTGTGAAAATAAAGGAGGCTTAAATGAAGAAGATGGAATGAATTCCTAACAACTCCACACCACGCGTCATGGATCGATTGTGGATCCCTCCTCCAGCACAATTCTGTAGAAAACCACGAAATAAATACCGAGGCACTATTAAAACCAAAGAACAAAGCTTCCAAGAGATCAAACTTACCAAAAAAAATAGTAGAAGATCACATATTGAAAAATTTACGTGCGTACTGCACGTCGTCAGGATCGAAAAAGACAGGCTCCTTAGCCATTTTTTATAACTTGGAGAATTTCAGAGAGGGTTACAGTAGAAAACGTAATCCGTACATCTGTTGAAAACTACGAGACACTGAGGTCAAAAACCTTATAAACTTGAATGTTTTATTAAAGAAAAACGATGTCTGAAAGACCAAAAAGCACCGAAACAGTGTTTTATTGATAAGAACAATGTTTATAAACTTTAATTCATATTGTTTGTAAACAAACACTAAAAACGTCAACTAAATTGCGTAGTTATTAATATTTCTGTCAAAACCGATTATTCGTTTTATTCGCTGGAAACCCTAACTTTTCTATAGGTCACAGACAATAAATCAACTTGTAACATTAAAAGTTTCGTTCGAAAACGAATCGGTTTCGTTCAGAAACATATCGATTAATCGATAGAAAATCAATATTTTATTCCTGTATTTCAATAAAATAGGAGGAATAATTAAAGATATGTTCATTTAACGAAACATTGATTAATTGGCTATAAATCCCAATAAATATTAAGAGGCTACAGACAATTAATCAAGTAAAAGCATTAAACTTAATTTAAAAAAGAACGATTCATCGACTGAAAAATCGAATGATAATCGAAAGTTATTATAAAAATTTAATAATTAAAAGCCCATTTTTACTACGTTACAGTATCAGTCCGTGGGTGTGATAATGTAGCGGCTTTTTTAAGGCCTTCTTTACATTGTTCAAAGGCTTCACTCGCTTCGTCTGACCATTGAATTATGCTTTTGTCATTCTTTTTAGCGCTTCCTAGATATTTATTGAACAAGGACTGATAAGACGCTGCGTTGGGTAAATGAGCGCGATAGAAGTTTACCATACCTGTGAAACGTCGTAGCTCCTCAACAGTCTGTGGTTTTGGGTAGTCAATGATGGCCTTGACATTTTCCTCTGATGGACGAATGCCCTTCGACGATACATGGTAACCTAAATATTCTAACGTAGTTTGTCCGAATACACATTTAGATAAATTTATTGTTAAACCGTGGTTCTGTAATCTTTGAAAAACTATATTTAAATGTTCATAATGCAGAGTAGGATTTCCACTACATATCAAGACATCATCCACGTAATTAAAAACAAAATCAAGACCTTGGAAGACTGAATTCATGAATCTTTGAAAACTTTGAGCTGCATTACGCAAGCCGAATGTCATACGCGGAAATTCAAAGAGACCGAACGGTGTTATAATCGCGGTTTTCTCAATATCCTCGGATGCGGTTTGAATAAAATGGTAAGCGCGATTTATGTCAATTTTTGAGAAAATTGTTTTTCCAGACATTATATATGTAAAATCCTGTAAACGTGGGATTGGATATCTGTCAGGTTTCGTTATAGCGTTGAGCCGGCGGTAATCGCCACACGGTCTAATATCACCATTCTTTTTTTCAACTACATGAAGCGGACTTGCCCATGCGCTTTTTGAAGGCCGACAGATACCCAATTCTTGCATTTTCTGGAACTCAGCTTTAACGCGTTTATACCGGGCGGGTGCGAGTGGTCTAGCTCTAGCAAAAACCGGGGGTCCCGTAGTTTCAATGCAATGCTGTACAGGACTCGGTGGGGACTCTTTAAATGACATCGGATTGGTAATGCTTGGAAATTTTGATAATAATTCGTGATAAGGATGGTTAATGCTAACAGAAAATACAGAAGGTTCATACATACACGTTAAAGATGCAATGACATTCAAATCGGTTACCTGATCGATGAGTTTTCGTGAGCTTACATCAACTAAAAGCTTATGGTGGCTCAAAAAATCGGCACCTAAAATGGGCTGTCTTACATCGGCTATAACAAAATCCCATCGATAAGGTCTACGTAATTTAAAATTTAATACCTATGATTTTTGACCATACGTTTTTATCTCCGATCCGTTGGCTGCAAATAGTTTGTAATCACTGCACTCTGGAGCACTGCACTTTCTGTTTATTGGTAAAACTGACACGTTTGCTCCGGTGTCCACTAAAAAGTTTAGTCCACTGTTAATGTCTGTGATCCTGAGGCGGTGTCCTGGAGATATGGTGCAGAGCTCCGCCGTTGACTGCACCTCCCTTAGTTTTCCTGGCGTGTCGTCTTCCAGGAACAGGGTTCTACGCACTTCTTTGCTCTGGCGTGAAAGCGGTTGTGGTAGAAACACAACCAATCCGGACTATCTGGAGTTCTGCGCTGCTGATGTCGGTCACTGCTTCGGTTGCGGGACGTGGAACGAGACCTTTGGTTATTGTTCCACCGACGAAATCTTGGCCGTGATCTCTCTAGCTCAGCCACTTTAAGAGTCAGCTTCGCAATCTCAGCCATAATGGTCTCAGTGTCTCGACTCATGAGCTGCTGAGATTGCGAAACCTCGTTAATTTGGTGTGCGGCGCGCGTCGTTTCAAAAACGTTGTCGGCTATAGTTGAAAGCTTGTCCAACTCCTTGGTCTCTGCAACTGACAGGACTGCTCGTATTGTGCTGGGCAGATGTCCTTGCCATAACAATCTTAGGGTGTCGTCAGGTATCTTGTCCTTAGCAAGCTCCCTCATGCGCCGTAAAAGTTGTGACGGCTTCTGGTCTCCAAGCTCCATCTCGCTTATTAATTTTTGTAGTTGCCGGTTCTTAGATTCTTCGTATATTTGTAATAAGCGAGTTTTTAGTGCGTCGAATTTTTTAAGGGCCGGCGGGTCCGTCAAAATATCGGTTACTTGTTGGATGGCCTCTTTGCTGAGTTTCGAGACCACGATGTCATATCTGGAATCATCCGAGAGCTTTTGTGGTGCCAACATGGCTTCGGTCCGGATGAACCATACCCTAGGCTGGTCCGTCCAAAATTCGGGTATTTTGGAGGTCAGGGTAATTGCTGCCAACTCCGATGCAGGTGTAGATGGTGGGGTGGCCATCGTGTTCCTTAAGATGTTGAAGGTTGCACTGTTCACTTTTACGCGGGTCACCACTTTAGGAGTTGGGTGACTTCAATGAAACGGCTTGGTACTTAATACACAATAAAATATATTGTAAACGAGCGCGCGACGAGTGACCGCCGTTGCGGCACTGCAGTTACATTTTATAATGTGTGCGTTAGCTATACATATGTAACCCCTACAAATACTATGCTCCCAATAATTTACTTTGTACTGCATATTTGGTTTCATTATAAAAATACAACATTTTGAAAAGTGTATTTATTTTCTGGGTATTTTAATAATCGTTATCGGATATAGATGCACGTATTGCATTGTTTGTCATGTAACATTGTTTTTGCTGATTTGAAATTTGAATGTAAGTTTATTTGTTTGTTAAGCTTTCACGTTTTAACTACTCAACCGATCACGATGAATGGCATGCAGATAGCCTATGGTATGGAGAAGGATATAGGCTACTTTTTATCGCGGGAACACGGGCGAAGCCACGGGGGACAGCTAGAAATATTATAAAAGTGAATATTTGGATGCATAAAGTTAAACTAATTTTGACTGTATGTGAGGCTGTGATTTTGTGAATGTGATTAATCACGCTGGGCACAAGAGTTACCCTGTGTCCATAACTCTACCACATACCCACGATGCAGAGACAATTGTAGGTACTGTACTTACACCGTTGTTAAAATGTAGTGTAATGTTGTGAAAATGTGTTAATGTATTTTTATCTGTGTGTAGGTGGTGTTTGACGATTTATTTGTCGTGAATTTAAATAAAATTATATTAAAAGGCGCGAGATAATTTTATAGCGGGTCAGGCTCAAGAACGAAGCCAAAGAGAGAGAAAAAAAACAAACGAATAGCATCTTAAAGAAAAGTTCGAATTATAAATTCGTTACAATTAAAAATAAAATTAAATAGTCAGCGCCATCTATCAAAAACTGCTTGAATGACGCGACTAGTGATATTTGTTACTCTTTCACGTAAAAACTACTGAACGGATTTGGATACAATTTTGCACATAGAATATTTTCTGGGTTATCACATCTTCTTCTTATGCGTTGCACTCTTGACAGAATGATCGTGGTCGTCATAAAGTGTAATTTGTGGCGCGCTTCACAACACGCTGCCATTCTTCCCTACCTGCTGCTCTTCTGGTGCAGTCATTGATGGGACCGCCTAATGCGGCCTTAATTTCATCGGTGATCTTCCACGCGCTCTGGTGCCCTCCACTTTACCCAGCACCACCAATCGCTCTATGGAGACATCTCCACGCCGCGACACGTGTCCGAAGAAAGTTAGGATGCGACCTGCACTACGGAGGATAGACGCTGCTTGATACCGAGTTTCTGGAGTATGGACTCATTTGTACGGAATTCTGTTCACGATATTCCAAGCATTGTTCTCCAGCACCACATTTCAAGAGCGTCTATCCTCTTTTTCTCGCTTTCCCTTAGAATCCACGTTTCCGTGGTTAACATATAGGATACTTTTTATCCCGGAAAAACATAAAATCTCTCTGGAACGTGGGCGAATCCGCGAGGCACATCTAGTCCCGCATAATTATTGTGGTAAAGAATAAAGACATGAAACGATTTGAAAATTTGTATACAGATAATCCATAGAACATGGGACGTCCAAGCTAACAACACGCCTTACTATTTTGTTCCACTCTTTATGCAATCGTCGGTCGAGGCAACTTCATACATTTGCATACAAACGACAAAGTTCACTATTTTGTTTGCCTCATAAAACGGGTCCGGGATCTAGGCTTGTTTACCGCCAGACGAAACAATACAAAAGAAAATTATAATGTTTATAAATTTTCAAAAACAACTTCAATTTTGGATCGATGGATGAAAATGTAAGAGTCTGTCAGAAGATATCCTGGGACATTCCTCACACACGGTCATCTGATCCCAAACTAAGCAGAGCTTGTACTATGGAAACCAGACAACTGATATAATACATATACTACTTTTTGTTTGTAAATACATACTTAATATACATGATTACACCCAGTCACAGGACATACAGACATGTTCATCCACACAAATGCATGTCCTGTGTGGGAATCGAACCCACGACATACGGCGCGTAAGGTGAACCTTAACCAGCTGCGCCAACTGGCCCGTCATTTCCGTGATTTCTGCTCAGAACAAGATTTCTGCTTTATGAAAACGATAAATGTTTCATATTATTTAATCGACTTCAATAAAAGAAGGAGGTTCGTATATTTCTTTATATTATGTTCCCCGATTACTCGGGAGCGGCTTATCCGATTTGAATGTTTTAAATTTGTTGTATTACTATAGATAGGTAGTGATCCCATGTACATTTTATCATGATTCGACCGTGGACTTTTAAGATATGATGGAACTCTTCAAAGTAAGTACGCTAAAAAGCATAAAATAACGATGTAAGAACTCTAATCGGAAACTGTTATGAAGAGTTTTAT
Organism: Polyploca ridens; assembly: GCA_951394255.1. Lineage (NCBI taxonomy): Eukaryota > Metazoa > Arthropoda > Insecta > Lepidoptera > Drepanidae > Polyploca > Polyploca ridens. The sequence continues at coordinate 252,537 of OX596250.1, read as the reverse complement.
CGATCAAATAAAAATCCTTCTTCATTAAATTGAACCTTAGTCTAGTGAATTTTAAATCACATTCTACAACAAACATTTATTCGGTATAATTATTTAACGGACCATGGGTTTCCTTCATAATCGTTGGCATACTCTACAATTCATTATGTAACATAATACATCACTTTTGAGTTACACTACTATATGCACTGCTGCACTTGTTAGAACCACGATATTTGAAGCTTGAAATACTCAGCAATGTATGTGTTGTAAGCGATAGCAGCGATCAGACGGGAGAAACGGAGGCTGTAGTGGTGCGGTGGGCCCGATTGAGACACACAAATGTTTGGCGTGGGATTACTTTTGAATTGAAACGTGCCTACGAAGACAGCCGCGGATACCAGCTATTTGAGTTTCAATTATCGACAGACCCTGAATAAATACTAGGTGGATTGAGTTGCGATATGCATATTAGCAGAGTCTGATCCCTTGTGGCTTTTTTGTGTGAAATAACGATGTAACTGTGTCAGTTGTACTAACTTTTGGTTTGGATGGGCCGCGAGTTATGTGGAGTCACGTACGCTGGTGTGGGGGTCATGACTCTGGAGATGACTGTACGGGGTTTGGCTAAAGTACAGTGTTGTACTTTAGCACAGTGTCTAAAAGGGAATTGGCTATCAGGTTCCGTACACTGTCCTCACTTTTTTTATACTCTAAAGTATGCATTTTTCTTTATTTGTCTTTGGATGTATTATGTAGTCTCCTCTGCTTAATTAAATATCGAAAAGCGTTGAGTAAAGAATGTCCAAGTATAATCATTTTCACATAAACATTGCTTTCATAATATAGTTAGATACGTCCCTTCGTAGAACAATGCTACTCCGTACAATGGTTCATGGAAGTGACAGGTACAAATCTTAATAGCTAACGACTAAGTAACTCTAGTTGCAGTACAATAAATAAGTACAATTGTCTCAGAGCGTACAAAGCGAGCCTGCGCTGGCCTTTCTGTAAGTCTACGGCTCTTTACAGCGTCATGTCACATGCAGTAGCGGAGATATATTCTTAGAACCTTGCTATTTTATTATAAAACTTCTGTATATAATATTTACTAGTTTCGTTACCTACATGTTCGTTAACTTCATGTTTTTGTCAGTGTGTGTGTCAGTCAATCAGCTTTATTTAACTAAGCCTGCAAACAAGCATACGGCCCACCTGATGGTAATCAGTTACCGTTGTCCTATAGACGCTTGCATCACACGAGGTAACACTCACGCGTTACCGAGCATTCCCCCTCCCCAATGAGCTCTGGCGACCTTATTCTGGTTTTATGACCTTCTGGTTATTTGGCTGCGGTATTCTATACTTCCCTAGTGGAGCTGCTCTTTGAGTGAAATAACCCTATAGGCTCTACCTCGTCAGCCGCTGTAGTTGTGTGCTTGAGAAGCTACAAGAGAGACCACTCCAATCTGTCATTACACCGTCGACCAAAGGCAACATAGAACATATACGTACACACAGATAGAGTAGCACAGTATATGGTCGAAGTGTTCTTATCCAAACATCCTCTAAAATATCAATTAAATGGGAAATACGATCCAGCTATGTATGATCTTTACCACAGTAGAAGATAAGCAACTTAGTTTTATTCATACAAACGGCCGAAACGCGCCTACGCACCTCGATGTCTCGGTATATCTCGGTACACGCTACGTAAAGAGGGCAAGGGTTTCCGCGCCATTGTATGTTTGCCGATGAAACGGGCGTAGGTAACCAATGATATTATAATAAAAAGAGGTAGATATCGCATTAACGCACGCTAATTGTTGCAGACAAATTCAGACAATTGTCGTAATTTTATATCTCAAGGACACTGCCGAGATAACATACGTTCATCTTACTTTTGCTTTCTTTACCTACACGACTTTTGTAGATAATTTTCCTCTGTAACAAGAGTTACGACAGGGGCTAGTTTACAATAACTCACATAAGCACTAAGTACCAATATGTGGTCACCTGCAGTACTACCATCACTGAATGTTGACCTTGTTACGTAAAGTTAAATGGACGCCTTAATTGCTCTCAATATTGAGAATACATTTCCGGAAGTTGCAAAGTGTCCGTCTGCGACCGCAGCCGGCGACTATTTCCATCGACCCTCGCTAAAAGCCTAAAGTACTAAAACTATCCGTAATGTACAAATTGGTCGTATGGAGGTTTTTGAAAACACACATTTATAAAACATCTGTTCCTGTAAAAAAGTAAAAAATGTACAAGGACGAACATGAGAACATAATATAGAAAATTATAATTAGTACGAAAAACTTGATCTAAACTCATAACTTAATATGATTGTGGGTTAATTAAACATTTTTGTGGGTTCCCGTTGTGAAATTATTTTTATCAGCTGACGCCGCCGCGGAGGCAAGCCTTAAAAATGTGAGAACTAGGGTGGAGGTCCACCTAAGCGCGATACATTTTTCATACTGCCCATGCGATACAATGTTTAGAAACTAACTAAACTTGGAGTTGCGACGCTTGGTATCTCCGAAATGGCCGACGTCACTACCACTGAGCTATCATCGCCTTAAAACCTAAACCTTCCTCATGAATCACATCGTACAGTGGTGAAAACTCTATGAAAATCAGTTCATATTTTGAGTTTATCGCGTACAGATAGACAGACTCTCTTGACATTAAATCTAATTTCACTGACGCATGAGAACAACAAGGTTTCCAGGCAAACCTTTATCTTTCAATACCCACCACAAAACATTAAAAAAAAGCCTACATATATATATATACACAGGGAAAACACACAGGGAAAGTCCTACTGAATATTAAAGGTCGTTATTAATCAGGTAATTTCTGATGAATTTGATTCTGTAATATGGTTTCCGAAACTTAACCGTTATGGAGATTTTGAATTTTAAAGTTCGAAGTCCCATTATTCTGTACTACCACTTGGGCCTATTCAAAGAACATTATTTTAAGATTTTATGAACATACCTAGTAGATGTTATACCTTTTTAAATAGCTAAAGAGTCGTAGAAGTTTTTAAAATCATTTGCAGAATAAGTACCATACATTATTTTTAAAGCGTTTCAATGTTAAAAACAGTTAGTTTAAATTATTTAATTCTAACCATTCTCGAGCAGTATTAGTAGGTTCAGTTTTTGTTAATCATTTTTATTAATTGACATGCCTTCTAACTTAATACATAAAAAATTGGACTCTAGGGGCTCGATCTTTAAAATTCAATGTCTCCATAACGGTTAAGTTTCGGACACCATATTACACAATCAAATCCATCAGAATAGACCTGAATAACGTCTAATATAACGTCCTTTAATATTCAGTACGACTTTCCCTGTAACCCTGTATAATAATAAACGTTTATTCTAGTGTACTATCTATTGACAAATTGAGACAGTAGTTAATGGAAACACTGCAATTAGTTCCCGGCCGGACCGCGCGGCGAGGCGCGGCGGACAACTAACTCTCATTAGGGTTGCCACCTTACCCATGCGACCAACTCATTCATTTATTTCGACAGAGTTTTACAATTATTTTGCTCGATGTACAAGTTAGATTTTCATGTTTATTGCAGTTTTAGTTTTACCTTTATTATTTTAGTTTTCATTGAACTTGAGTTTTTTGTTAACGGTGGCCTTCTTCGTCGTTGGTTTCCAAACAAAGTACCATAGTACTTTACGGGTGCTCCCGTGCTACTGGATATATATTTATTTATTTAAGCCTTGCAATTATTATTTTATTTTTACAATATTTCGCTTATTTTTATTATATTTCACCCCACTGCTGGGCAAAGGCCTCCCCCTTCTTCTTCCACTCACTTTTATCCCTTGCGGATCTGTGCCATAGTGTACCTTCAAAGTTAACTAGCTCATCTCTCCATCTAGCAGTTGGTCTACCTCTTCTTCTTTAGCATCTCTTGGGTACCATGTAGTTGTAATGCTGCGCCATCTTTCCTCACTTGCCCTCGATAAATGGCCCGACCAATTCCATTTTCCTATCTTTTCTATCCTAACTACATATCTTACTTTACTCTTCTGTCTAATATCTCTTTTCGCAACTTTGTCTATCAGTTTAATTCCTAGCAAGCTTCTTTCCATCTTTCTCTGGGTCACCTTTAGCTTTTTCACCTGATTCTTAGTAAGGGCCCACGTCTGGCATCCGTATGTTAAGGTTGGTATTATGCAGCTATTATAGGCTTTTGATCTTAAGCTAATAGGGACATCTTTGTTTTTCATAATGTGTTTTAGAGCCCAATATTTATTCCAACCTTGCTGTATTCTTTTTTCTATCTCTATGTCTTGCCAATCCTTGAATGTGTATACTGGATATATATACTCCAGTCAAAAATCTGTTATCAAGCATGTACCTACCGGTAGCTGCACTGGAGAGGTAATTCTTTTCTTTGTAAGCTTCCGCCTTCGTCATGACGAGATTGAAGCTAAACTAAGGTCTATCGTTTGTTAAGAGTTAATATTTTTCTTAAACATCTGCCCCACCTCTAGAGGTGGGGCAGATGTTGTAGTCTCTCTAGAGAGAGAATGCTTTTCCGGGATTAAAAGTATCCCACGTTTTACCCATAAAAAAACAACTTTATTATTACGGTGTGATAACAAATATACACATATACTTTCGCATAAGACGATAGAATAATAGAATACAAATTAAAAGCCAAAAGTGGCAACCCTATCGCAATGACAGAAAGACATTGTCCGCTATTGTGCATCTGGTAGATCATTCTCTATTCTAGGACTTCTCTCAGGCGCGGCGGGTGGCGGGTGGCGGCGGTGGGGCTCCCAGCTCGATGTTAACTGCCAGCCAGGTATGTAAGCTGCCTTACCTTCTAGTTTTAACATATTACTTTAAGCTGTGCACTTTGAGAGTACAAATTAATTTTGCATCTTACATTAAGTTGTAGTTTAAAGCTCAGCTCACACCCAAACGCGACGCGGTGCGAACTTGTTTGGATGCATAAAAATAATATATAATTATTGTATATGTATTTGGAAAAAAAAAGCTGTAATATTAAAAGATCTTCCACAAAAACAAAAACCTTGCTGAGTTTCTTGCCGGGTCTTCTCAGTTTATGTGTATTTCGAACCAGTGGTAAATTCAACTGTATGTACCAATTTAACGTTCATAAGAGCGTTACTAGGGCCTAAACTGAATAAATTATTTTTTGAAGTAGATTTTGAATGTAAACAAAAAAGTACACATTTCATTAAGAGAATTCGAATATGCCTTGTGGCGTCGCGAGTCACTTGTCATAAATTTTCCCACTGAAATGTTTATTTTTGTGTGAAGTAGTGATCATGAATTAACAACTTATCAAAGTATAGATGATTTTTAAACATGCAAATTGTATCTTGTAGGTTCACGGGTATATTTTAAATTGCGCAGAGTAAGATTATACAAGAGAAATTGTGTGATTTATGAAATAGTTAAATGTTCTACTTTAATTATGATATAAATACGTAACAATCTAAATGTAAAGAATAATTATTTATCCACTGTTATTATTATTGTGTAAACTACACTTTTTCTATGCCTGTAAAAGGTAACTAAGTTCAATGAGTACTATGTAATAGAATAAGATCTTTACTACACTTAGTTGCAAATAAATGAATATGAATATGAAATAAAAATAATAATAGTCTGACTCGAATACTGTTTCGAATAGTAATTGATTTTGCTGAGAAGATAATAAGCCCAACAATTCCTCTTTTTGACAATCTGACCCATGTACCTGCGGTTATTCCGACGGCTGCACTTGAGATTCAGTTCTGTTTTAAGCTTTGTGAGCTTACCACCGCCATATCGGTAAGGCGACATAATTACTTACTATGTTAAAATACATGCCTCTTCACAATAAAAATGTATTCAAAAAACTGATAATGTAACCAACAATGGACGGTAAAGTTGGGTTTATAAAGCCTCAAAATTATGTTGTTTTACTATAATTTTACGGAAGACTCCGTTCCCCAGGCCTACTCATACTTAGCTTGGTCATTATAACTTTATAAGACTAAATAAACACGAAAAGTCCGTTTATTAAGCAAAGAATAAAATATTTCCTGACATGTTTCTAAGAATTACCGAACTAAATATTGTATGTAAATGTATAAGCCTGGTTGAACCACGGCAGGGCCGCGGGCGGTACAGCGCCGGCCCAAACTTCCTCCTAGTCGGTTAGCTGGAAAATATAACATTATCAAAATATAGCTATCGAAATTGGCTGTTTTATAAAGTTTTGTACATTTTTTTGCTAATACATTCTAGGAAGAACAGTAATATTACCTTAACTAGGCAGCTGGAATTGTTAAAACATTATTTAATATAATTTTCTGAGTATTACAAAATCGAATAGTTGTATGCTATAGGTATATATTTTTATAGCACTGTGTGTAATAAGTGCGCGTTTTTAACACACGTGCTATAAAATAGTACCTATACGATAGTCGTGACAGTCCATTATCGCACGGCGAAGTTACACGCCGTACGAGCAATAATAGACTACTTATATCACACGTATCGTGATATACCATTTTTCGAAGTCGGTTAACAGGCGTACGGCCCGCCTGATGGTAAGCGGTTACCTATGGATGCTTGCAACAAACGCGTTACGTATTTATATACTCTGAGGCGTTACTAACCCTTCCTCCTAAGCCCGATAAGCTCTGGCGACCTTACTCATGCGCAGGAACACAACATAAACTTATTTGGCTGCGGTATTCTGTAAGGTTCCCCAGTTCCCAAGTCGAGACTTTGAGCGAATAAACGCACCCCTCTAACTCTCTTATATTTTTGGACACGTTAAAGTTTTTCATTAGTGTACAGACCGTTTTCAATGTACTTCATGTAGTACACATACACACCTATATAGCTTGTTACTTTTCTACTGGAATAGGTACTACGTTCGTATAATAGGGAGGTACAGATAACTTCTGACCTTTCTCTCTTCCTTTCAACGAGTACCTTATCTATCGGATAGTAACCAAATGTGGGGATTTAGGAAGCTTTAGTATCTACTCGTAAACATAAAGGATATTTATGTATTTTACTTGTAAGTAGGTAGTACGTTATTGGTAGGTAAGAATAGCCTACAAGGGCATTGTTACCTAAATAACTGTCAGTTAGGTGTTTCTTGACTATTAATGTTAATCCGTTAGCTCACAGATAGGACGCGCGTCCTGTAACTACATATGAAAAAGAATTGAATTCCAGGAACTGAGAGTCAACTGATAAAATTAGTAGCCAGCTAGAAGAAGAACATTCAATGACATAACCTCCTTTTTTGAAGTCAGTTAAAAAATCATTATACGTTATATCATCATCATCATCATCATCATCAGCCTATAATGTCCCACTGCTGAGCACAGGTCTCCTTTCACAAATGAAGGTGAAAGAGAATGGGCAATACTCCACCACGCGTGCCCACTGCGGGTCGGTGGAGGTAGGCTAGTGGTCAACCTACTGTTGGAATTTTTCAAGCCGCCTAGGAGGCATCCAACTAGCTTAACGACTATCACAATTAAGTGATAACCGGGACCAACGGCTTTACGTGCCTTCCGAAGCACGGAAACGCTCGATTTGAAATACCACTAGGCGGTCACCCATCCAGGTACCGACCACGACAGGCGTAGCTTAACTTTGCCGATCGATTAAGAACGGCTAATCATGCTACACCACGAGCGCTTCAGTCGTACGTTACATAAACAGATAATATTATGCTATGCTGAAAACGATTACGACTTAATTTTGCTCCGAAATATGGCACATAAATCTGATTTTCAGACGAATTCGCAACATCACGAAAATATAGGTGAACAATTAAACTGGCACTCTGTATTAAAGCCACTGAAATTCAATCATTGTTCTGTATTTTGTTTCTGTGAATTTGACACAAATGATGCTGGCAAAATTATCTCCAAGCAGTTGCCAATAAAAATATTTTTAAGATACGAAAACAACGAAGACAGCCCAAAAATAACAAATAAAACTAAACAAGTAGAGATTCCAAGTAGCTCCTTTGTGAGGCTAATAGTATTATTGTGTATTGTTTGTATTTAGCGACTTCAACCTCAAACATGTTTCAAGTTTATTTTTGTTCCTTTATTTTGTTTATGAATAACATAGTTGAGAATTTACCATCAGACAGGCCGTATGCTTGTTTGCAACGTAACTAACGATGCCAACAACGTAACGTATAAAAAAAATTGTTACAATATATTTATATTCATCTGAGTTATGTAGGCGACATTTCGTCAAACTACATCAATCTTTTTTCACAGTGAAAAAATATTTAAGTTACAAAAGTTTGTCTGGATTACTCAGAAGAAAACTATTATTTAGTCATGCATATTATTAATTCATTGTTCAATCGTATCTCTGTTGGTTTCCTAAATAAATAAACAGCCTACTGATTAAAATGGTCACGTAAATAACGTCACCTTATTGTTATTGCCAAACAATGTGACATTATTAACGTGAACATTTGTTGAAATAAGAGTAGCTACTAAAATACACACTACGTGTGGTTCCCGGCATAGAATAGGGCCAACCCTTCCAATCCTGAGGGTGTCGTAAAAGGCGACTAAGGGAATACACCAGTGGACGGGCAGCAGCGTCCATCTGTGATACGTTATCATTACTGCGATCACCAACCCGCCTGCCAAGCGTGGTGATTATGGCAATACCCCCTGTACATGACTACACAAACACAGCAACGGCCCCCAGTCCCCGGCGGCCCCGCTATCCCGGGCTACGGTAGCGGTTACGGTAACGGCGGGGCAGGGGGTGCTAAGAGTCTCCGGCAGAGATCCGGCTACCAACACCGACGACTGGACCTGGTAACATATAATGCACGGACTCTGAGGACCGACGAGAAGCTCATTGAGCTGGAGGAAGAAGTGGACAGGTTGCGCTGGGATATAATGGGATTATCAGAAGTCCGAAGAGAGGGGGAGGACACGATAATCCTTAAATCTGGTAACCTGTTCTACTACCGGGAGGGTGATCACCTGTCACAGGGTGGTGTCGGGTTTATTGTCCGCAGGCCCCTCATCAAGAATATAGTGAGGATAGAGAGTGTCTCAGCGAGAGTCGCATACCTGATACTCAGAATTACCAAACGGTATTCGCTGAAGGTCATTCAGGTATACGCTCCGACCTCGTCACACCCAGATGACGAGATAGAGGCATTGTATGAGGATATCTCACGAGCCATACATGCCTCTAAAACTCACTATATGGTATTGATGGGGGACTTTAACGCGAAGCTAGGCATTAGGAATGACGATGAGCTGAGAGTGGGGCAGTTTGGAATTGGGCAGAGGAACCCTAGGGGGCAACGGTTGGCCGACTTCATGGAGTTGGAGGGACTCTTTATGATGAACTCCTTCTTCAAAAAGCGGCCGCACAGGAAATGGACCTGGACTAGCCCCGATGGATCCACCAAAAACGAGATAGACTTTATCTTGACGACAAAACGGCAAATCTTCAGTGATGTTTCTGTGATCAACAGGGTTAAGACCGGCAGCGATCACCGGTTAGTAAGAGGCACACTGAACCTGAACATCCAGGTGGAGAGATGTCGTCTGGTAAAGTCTACGCTCCGACCCCAATCTGCATATATCCAAGACCCTGAAAGCTTTCAGCTCGAACTTCATAATCGCTTCCAATGCCTGGATGATTGCGTGACAGTGGACGATACAAACAACAGGCTCGTGGAAACTGTCCATGCGGTAGGATCGAAATTCTTTAAGACCCAGCGCACAGCTAAATAGGCAGGTCTCAAACGCCATACGACACGATTTACGCCTCTTTAATACATCATGTATTGAAGAGGCAATAAAGCGGAACAAAGGTTCCAAAGTGTTCGCAAGAGACTTGTCTATTGGTCAAAGTCAACTGACCAAGCTGAAGACCGACTCCGGCAACATCATTACGTCAAAACTGGAGATCTTGAGAGAGATCGAGAAGTTCTATGGACAGCTGTACACCTCGTCACAGAAACCAGATCCAATTCCGGTTAGTGACGCAAGAGCCAAGTTGACCCGACATTACACCGAAGATATCCCGGACGTCAGAGATTAGAATGGCTCTGAAACAGCTTAAAAACAACAAGGCGGCGGGTGATGACGGAATTACAACAGAGCTCCTGAAAGCGGGTGGAAAACCGGTACTTGTAGTCCTTCAGAAGCTTTTTAATTCCGTCATACACGAAGGAACAACGCCCGAAGTATGGAGTGGAAGTTTGGTGGTGCTCTTCTTCAAGAAAGGTGATAAGGCCCTATTGAAGAACTACCGACCGATATCCCTCCTAAGCCACGTTTATAAGCTGTTTTCAAGAGTCATTACGAATCGTCTCGCACGTAGGTTTGACGACTTCCAGCCTCCCGAACAAGCCGGTTTCCGTAAAGGCTTTAGCACCATAGACCACATACATACACTCCGCCAGATTATACAGAAGACTGAGGAGTATAATCGGCCATTATGCCTGGCGTATGTGGACTATGATACTACATAGGCTTTCTGAATCAAAATTCAGTCGAGACATGGGCGGTGTTACAGAGTCTACAGCGATGCCAAATCGACTATCGCTATATCGAAGTGTTGAAGTGCTTGTACAGCAAAGCCACCATGTCAATTCGGGTCCAGGACGAGAGTACGAAACCGATCCAGTTGCAGAAGGGTGTTAGACAGGGTGACGTTATTTCCCCGAAACTCTTCACCACTGCAATGGAGGATGTATTCAAGCTCTTGGACTGGAAGGAATATGGCATCAACATCAATGGCGAACACATCACTCACCTTCGATTTGCCGACGATATAGTCATAATGGCGGAATCGCTGGAAGCTTTGAACATCATGCTCAATGACCTCAACAGAGTTTCTCAACAGGTAGGCCTCAAAATGAATATGGACAAGACAAAAATTATGTCTAATGTTCATATTCCGCCAATGCCGGTAATTGTTGGGAGCACTGTCCTCGAAGTTGTAGACGAGTATGTTTACCTAGGACAAATTGTCCAACTAGGTAGGTCCAACTTTGACAAAGAGGTCAATCGAAGAATCCAACTCGGCTGGGCAGCGTTCGGGAAGCTACGGCATATCTTCACGTCCAAAATACCTCAGAGTCTGAAGACGAAGGTCTTCAATCAGTGCGTGTTACCAGTGATGACATACGGGACAGAGACGTGGTCTTTCACTGCTGGCCGTATAAATAAACTCAGAGTCACTCAGCGAGCTATGGAACGAGCTATGCTCGGAATATCTCTACGTGACAGGGTCCGAAATGAGGACATTCGTAGTAGAACGAAAATGACCGACATAGCTCGTAGAGTTAGTAAGCTGAAGTGGCAATGGGCAGGCCACATCGCTCGAAGAGCTGATAACCGCTGGGGAAGAAAGGTTCTAGAGTGGCGACCACGTACTGGAAAGCGCCGAGCGGGACGACCTCCCACCAGGTGGACCGACGACCTGGTCAGAGTCGCTGGGCGCCGCTGGATGCAAGCGGCCCAGAACCGTTCGAAGTGGAAATCAATGGGGGAGGCCTATGTTCAGCAGTGGACATCGAATGGGCTGATATGATGATGATGATGATGACTAAAATACACTCACTCATTTACGATTATTCAAGTTGAGATATAATATTAAAAATTCATATAAATGCCAGTCGTAAACTTGTTTGCTAGACAAAATTGATGCAGAATATACTTTTATACATAAGATAAGATGAAAATTTTATGAACCAACTCTTGTAATGTGAAAAGTTCATGGACCTCCAATAATTTTATGTGTAGTTTCCAAATACCGACTGTATCCCACTTTGCCTCTGGGTTACACCAGTTAAATATATCAGTTTTATGATCTGTTTGTTTTGTCATCTATTTCAAAGACAAATCTTTTTGGTGAACTATTACCAAAATGTGAATAACTTATCTGATAAAAACGAATTAATTGGTAGAGAATAATTTCCTCTGATATCCCACATACTAATTTCAATTGTCAAAATATTAATATTTTCGTATTTCTCATCCTACTACCTACTTCTAACCCGTATCAATCAAATTTACCCAAGAGAATAAATATCTAAACAGACTCTCCTAAATTCTCCAGGAAATATAAAATATGTTGGTACTTACCTTTACTTCATTATTTTACCATTAATTTTCCGTTTTTGAATTATGTCGGTATTGTTCGAGATACCAACATCATTCAAAAACGGAAAATTGAAAATTACTTTCGAGTATACAGAGATAGTTTAAAGCGTGATATATTCATAACATTACGTCACTAAATGGGATTGGTACTGAACACCGCTACATCCAACAGTTTTATTTTTATACGATCGATAAGGTTCGTGTTTGACCACAACCTCACCATGGTTAGTGATGATGTGGTAAGAACACAAAGCCTATAGCAGGGAACTGGCCCTCAAGAATATCTTGGCGACAGGTTTGCAATATTATAAAATCAATCAATGTCAAAACTCGTAGGCAGGTGGTTGGTATAGGTACTCCTAAATGAGGGTGCATTTAGCTCCAGGTTCAAGTATCCTGCAAATTTCTTGGCACATAACGTATACTGCACAGAAGCTAAATTCTAAGTCTCTTTGGTGGTGAGGAGTGGGGACCAGAGCGAGGTGGGAGTGTTGCTTGCCACCTGTGCAAACCATTCCCTACTACGAATAAATTGCGCCAAGAAGGTTGCTGGGATCTATATATTTGTATAGAAAATTTAAAAGACATGGAATATTTTTAACACGTGGCTCTGAGACATAATACCCACAAAGGCCAGTCCAGAATACTTTTGTTTCCTTTTATCCAAGCTTAAGAGGACTCAATTCGTCATACTTTTCATACAAAACCGAAAGGAAGATAAGTACAGAACTTATTATGGCTTTGTTAAACATTTTTCGTTAGATGTTTTGAACAAATTAGTATCTTGTACACTATATCTAGCCGTGTATCTAGGCGTAATTTAAAAAAAGTGTGAAACAAATTCAGTCCAAGCCTCCGAAAAACAGCGTTTTTGCCTGAACTTTGGCCATATCTAATGTACCTATAAATTGTAAAATGAAAGAAAACATTTAGATACCAGGCTTGCAAATGTATTGGAGATTCTAAATAACTAACTTTTTTTTCACAAACTTGTAATTTTTTTTTCACAAGAAGTATACTCCTGGAACAAGTTTTATGAATGCGAAATCATGAATGACGACCTAGCGGAGCGGCTGCGAGTGATCAGCGGAATTTACCGACTGATAACCGACGGCTCTGATGCTGTCCCTCTTTTTTCGCAGTCAAACATTACGTTGGATGAAACAACAAGCTTTTAGACTATGCTTGCGTTGAAGTTGCGCCGGTCACCGAGGGCCGCCTTAAAATAAAATATGCTCAGTTTGAGTCGTGCTCATAGGGACGAACTTTTTTCTGCGGAGCCGTTTAAAAATAAGATACCTATATTTTGTATTGATTTTCAGCACTATAACTATATATATACCTTAATATTGCAAATGTGAATATTTGTTTGTATGTCTGTTACTGATTACGCCGTAATGAAATGGGACGAAGCTTTGGCACTGTTAAGGGTCCGTCGGTGCAACAGTGTAATTAAAAGGCAGGAGCACGTTTTATCGGTTTAATGGTTGGAGAACGAAGAGGCCGGTGTTGCCATGCACAATAATATTATTATGTTTCCAACATAACTCCCAACAGAACAAAACAGATAGAAATCTTCGAATGTGGACTGTATAATCATAAGAAACCTGGTTCTTGAAAGTGCAATATAAAAGAATTGGTCTGTTAGTAGTCATAGTTGTAAAAATTACAATGATAAGTATTTTGTATTGGTACAATTGACTTAAGTCATTAACACTTTAGCTTAATTTCTAAATAAAGTTGTTTATAAAATCATGCATTGTTTTATTTGCCTACTTCATGTTACATAAACATTAATAATGTTGTACATTTGCAATGTGTTTATAAATTATGTTCACCTTAGCAGGTAAGTGGTTACTTTAAAAATATTAGGTAAGTAGGTAACACACTTTTACATTAAAGAGATATGAATCTCTTGGCATCTTCACACATAGGGTTAACTGTATGTGAAGCGTCGCGGCCTACGAGAGGGTGAGTACAGTTTTACATTACATTAGTTAAGGAGATATATGAATCTCTTAGCATCACCTCTAAACATAATCAGCTGCTTGAGGAGCATCTTGGCCTACGAGAAGGTAAGTAAATTTAAGTAATTAACAATAATATTAAGTCTCTTAGCATCACCTCAAAACACAATCAGATGCTTGAGGAGCATCTTGGCCTACGAGAACTATTACTTATAACTATTAAACTAATGGTAGCAAACATATTTTAGTTATAGATGTCTTATGACATCTTCCATTAGCTTTCTTAACTTCCATAGCTCTAACCTTACCATCCCTGCCAGGAAATATTTGAGTAATTCTGGCCATTGGCCAAGTCATAGGAGGGACGTCTAGTTCCTTGAGGATCACAAGATCACCTACTTTTACATTGGGTACATTATCTTTCCATTTAGGACGGTTTTGTAAGTTATTCAAATACTGTTTTGACCATTGTTTCCAGAATTGTTGTTTCATAGCTGTACATTTAGACCAAAACTTTAATTGATTATCTGCTAGATTAGTCACATCTGGGTTGGGTAAACAAACCAAAGGTGCACCCGTTAAAAAATGCCCAGGTGTGAGATATGAAACATCTTCAATGTCTGAAGACAATGGTGTCAAAGGTCTTGAATTTAATACACCTTCTATTTGCACAAGTACAGTATACAGATGCTCATATGTTAAAGTATGGCTGCCAAGTATCCTCTTTAAGTGGTGCTTAACACTTTTAACGGCTGCCTCCCACAGACCACCGAATACTGGGGAGTAGCTTGGTATGAAGTTAAAGTTGATACCTAGTTTAGAAGCTGTATCTTGTACCTGTTGTTGATGACATTTAGAAGTATTTAATTTATACAATTCTTGTAAATTTTTATTTGCAGCTTTGAAAGTGCCTGCATTATCACAATATACTTCTGTTGGAATGTTTCGTCTTGATATGAACCTTTTGAAACTAGCTAAAAATGTATCAGTAGTTAAGTCAGAACATAACTCTAGGTGTATGGCTTTAGTTACAAAACACACATATACAATTATGTAGCCTTTTGTTACAATTACACTTCTGATACGTGATTGTTTAACTAGAATAGGACCTGCAAAGTCCATTCCAACTTTCTCAAAGGGTCGGCAAGCATTTACTCTATCTGAAGGTAAGGAACCCATCAGTTGTTTAGCTGTATTAGCTTTGAAGCGGAAACAAGTTATACATTTATAAATTACACTTTTTATCAAGCGCAAAGCGTTGATAATCCAGTAACGTTGATTTAAATTACACAAAATTAATTTTTGACTGGCATGTAAAAGTTTGATGTGGACATTCTCTATAATGAGATGTGTCAGTCTTGATTCTCTAGGTAATATAATTTGATGTTTATGAGCAAAGGACAAAGCAGCATGTTGTAGCCTACCACCTACTCTCAGAAGTCCCTCAGAATCTATGAACGGATTGAGACCTTTTATACATTGCTGTACCTGTGAGTTATTTTGCAAGGCTAATATGTCTTTAGCAAAGTATTTTTGTTGCTCATTTTTAATTAATAAATTTAATGCTGAATTTGTTTCAGTATGTGATACAAAAGTATGTCTAATTTTTAATGAGCTTGGTTTGCAATTATTGCAAAATCTTATTACATATGCAAGAATTCTTTGGAGCCTACCTAAATTAGAATATTTAGTTAAAAGACTGTTTAACATTGTGCCCTTGACTTTCTGTGATACTGCACATACCACCTCGTTCACAGGCAATGTTTTTATTTCAGGTACGTCTATAGGTGCATCAAAACTACAATTGTCAAAATTATAGTCAGAGCTAGACATAATTTGAGGCCCTGACCACCACATTTGGTGGTTTTGTAAATCGCAAGGACTCACTCCCCTACTTAAGCAATCCGCAGGGTTTTGATCAGTCGATATGTAACACCAATTAAAATGACTAGTATTGTCCATAATTAATTTTACCCTATTTGCAACATATGTATTCAGTTTGATTGGCTCAATTTTCAGCCATGCTAGGACTACTTGAGAATCAGAGAACAAGTGTGTTTCATTGACTATGTGTTTTGAATTAATAGTTTTATAAACTTTAGCAATTAATTTAGCCAATAATAATGCTGCATTAAGCTCTAAACGAGGAATACTCAACTGTTTTGTTGTTTTTGGATTTATCCTTGATTTAGAACAAAGAAGCAACATTTTTACATTGCCATTTATGTCTATTGTTCTCAAATAGATTGCACAACCATAAGCTACGTTAGACGCATCTGAAAATCCAATCAATTGAATCTTATGCTTATTATCAATACATGCATTTCGTTTTACTTGAATGGGTGACATTTTAACTAAACTATTGTAAAATAATTGCCATTCTCTTTTCAACTCATTGGAAGGAATTGAATCCCAGTCAGTGTTTGATAGCCAAAGTTCCTGCATAATTTGCTTAGCTTTTATTAATATGGGACCAATTATTCCCAATGGGTCGTAAAATTTACTAATGTAACTCAGTATCTCTCTTTTTGTATCGACGGATTGCTCAGGTGGAGGAGGAAACCTAAAGGAGTCTGTATTTATATTAAAATTCAGTCCTAAAGTTTTGATATCCTTCCCAATATTGATTTCTCCAGCATACTGCTGTTCCTTAGGAATGTCGTGCAATATGCTATCATCATTGGCTGACCATTTGTGTAGGCTAAAACTACCTAAGGCTAGCAAACCAATAAGTTGACCTTTTGTGTCGATAATAGTGTTGAGATCACTGTGAGAATACAAAATATCATCTATGTAAGCTGAGTTTAAAAGCACTGGAGAGGCCAGTGGATATTTGTTTTTAAACCTATAAGCAAGTTCATTTAAACATCTTGTGGCTAAATATGATGAAGTTTTTAACCCATAAGTTACAGTATTTAGCTGCAAACATTTTATTTCACTATTCGGATCATCTCTCCACAAGATGTTTTGTAAAGATCTTTGTTCTTTATTAATTAATATATTCCTAAACATTTGTTTAATGTCACAGATAAAGAAATATTTGTCCAATCTGAACAATATTAGAATGTCAAACAACTCATTTTGAACTACAGGACCGTTCATCATTATATCATTAAGTGATATTTTATTTGCTGTTTTCATGGATCCATCAAATACTGTACGCAAGCGCGTGCTCACAGCATCCTCCCGTATTACAGGATGATGAGGCATGAAGTATACTGCATCTCGAGACAAGTTGTAGCCTGTAATATCAAAATAACTTGCATGACCAAGTTGAATATATTCATCAATAAATTTTTGATATTCCTTGAATAAAGAATTATCTTTATTAAATCGTTTTTCTAAGTTTAGAAATCTATGCAATGCTAATGGTAAGGAACTACCTAATTTATTGTTAACATCACAAATTGGAAGTTTCATTGGCATTGAAACTTCAAACTTATTGTTATTAAGTTTTACTGTATCTTTAAAATACTGTTCACAGTATTGTTGTTCAGATGTGTGATGTTCAGTGTACACCTCTGGTACAGCCTCTGATTGCCAAAATTTTGATAGACTACTGTTTATGTCAGATTCGCACTCATTGCAGAATAAGGAAACAGCAGTATCCTGGAGAAGCGGAGGTGAAGGTACATTGCCTGCGATTATGTAACCGAATTGCGTGTGAACAAGGCGGGGTTGCGCAGGATCACTGAACTTCGTGAACTGTTCCTCAGATTGGGGCAGCAACACCTGAAAAAATATATCAGCAGCTAACAAAGCATCTATTTCATTTGGCACATTGAAAGCATCGTCTGCAAGTTTTATATTTTTAGGTATATTTATATCACCTTTGTTTAGACAGTTCTGTGGTAACTTCATTGCAATATTGTCTGTTACAAGAAAATTGACACTGACTTGGTATGGATATACACATGAGAATATATTAGTTTGCAAAGAATGTTTAATATTCTTTTCAGCATTAGCGATGCCTCTTATACCAACAGTAGTAGCAGTTAGCTTTTTACCTATGAGTTTAGTCATTTTGTTAGTGATGAAAGAAGATTGACTTCCTGAGTCAAGAAGGGCTCTGATTATTATCGGTTTGCCATTCTTCGCAATAATTTTTATTTTAGCAGTAGGAAGCAAAACTTGATTGTTGTTGTTCAACCCTGACAACATAACCACCGGTTTGGTCGGTGTGTCTGACCCAGACTGTGCATGGCTTTCTTCATGCAAAAGCGTGTTGTGTGGTTGCTTACAGCGTGCACATTTGAAGTGAAAGCGGCATTTCCCCTTATGATTATTCAAACATATTTTACAAAGCTGCCTGCTTTCAGCAAATTTGACACGTTCATTTACACTTGCTAGCATAAATTTTGAGCATGAATAAAGCTTATGCAACTTACCGCAGAAGCTGCATGACTGTAGTTTGGATGTTGCAAAATTTGTAGACTTTGTCAACGCTTGCTTACTGCTGCTAGTATCGGAGTTCTCCAATGCTAAAGCTCGTGCATCCAAATACTTGATAAATTCTGAAAAAGTAGGTAAATTGGTGGGATCGCGATCTAAACAATATGAAGCATATGTGTTGTTATCTAATTTTCTCGATAAAATGCACACAAGCACACTATCCCAGCTCTCTACTGGTTGTTCCAGATTTTTAAGGGCAGCAACATGCTGCTTTGCTTCAGAAACAAAGTTTCGAAGTGAAGTTACACTAGGCTTAGTTATCGGACTTAAGTCTAATAGATATGAAATGTGTTCATACACAATTTTTTGTTTATTGTCATACCTATCTTGTATAATTTTTAAACCTTCTGCATAACTTGTACCCTGTACTGGTAAATTTTTTACTAAATCGTAAGCCTCACCTTTGAGAAAAGTCCTTAAGTACATAAATCTTTGAATGTCAGTAATTGTTTTGTCATTGTGAACTAATGCATTGAATAGTTCTATAAATGGCTTGTATTCAGAATAACTACCATTAAAGAATGGAATTTTTATGTCAGGAAGTATTTTTGATGCGGATTTCTTTTTGATACAGCTACCATCACTCTGAGATACGTTAAAATGAGTGTCAAGTTGAATTTTAATTAACTCTAAACCTTTGAAACACAGATCCTCGGTGAGTGTGGGATCTTCATTATCTTGTATTATCATGTTAAACTCATTATATTGACTGAAAAGAGATTTTAACCTATCTTCCTTCAAAAGTAACATTTGTTGTGTCGCATCTTTAAGAGAATCTTTGGTAATTGTATTACAAATGCGTGTTATGGTACCTTTTATGTATCCACGTTTTTGAGGCAATGATTTCTCGCCTTCCTCATATTCCATGGTTGGCTTTGACATGGTAGGTTCCCACTATGTAAGTTACGTAAGTTAAGAAAACGTAAAAACCACTTATATTAATCACTGATTGAAATTAAGTACTTAAAACTAGTTCTCTTGGCATCCTCTCAGAAAGTAATCAACACATTCTGAGAAGCATCGTGGCCTCCGAGATAAGAAAAAGTTTGTTTACACAGGTTCGTTCGTAAAATGGCGGATTCAATTTTCGATAAAAAAATATTAAATAAAATTGAGTCGTGTTCCAAATTTGTATGTGTATCACGTTGTAGCATGAAAGTTCTCCGGCAAAAGAAAGAGATAGTTGGCCTGGTGTCCTCTTCTAATCACGGCCAGCGATGATGCTAAAACAATTGCACCGATCGTCACTGGAACGTTACTATTGAGTGAAGAGAACTTGTGCAGGCACGTCGCTAGATGGCGCGAGGGCGCTCCCTAGTATTTCTTCTTTTTTCTTAGGAAAATTTCACAATGGCGATTCACAAATATAGCATCGTCATATACATAGATCACATCTTTGAAAAAAGCAAAAAAATACTATTTAGTTCAGAAAATCATAGAATCTTCGGGATCACGGGTAACATCTTGGTGCGGAATCAGTTTACCGGGTCCAGTCATCATTATTATTATAATGTATAATAGCTTCCTTAACTATTTGCCTCTCAAGGTACGTAAGTCAATATCATTTGCATTTTTATTTACTTATGCTAACATCGGGAGTAATCGGGACACTTTTTAATTTCTTGTAAATAATTAGTTATATAATAAAAAATATTACAAATAGACCTGTGTCTGACTAATATGTCACCATCACCATGGTAAGTAATGGTGTAGCCGAAGGTGGTAACATAAGGTCGCCAGAGCTCATAGGGGAGGGGGGAAAGGTCGGTAACGCGTGAACCGTTACGGTAACCGCTTACCATCAGGCGGGACGTATGCTTGTTTACCGAAATATAGTATTTAAAAAAAACAGCCAGGCGGGTACTACAAAGTACCCTCCAACCGTGCTATGGTTTCTTCGAAATGTTTTCCTTCGCCGAAAGCTCAAGCTCAATGAAGGACAAATCCGGGACCTTCACAGCATTCGAAGAATATAGGTAAATGTCGAATGAATATTCATCTCAAATTTGATGCTTTTGACAAAATTAAATGGCAACCTTCCTCACGCACAGGAATATACAATTCAAATTATTTCACTGCGGTATTCTGTAAGGTAGAGTTTCATCCTGAGAGTTGCTTTTTGAGAGAATAAATGCTATGCTCTACCTCTCTTAAAACTGATTGACTGACCTGCGAATCCTGATTGGCAGAGGAGAAAGTCAGAAAGGAGGGAAGATGGAGGAATGGAAGATGTAGGAATGAAAGATGGCGGAATGGAAGATGGCGGAATGGAAGATGGCGGAATGGAAGATGGTAGAATGGAAGATGGCGGAATGGAAGATGTAGGAATGGAAGATGGCGGAATGGAAGATGTAGGAATGGAAGATGGTGGAATGGAAGATGTAGGTATGGAGGTGCAAGGTGGATGACACCTCCATTTAAAAGGGAAGATCTTCCGCCAGGCTGGGTCATCCTGCCTGGGGACCGCGGTCCAACTGTACATGTCGGACAGTTATATATATGCAGATTCTCGAGAAAACTTCTTAAGCGCGATGCAGGATGTAGGATAATGTGGCGCCACGCCATCTATCTTTCAGTATGTGAACTATCTCAGTGTTACTGATAGATGGCCTATAGATGTCGCTACATCACTCCCTTCCTAGACCAGAGGTCGATCTATTGTTGCGTCGTTGCGTAAAGCTTGCAAGTGCAAGTGCTGCTCCAAGTCTAAGGTGAGTCGAGACGGAGCGCAGATGCTGCGACAGGTTGAGCCGGCTAGTCCACGTAGTGCAGAAACCGCCACGCTGGAGAGATGATCCGGGCGTGTGCTGCGGTGGACTGTGCGGGCGGCGAGCTTAGTCGCAGTGTTGCCTTGCAGGACCAGGAAGCACGGTGAGTCGGCTGCGATGGACCTGATTGAGGCGAAGTTGGCTTGCTGTGTGACTGCTTGCCGGTGGGGAGTGATGAGCTTGGAGAATCTGCTCAGAAGTGCTACTGCATGTTCCGTGATTTTTGGAGGGTTGGAAATGTTCCCATCCATCACGTCGGGGTCACCACTATGGAGGTGCAAGGTGGATGACACCTCCATTTAAAAGGGAAGATCTTCCGCCAGGCTGGGTCATCTTGCCTGGGGACCGCGGTCCAACTGTACATGTCGGACAGTTGTATATATGCAGATTCTCGAGAAAACTTCTTAAGCGCGATGCAGGATGTATGATAATGTGGCGCCACGCCATCTATCTTTCAGTGTGTGAACTATCTCAGTGTTACTGATAGATGGCCTATAGATGTCGCTACATAGGAATGGAAGATGACGGAATGGAAGATGGCGGAATGGAAGATGGCGGAATGGAAGATGGCGGAATGGAAGATGTAGTAATGGAAGATGGCGGAATGGAAGATGTAGGAATGGAAGATGGTGGAATGGAAGATGGCGGAATGGAAGATGTAGGAATGGAAGATAGAGGAATGAAAGATGTGGCAACTATGGGAAAAGAACTATATCCAGCAGTGGACGTGCATAGCCTGAAGATGATGTTCATAAATTAGCAGTAATACAAGATTTGAACTCTAATGACGGCGAATTTAGCTGCTCCATTTCCAAGCAAATAAACGGTGAGTATTACGCTTGACATTTATATAAATTCGAGATGGAATAAAAATCTCGATATGAAGTCAGGGGATTCGCGTTTGAGAAACTGCCGTAATTTTGCGACTTGCGACTTTTGACTGACATTTGCATGCCCGAATTTAATTTAGACACCTCGGAACGTCTGATGCATAAAACATGGCTCACTTTTTCCAGCACATTCATTTCAAACGCCAACGTTTGCCTTTTGTATTTTAATGAGTGCGATAATATTTTTTGCGTCATGCGTCGTGTCGCTCGATTGTCACTCGCGTACTTATACGATATAAAACGACCTTTTTTAATTAAAGAATATAATTTTTATTGACGGCAGAGTAATAATTTAGGTGCAAATTCTATTTTTGTTGACACGAGTGTGGTATTAAAAATTGATTTTTGCTGGAACCTTCGTCGGTTGCTTATTTTGGCGGGATATGATCGTTTTGACATTTTGTTTCCACCTCGAAAAAGAAAGACAACAATCAAATATGTATACATACCTATTTCAGGAATTCACCAGTAGAAAATATAAACAATGTCTTTTAACTGTTCCGTTCATCTTTTATTCAGTAAAGAAAGACCTGCTAAATAGTGAAATATGAATAGATAATAGTTATAATCATGTAACTAAATAAATATGTCGTTGCACCCTCTAGTAGTTTCATAGCATAAATAGTGTACCTATTAACCCATTAAATTGAGTTACGGATACACAAAATTGGAGTTATTTAATTTATTAATTGTACGGTACGTGAATTCTCGCAAATGGTAGTTTTTTTAATTACCAACATGTCAAAAATTAAAAGATATAAGAGCAAAAGCATATTAAGAGTAAAAAACTTATACCAGGGTAGCATAATGTGCAATGGTTTTATTTGCGACAAGTGCAGCGCTCGAGCGCAAACAGCGCGCTGTCGCCGCTAGATTGCAGCGCTTGTTTACAGCTCGCCTACGATTCATTATCAAATCCTATGCTGCGCTGCAGCGCTTCACGCGCCAATCTGCAAACTGTATTTGGCAACGTGAAATTCTGTAATAATTACTAAGCTTGCAATGAGCACACAATTTGCACTATCATATTTTATATTAGCTTCTTGTTTAACATAATCGTGTTTAAGCAGTTTTGTGCAGATCTATACATTCTTAGATGTAATAGAAGACATATATATCTTAGAATAGTAAAAAAGGCGAACTCTTTGAGATGTCATTGAGAATGTATTGAACCCATTTTATTCGGTCGGGTTGTTTTCTGTAGAAGTAGAGATACTTACTTAATATTATTAAATATTTACCGTATCAAATACATCAGCGGTCCTTTCAGAGAATATCTACTTTTCATGAAAAGCGAAATGTCAATCGATGTACAAATTTAGCTTGTATTAAGCAGTTCGCTTTTAAGAGTACTTTATCAGATTGAAATCTGATTATCCGCATGTAAAGGTACAAATAAGTTATTTTAAGCGAAGGTAAGGTTAGTGCTTCCAGTAAGCCATAAATACATTGGTTGAGATCACTGAGTTTCATATTTACTAATTAACAAACAGACGGTCCATCTGATGGTAAGCGGTTACTGTCGCTTACCATATTTCCGACCTTCGCCTAGCAACCCGCTCTCAACTTAGTGAACTGGGTTCACAAAAATATAACAGCATTTCAGAATTTTAAACTGTGATATCTTGATCCGTGAGTCGTCAGTTAGGTGTGCAGGCATTTATATATAACTAGTTCCGCCCCGCGGTTTCACCCGCGCGCGTACCTGAGGGATATAATACCCTAATCTGCCGTTTTTCTTAAATTTTCTAATTTTCTGCACAACATTCTTAATTTTTTTTCCGTAAGAACATTCTTCAGACTATTAGAAAACTTAAAAAAAATATGGATGAATTCGGTAAAGTCGTTCTCAAGTTATAGCGTGAGTAGCATGACCAAGGGATTAGGGATTCATTTTTATATATAGAGATTTTGTAATTGTTTGTCCCCGATTGGGCCCTTAAAAGATTCTAGGTCATTCATAACATTTCCCATCTTTAGACGCGGACCCCAGAAAATGTTTATGAAAGAGGCCGATGATTAAACTGATAACGTAGCGTTTTTGTGAGAGAGATTGGTCCAAACAAGTCTTATCTGACAAAGCCCTTTTGGGTGGCCCTATAGAAGGCTTAGAAGTGAACCCTTTCAGAAAAGAGAGATCAATGTAGGGGCGCTGTTGGTCTAAGTTACAGGATATCTACAAAGTTATCTTGGCTGAAAAACTGAGTTTATTAATTACCTGATCACGTTAAAACGGAATTCAGATAAGACACGTAGAGTATGTTTTGGAATAACGCATGGGGTACTTAAAGTACTTACTTCTTAGTTTGGGAAATTATTAATTTTAGTTTACGGTATTGTAGTATATCATAGTCTTAGATTACAGAATAAGGCAGATGGAGCACGTGGAACACGGAAGT
The DNA here is from genome assembly GCA_951394255.1 of Polyploca ridens. Lineage (NCBI taxonomy): Eukaryota > Metazoa > Arthropoda > Insecta > Lepidoptera > Drepanidae > Polyploca > Polyploca ridens. The sequence continues at coordinate 227,885 of OX596250.1, read as the reverse complement.
GAGGCCTAAAAGCAAATACAACTTTATTTAACGAAAAACACTTTCTTTTTAATAAACTTTGTTTAAACAAAGCGAATACAAATTAAAAAGCGAATATTAGGTATGTGGTTTTCAATTTGTATTTTCTTTTTTGGCCTCACTCCCATGTTCCGCGCGCTCTATCTGCCTTTTGTTCTGTAATCTGTGATCATTGTTTACTTATTCGTTTTTTTTTATACGACTAAGTCAGCAAACAAGCATATGGGCCGCTAGGTGGTAAGCGTCTACCGCCGTAGCCCTATGGACCCTTGTGTTGCATCATAAGGGACGCTTACAATACCCGTGGCATCACTCACGCGTTACTGACCTTTCCCATCTCCCCAAGCTTTTGTAAAGTTACGCACGCGCAGGTACTTTATTTGGCTGCGGTGATCTGTAAGGTGGAGGCACTTTACCAGTCGAGCTGCTCTTTGAGCAATAAAACTCTATACTCTACTTCTCTTCAAACAGTTGGCGGGCATTCTAGGTTTTAATTATAAATGAATGTTTTTCTGCAATACTTTTTTTTACTATGTTTTGTGCACGTACGTACCACATTTGGCCTTCTCACTTACCATATTAAAATCGTGGTTAAATACAGGCCTTAGACCAATGTATACAACAACGTAAAGAAAGGACACTAGCATCGTCCCCCACAACAATATGGCGTGACAGTACTCCTGATAGCATTGCCCCGCTCATCGACGAATGGCATCACCGCTACCGTTCGTCACCAGTTTCGCTGTCTCTCATACTTTACAAGATTTCGCGACAGACGTCACATACGCTCCGGTTTCCCGAATAAAATCCAACAAAGTGAAAATCTGATGCGAGTACAACTGAGCACAGTTCCGCTCAACTTTTAATGTTCTGAGGTTTACACTTCTCGCGAGCGTTTGATTTATAGCCCGGCACAAACTCGGCACAAGCCCGGCACATAAGCGTTGCCACGCCACACCCGTTATACCCCATGTTTTGTTTTATCATAATGTACCCACCCTATTTGTTTGTTTCGATTACCACCACCGACTTTATTTGTGTGAGCTTTACTGTTTTGTTGTTCCATTGAGTATTTAATGTTGGAGATTTGTTTCTGTTGGCTGTGGCTTTTGTTTAAATAACTTATGACTATTGATAGTATGACTATAACTAGCCCATTATGTCACTTTTTCATAGTTTTGGTTATATTTTGTATAAAAATACTTAATAATATTAGCTTAGTTTTAAATCAGATGGCTGTGTTTAGAGAATATCCCTATATCGATAAGTATATTTTATACCACTAAGATAGCAAACAAACGTACAGCCCGCCTGATGATCAGCAGTTACCTTAGCCTATGGATGTTTGCAACACCAGGGGTATCTCTCACGCGTTACGACCCTGCAAATCTCATCACACCCTTTTTGAAGAACATTCTGTGGATAAACCACCGCGGGAAGCTAATTCCATAGCCAGAGCGATAGAAAGCCCCTTTGAAACCGCACAGTAAGATACCATTGTGGTTCCAATGTGTGAGGATAGACTCCTCGACGATAGTTAAATTAGTAGTTCAAACATTTTTTTACTGACTTCAAAAAAAGGAGGAGGTTCTCAATTCGAATGTTTTTTTTTATGTTTGTTACCTCATAACTCCGTCATTTATTAACCGATTTGGAAAATTCTTTTTTTATTTGAAAGGGTACACTTCCCGTTTGGTCCCATTGTCATCAGATCAGGATTTGATGTCCAATTATTTAAAGAACACTGCCCATTGTACACACGGCGACACGCCAATCTATAATTTCCAGTAAAAGCTGTATCGCATTGTATAGAATTTCCGTACAATGAGAGGTCAGCTTATATTGGAAATGTATAGCTTGATCTATAGCCGTGTGTACAAGCGGTAGATCACATGAGGTAAAGTTTCTCCTCAGACTTAGGTGCTCTAAGCCGCTTGTAAGCTCGGGATCGTCGACAATGTATGCTAGAAGTAAGTTGACAAGTATTTTTATATTCCAGAATTCCGGATATGTATACCAAACACACAGGTAATTACCATTAGCACGTAAGTACATAACGCAATACTCTTGTTCTGAAGTTTGAACACAAGTACAGTAAAATTAAGATTTATGAGTCGGCGCCGAACTGAAGGAACTAGTTCGGGTATTAACTCTACAATTTTGACAGTTGGAATTCGATCGGGTGAGTGATCACCTCACGCCGCGCTCGCAGCGCCGCCGCCGATGAATATTATCCATGATTTCTACACCACACCGTGTGAAATGTACGCTGGAATTCTGAGTATTTTATTTTACTCCTTCAGAGATATTTTCACTCTATCTTATAGGAGGATGATAGAGATAAATATTCAAGATGCATAAAAGATGTTTGTGTTTTTATGTGACACCGTTAATTATATTAGGATACTTAAATTTTTAGCACCTATAGTATAGATAGAATGGCAGGTGTTACAAAGGGTTTGACTGAAATCACTTGTGAGGTTTTTATCACTTTACACTTTGTGAAAAAATAGAAATACAACAAAAGATTAAGTTCAAATGCGACTCAGGCTGCCCAAATCAATTTTTCCCATAATTTTTGGTTTAACATGTTCTTTTATCTCTACAATACAATACAATGTATGTCTGAATAAAAAAATATTACTTTCTCTGCGATAGATTTTGTTTGGCATTATTATTTTTTATTAGGCCAATAATATTTATGACATAGCAATAGAAAATTGTATAACCGACAAATGCATGTTGACAATAAATCGTTAAGTCGGACTGTTGATACGCGCCGTCCGCCTGTCCGACCCCGGACACCGGACACCGGCCGGACGGGCCGTAGTCAATATTAACTATCGCTTTATGACGCCAGTAAAAATTTAATGCTCCTCTATCCGTTATAAAATGCATGTAGTGTGAATAATGGATATATAAACTGATTTAACGGAGATTCTTCCGATACTTTCATTATTTACGGAATATTGACTTTTATTTTTCCGCTACGTTTTATTATGTTACTAGCTGTTTGTGCCCGGCGTCGCCCGGGTGAATTTATATAGGTATATAGCCTATGTTACTCTGTGATAAATTAGCTTTCACCTAATGAAGGTATTTTTTAAATTGGGCTGGTAGTTGTTGAATTTATTCATTACAAACAAAAATACAAATATTCTCTCTTTTTAACTGACTTCAAAAAAAGGAGGAGGTGCTCAATTCATATGTATTTTTTTGTTTTTTTTTTTATGATTGTTACCTCATTAACTCCGTCATTTATTAACCGATTTGGAAAATTCTTTTTTTATTTGAAAGGGTACACTTCCCGTTTGGTCCCATTGTCATCAGATCAGGATTTCATTACTTTTTAGTGGACATTGAAGTCGGTTTAAGGTTTTTGTAAAACAGTCCAATTATTTAACACGCTTTTATTAGCTTCACCTCAAAATTTGAATGAAAAGCGTGGGGTGCTTTTCCTTGAAATCCAAGAATTTCTAAGTATTATCATGAAGAAATATCATAAATAACAATATGAAAAGCGCCCCACGCCTTTTCATTCAAATATTACAAAAATTTCTTACAATTAGGCCCGAACAGAGAATAGAGAATAAACTTAGGTGCAATTATTATTACTGAACACTTGCAGGGCTTTTAAAAGCGTGTTGTTTTAGTTTTTTTAATCTGTAATTTTTATTAGTGTAGATGTAGATTATATGGGCGATGGCTGCCACACGCGTCATACTTGTGAGGGCTGGTTTGCTTCAGTTTGCTATTTATTTACTTATTCAATATAGATTCAGTCTACTTTGTAGAGTTTCCGCCGCGCCGGGGCACGCAATTGTTGTCAGTGCGATTAGAATGTAAATATTATGTAATTAATCTAAGCTTGTTTTGAAAAGAGTAATTGCTGAGTTTATTGCCGGCTCTTCTCAGCATATGCAACCTTCCAAACCGGTTTTAGAGTCAGACTTTTCATAAGTGTCTGCGAAAGTCTATTCGAATAAATGATTTTCAATTTTATACAAATCTTAATTTATTTTATAATTTGTGTGACGATAGCAACAACAATGATTTTTCAACTATTATATTCATTATAACAATTCAGTCATTTTTATAATACCTTTTACCTATTTGTTTTCTTATTCACTTAGTTGGCTAACAAGCATTCAGCCCAGCAGGGTTACTTCTAATTATCAACGAGAGAACCTCTCTACAAAACAGTTTTAACAGTCTTTCTCATTTATGTTTATGAAAAATGGTGAATAATTTCAACGCACGGCCATGAATCCAACTCTACGCTTATTCTATAAATAAGCAAAAATACTTTCCCAATGTATGAATGATACGTTGAATAAACCTTTCCACATAATTTACGTTTCAATCAATTTCCAATTAAGCGCTTAGATTAATATTTTCACTAGCACATCTCAATATTGCTGCACAAACACACAGCTTACACTCAGCTTCGGTACCACACGGACAATGTTCATGAACTACGTAGGTATTTCATTTATTTTGTATGTATTATTTGATTGGATGGATTAGGTTCAGTTTTGTTTACTTGAGAATCAGGTTTATTTGGACTTTTATTTTTTTATTTTTTTTGACTTGACTTGACTTGACTTGGACTTGATAATTATATTGACCTTTGGGTATATAGACATGTATCTACCTAACCTAAGCTTGTAAGATTAATCTCACTAGCTCATCTCACTATCTCACTAATATAATAAATGTGAAAGTTTGTATGTTTGTGTGTTTGGATGTTTGTACCTCAATCACGCTTCAATAACTCAACAGATTTGGATGAAATTTGGCACATAAATTGAAAATGTTCTGGATTAACACATAGGATACTTTTATCCCGGGAAAGCAATATATCCCGATGGTACGCGGGTGAAACCGCGGGGCGCAACTAGTAAATCATATTTGTCACTTATTTCTGTTAAATTTAATAATTTCTATAACTAATTAACGTCTAAGTATATAAATAAATATCCTGACACATTCCTCACACACGGTCATCTGATTCCAAACTAAGCAGAGCTTGTACTATGGAAACCAGATAACTGATATAATACATATACTACTTTTTGTTTTGTAAATACATACTTAATATACATAATTACACCCAGACTCAGGACATACAGACATGTTCATGCACACAAATGCATGTCCTGTGTGGGAATCGAACCCACGACCTGCGGCGCGTAAGGTGAACCTTAAGAGTGCGTACCAAGCCAGAAAAATATGGCAATGTCAGATGAAACAAACTTATGTCTAATCTTCGCGTGCAGATGAGATGGAGATAGCGTGTTCCGCGGAACAAAAATGAACTAAGCGCTTTTTATCTAAATAACTCGTAAAGTATAGAATATTTAAAAAATCGTTAGTAGCAGCCCTAGGTCATATGTTAGTGATATTATTTATCGAATTTTTGTCTTAATTACACACATCATGAACGAATAAAACCGAAAATTCATTATTATTAGAGGTAGCTTTGTGATTTTTTTCTATCGAGGAAATTTCATTCCATTATGTTTTTGCTCAGGCAGAACCCTCGCGTATATAATGAAAATACCCATATAAAAATATTTTTTCATTTAAATACTATTTACTTGGTTAAATTTCAATTCTAAGATTGTTATTTTGCTTTATACGCAGTCTTAACCAACTGCGCCAACTGGCTCGTCATATTATTATGGACCATAGGTGCCGATGTTGGTATAGGTCATCTGTAATTTTAAATCTCAACTATGTGCCGCCTCAAAGCGTACAATAACACAATAGAAAAAAAATAACAATAATATATAATTCAATGCATTACAATTCATAAAGCAGAAATTTACCCCACCATATCTACAACTGCAGAAGCTGACAGTCGTAAGCTATGTTAAATATAAAGGGAATCCAATATGGAGCTCTCTAGCGATCCAACCATTTCCAATTACCTATCAAAACTTACACTAATTCCAAATTAATATAGCGGGGGATTCTTTCAGCGCGGCGAGGCGTTGCGTCGCGTCGCTGCTTCAATAATTAGGTTACATGATTGTAGTCGCCTGTGTATATTCTCACGGGCCGTCTAAGGGTGACAATGCTTCTCTGGACATTTCTAGGCTCTTCTCAGCAAAAGCAACCTTCCGAACTATTCATTGATCTGACTAATCATAAGTCCTTATTTACATGACTAGGTATTTCACTACATTTCATTGATTTTTATGTAAAACTAACATTCTGCCCTTTATCCTTTGGTTGAATTTTGAAAAACTCTTTCTGAGTGGGTGCCTACATTAAGAGTAATATACGGAATATATAGTTTCAAGGTACTAGACCTCAGTTGAAGGCCGGCTTACAAACTGGTGTTAACTTCAGTAAATTAGACCTTTATAAGTGCCTAGGGCCTAAATTGAATAAATGACTTTGACTTTGACTTGACCTTTTGGTTTGAATAGTGCTTTCATTTTATCAGTCAGTCAGTTCCTCCTTTTTTATTTTTCACTAGCTTTTTGCCTGCGGCTTCGCTCGCGTAGTCTATAAGGTCTTTACATTCGTGTTATCAACGATATATTGTTCGTGAAGATTGTTGTTGTTGTTGTCAAAATACTCGTATATTCTTGTGGACTTCGGTGGACGGTACCGACCGATACATCTTAGGATTCCCCAAAATTTTCCTTGTAAGAGAATCGGGTAGGTACCCGGTATTTGGCTGCAAGCTTTCTTTTTCAAGAGAAGTAAGGCATATCGGGTTCTCTCGTTCACAATTTGGAGCAGTCCAAGTGACGGAGTACCTGTACCTTACAGAAGATTGCAGCCAAATAAGATTACTTTGTGTTGTTGTATTCCTGAGGTGAGAAGTATTGCCAGAGCTCCATAAGGAAACAAAGTTTCTTCTCGGGCTAAGAGCTCTAAACCACTTGTGAGCTCGGGATCGTCGAGAATTCTAATGGCACGTCGCTGAACTGAGTCTAGAGGCCCAAGCTGGTATCAAGGTGCTCCCACCCACAGATGACAGCAGCACTCCATATGGGGTCGGACTTGCGGCTTATAATGTTACAGTCGTTGCCCCGATGAGAAGTAAGCTTCGCTCTATTAAACACTCCGTGTTTTTTGGATACCAGTTTGACTTTGTCTTCTAGATGACTACGGAACAGAACGTCGTTAGAGATATCAACGCCAAGGATCCCTTAGCTTTTTATGATGTCGAGGGAAGTGTTCTGGAATTTTGGAGCTACAGCAAATGAAGAGTGAGTGAGAGGTAGGTACTGCATGGGAAAGTACCTCCACCTTACAGAATACTGCAGCTAAATAACTTAATGTTGTGATCGTGCGCGTCAGTGAGGTTACCAAAGCTCGTTGGGGAGGAGGAAAGGTTTGTAACGCGTGATGCAAGCGTCCATATGGCTACGGTAACCGCTTACCATCAGGCGGACCGTGTGCTAGTATACCGACTTCATCGCAAAAAAAAAAGTGAAGTGAGGGTCGGCAACGCGCGATTGATACGCAGGGTGGTGCAAGCATCTATAGGCTACTATCAGACTGGCAGATTTTATCTTATCTGCATCTAGGTACTTATGTGCCGCATCAATGCCAGTATGGTACTTTTATTGATCAGCTTGGCCACCACATGCTATTGTGCGTAAGAAGCGCAGGCACGCCACTCCAACCGATCTTAATGACATCATTCATAGGGCTCTTGCCAGTGCCCACATGTCAGCTATTCGTGAATCGAGTGGCTTGATGCGAGACGACGCCGACGGTAATAAGCCTGATGGAATAACATTAATGTCCTAGAGGAAAGGACAGCCTTTAATATGGGATGTAACTTGTGTCGATACTCACGCACCGTTACACCGCTAAGAGACTGTCAAAATAGCCGCAGTGAAGCTGACTGTGCTTAAAATCTAAAGCAGCGCAAATGTAATCAATCACCTGAATTGTTGGAGGCTACATATTTTGCTCAGGAGGTCAGAAGATCATCGTATTTAACGCGATTTTTCGAAGTTTCTGATTACCTCATGCTTCGCGTGGCCAGAGGGCTGGCGAATACCTTGCCAGTATATTAGCATCACCTACAGCGCCGGCAACGCTTTAGGCTTACTACAGGCAGCTGGTAGCGATTCAATAGCTGATCCACTACCAACTGATAGTAGATTAGCTCGTCTCTTTGTAAACGGCTATTCACTTCGTTTTATTTGTGTTCTGTTTGTTTTCTATTTTGTTTATCGAGGAATTACATATTTTTAAAATGTATGGTCTGATCATGATACAATTTTTCTTCACGAACATTTTAGCGTTGATTACACGAATGTAAAAATCTTATAGTCCTTGTCTATTTGTACCTTGTCCCATTACTAACATAGTTCTTAAGTCTTTTTTTTACTAACATAAAATGTATAAAATGTATGTCTGTAAAGATGAAATAAATAAATAATAAATAAAATAATAGTCTACGCGAGCGAAGCGCCTAGCCATTTCTGAGGAATCGGTGAATATTATTTTTAATAAAATTACGTTGCGTTTTGCCACTGACCATATGGATATAAAGGACGATGACGAAGCCTACTATAAAGCACACTTACCCAGAAGAAACCTTTTCACTCTGGCCTTGAAAGTCCCTAGACGTCGGACGCAAGTCCCACTCCCTTGCTGTCCGCATTATACATGAGGATATACAAATTACTGTGTCCGTACTTTCGGCATGTCAACAACATACGTCTGAAAATGTTCCCAGCGTCTAGTGGTTCGGTATAAAAATGGGGATGGTGGAATAATTCCTGCGCACACTCTTCAAAACAATTATATCCTGTAGAAAATCGATAGGCAAGCAACCGTTCGATGGTCGAGGCTCGTGAATTTCGCCTTAATAAAGATTCATCTCCAATGAGTACCCTTTTCGACGGTCTATTGAGTCAAGGGCTCAGCGGATCCATCCCAGAGATGGCAGCAGTACTCTATGTATGACCGAACTTCATAAAGTATATAAAGTTAGCTAGTATAGCTTTATAAAGTTGTAGCAACTGTTCAGGCATGAAGTACCGCTTAATCTTAGACAGGTTCCCAGCTATCTAACAGCTGTTTATGCCTTCGACTCAATAGAACAGTCCAAGTTTATTTTGGCTGTTAAATTCATGCCGAGGAGATCAAGCCAATCGCACATAGGCAAGGATATATTTTGGAAAGCAGGAGCCTGGTGGAAAGGAAAAGAGACGCCTACATACATGCATGGAAAAAAGAAACATACGCGTCGATCAAAGAACCTCCTCTTTTTTTTGAGTCGGTTTATTATGGCACCTTTTGTAACGGGAACAGTGGGAAGTCGTCCCTCAGCATGCTGCATGGAGGAAAAGTATTTTTAATAAGATTTTTATTTTATTTCGCTGGATCGTTGCCTAGCTGGGCCTTTTTAAAAATCTATCAATACGGCTGTGATATTATTTTAGCTTTTGCTATGTAACTAAACTGGCTTTTTTCAGTGGACTAAATGGGAGCCATGGGAGGGAGTCTCTGATGAATTTATATTCCTTATATTCCTCATCCGAAATCATCTTATTTTTTTTTTGATAGAAGCTGTTTGTGCCTTCCTCGGCTTCCTCCCTTACACGGAGAAAATCCTTACTAAGCAATCATTGAACGTGTCATAAAATCGTGAGAACGAAACCATAGTGCGATTTAGGAAAAAGACAACGCCATCTAGTCATCAATATTTTAGTACTTACATCTGTGTGTAGCCGTGAGACGGCCTGCAAAATTATTAAATTGGGATATCTTTTCTTCCCGTCATCCGTTTTTAATGAAACAAAGCCTAGTTGAAGCGCCAAAAAAAATTGAATCAGCTCGTGGAAGCTCCATGCAAATCCATTCAGTGGATTCTGAGATTAGCGTGTTCAAACAGACAGACAGACAAAAATTTTTTTTTTTAGTTTTTTGTATTCTGTTCCTCATCTCAAATCACCCCCGATCAGTTTTTGGTAAATATATTCAATGTACAGACACGCCGGTTCTACAGTTTTATTATATGTATAGATATAGGTAATGTAAGAAATACCTACATTATTAGTTACAGACAGCTACACGCCAAATAACGGGCTATTAATGCTTTAAAAAATTGACAATTGTAATTTTATCTTAGTTAAGAATAGTATTTAGCAAAAAACAAAATCTAAGATGACAGAAATACAATGTTATCGATAATTAGCGTAGATTTTACAAAATCAAAAAGATACAATTGGCTCGTATTCGTAACAAATGTTTATGCAAAAATTATGCAAGTTAGTTGGTAGGTACACACATTTCAGTACAGTGTTAAGTTACGCGTTGTGAATGCCAACAAAGAATAAAATAACAATAAAAAACTGTCATAATATTTCGGCGCGAAGGTAACACTTCAGTTGAAGAATGTACCACGTTCCATATGCACATAAAACCTTATATTTTAAACTCTATTCCCTTTTAATAAAAGCTATTGATGGCTACGTGTACTTTTTGTAAAGCAAGGCGTTAAGTTATATAATATCCGAGTGACGTTTTCCATCTGTATGCAAATGCAGAGAGCGCGACGCGGCGACAACGTCACGACGACGGTACGACATCGAACATTAGTATAGCTGGCCGTATTAGCCTCCTTTTGAAACCTGTCGATAAATGTATCTCAACTAGTAGATAATCATAAAATTACGTTCCTAGCAAAACATTGAAATTCCGAGCCAATCGCTTGTGCCATCGATCAGAGGAAAGTAAACACTGGACTTAACCTGTAACAGCATTTTGGAGGCATCCTCTTATTTTTTTTTTCATTTATACCAATTATGTGGCATACTAGCATACGGCGCGCCTGATGAAAAGCAGTTACCGTAGCCTATGGACGCTTGCAACACCAGGGGTATCACTCGCGCGTTGCCAACCCTGAAGAAACCGCTTCACACCCTTTTTGAAGAACCCCATGCTGTACTCCATTGGGAAAACCTCGACGGGGAGCTCATTCCACAGTTCGAGCGTCCGCGGTAGAAAACTCCTTTTAGCCCGCAGAGTTCGAAACAATTCTGGTTTCAATGTATGTAGATGGTCTCCCCGTCGATGGCGAGAGTTGCGATGGTGGAAGGTAGCCGTGGGCATCAAGTCGAACAATTCCTTAGAGCACTCTCCGTTGTACAAGCAGTAGAACACACATAAAGAGGCAAAGTCTCTCCTCAGACTGAGGGGCACTAAACCGCTTGTGTCTTCTATACTTAAGATTATGATATATTCAAGGAAAAAAATACAAAGGGGTTTAAACTCCACTAATAAATCAAATACTTTATTTTCTAAAATATGATGAAAACAAACGTGTCTGCCTACTTAGTGCAACATCAAGTGAATTGAATAAGAGCCTCGCCCGACTCGGCAGTCTAAGGAGCAAACAAGAATTGATCACGTCATTTATAACGCGCGATTTAGATAGCGCGCACATCGCTCACCGTCTGAAACGCACTTTATTGTTTTTTATGTGAGGAACACAAAAAACTTCGATCAAAGACGTAACTAGATGGTAGGACAAACAAAATACGTATGTATAGTATTTATGAGCTTTTATTATAAATTACTTTGACATAAAAATAAAAACTATTCTAAATCCGTGCCAGTGGGTTAGTTTAGAGTATAGTTTTATTATAGTTTTTATTTTTAAAGATTAGGTTTAGTTTAGTGTTGTTTTTATTATTTAAGTTTTGTTAGATAAAGATTAATTATTAATTAAAAAAAAAAGAAAAAAAACCTTTGACATAAAGACAGCCAACATATTCGTACCTAAAATATAATTAAAAAAAACATACCAATTATCCCCAAAGAGGTAGGCAGAGGTAGGCTCAGTACTGTACACACGATATACTTGTGATAAGCATTTTTGTCAAATCAAAAGGCTTAAATCAAAACAAATAAAATACTAAAAGGCTGACAGTAATCGTATTTCGTATCGGACCATTTATATTTTGTTTGTATCTAGTAGAACTTTGATCGTAGTTCGTCAATTACATGGGAGATGTGGCCTGGCTTCTGGTGCGGTCCTCGTGCGTTATGTATTGGTTCTGGTTGAGTTTTTACCGCCACTCGCGCCGTCTGGCCGCTTTTCTCTTGATACGCAGTTTTTTTTCAACCCTAGAATTGAATGAGCACTTTACTACGAAGGTAGAAGTGTTTTATTGGGTTTATGTGCTCGTTAGAGACCTTTTAAAAAAAATATAAATATGTGGTTTTTAAAATTGAATTCTACACAAATAAAAACTGCATACTACATCATTAACGAATAAATATTTAAATTACAATGCTTGGATGTAGCGCTCGCTCTTTCAGAACTTAAATTGTGTTGAAAAGAGTAATTGCTAAGTTTATTGCCGGCTCTTCACAGTTGAAGCAACCTTCCAAAATGTGCATTAGAGTCTGACAATTTATTTGTGCCTGTGATGGTATATTTTAATTAAAATATGTCGTTAATAATAAGTAATAAAATGTAAATTAGTTACTAGTTAGCTTTTTCATAATTTTAATTGTTTTCTCGAGATTCATCCATATTTAATTGTGAAAACATCATTCTTTTATCAACACACTAACTCGTAAAGTGACATTTATTGCACCGTTTTTAGTATCTTAATCCAGCTTATTACGCACTAGTGCTTTTTACTTTACATTACCGCCCAGTTTTATGATAGGTATATTCCCGATCCGAACCGGTGGTAAATTCAACTGTATGTACCAATGTAACGTTCATAAGTGCCTTACTAGGGCCTAAACTGAATAAATGACTTTTTGATTTTGATTTTGATCATGTCATGTTTGTACCTCAATGCAACTTGACAGACGAAACGGGTAAAAAA